>OY829507.1:16775026-17216595 GCA_963691665.1 Clepsis dumicolana | reverse complement strand
AAGTGGTGGCATGTTGAGCGGTTGTTGTTGTGCTTCGTAAATGGCCTCGTGGAGAGTGCCGAAACGCGTCAGCGTTTAGTATAGTGGTGGTGGTGATAGTTGGGTCTGTGTGGCATGTGTTGATTCGTGTAGCAGTGGAGGTGGAGGTGTTGCATGGAAACATACATTTGCCGCACAGATATAACTATTTGTCATTAGTGGTCGCGGGTGAGCAAAGTAATTGTTTTTTAGTGTCTGGTTAGGTTTACCGCCGCGAAAGCGTTGACGGCATCATCAACATGGTATAATATATTTTTTGTACCGCGGATAAATCGTAGTTTCCTCGTAATAACAATAAATAAACTGTTATAAATATATAATTATCATACCCACAGGAAGAAAGAGCTCCATAATTAAATTATAATTATCACGGCAAAAAAAAATCCTTATTGTATTCTATTTTTCCTCATTACGGACGTAACACATAATAATAAAATAAATAGTTTGTATTCGTTTATACTAGGGTTAATGTCCGTCATATTATAGGTGCTTAATTAAGTTTCTGCCATTCTCAGTCCATTGCAGCCGCCATCATTGCTAAATAGCAGCCGACGTATTAACAGTTAACACGCGTCTGACCAATTTATTTGTTTATTATGTCCCATGGTATTTGAAGCAAAATTCGACACAGACGCCATGCTTCAGTAATTGCAACTTTTACCATCTGTTGGCTATCATTATAACACTCTTGAAATCCCTATAGGCGCTGCAAAGCGTTAGTGTGCACCGACCTCGACTATCCTCGCTATTTCGCGAGTCACTTGGCGATTTCCGATTTCTGTTGTTGACAAGCATTCAACAATCCAAATGGCAAGTGATACAACTTTTAGAATTGACGTATTATTGTGGTGACAGAGAATACAAAGTGCATGGAGCGAGACTTATTTTAGTATTGTGTCATTCTGGCAGAGTGATTTGTTTGTACGTTAGCTAAAATAGGCATGAGCAACTGTTGTTACCATGACTGTGGATGTTTAATATAAATTCCAAAAGTTACATTAGGTACATAGGGCTCATTAGAAAGATAATTACCTCACTTAACGTACAGTCAGTACGCAAAAGTTGCTAAGCAACCGAAGCGGTCACATTGATCTGCACAAGCTCTTATGTCTATAACAATAGAGCCGTGCTTAGATCATTGTGACCGCTTCGGTTGCTTAGCTACTTTTGCTGCTGACTGTATTCTCTACAAACTGAGCAATAGTCAATGTCAATGTCACAGTCGAAGCTACGTATGTATGTTAATACTTGTCATTAACTGATGCACGCTCACTGATTTGTCAGTAATAACAAAATAATTTGTTTAGAATCCCTAAACCGAACAATCTCACGTGTGCAATGTCTAAACGCTGACATTGGCAAAATAATCCTTGCAAAAAGAGCAAGGGTGAAAGCCACAAAAAAAAATCAATTTAAATTTTTTCACGGCATAATGTAACGTTTTCGCGTGTTATCGTTCGTATACAGAAATTGCTGAACTTTTTCAAACACACTTTGACATCTCCTCTAGCATCATCGCGGCTCAACGGTCAACATGTGACTGTCAATGCAGGATTTGTCCAGACCTGAGATCTCAGGATTATAAAGCTCTTCTCAGGATTGCGGTCGGATTTTGGAAATCTCAGTATTTTTAGAATTTATAACATGCAAAAAATTATATTCCGTATACTGTACTATTCATAAAAATCTACTCAAATAAAATCTACATTTAGTAATCTATTAAACCTTCATCGACGTACTACTTATCATAATATATTATCCAGTGCACTGAACCGATAATTTGACTTTTTTCCACAACATTACGTTTGCGAGAAAATTCGCAAATTGCTACGAAATTGCAGGATTTATCAATGGAAATCAGGCTTTTTCTCCGGTCTTTTAAATTTTCCGTCTGGGTAACACTCGTCATCGGTTTGAAATGGCAGTTTTTGTACGACTGTGACAGCTAGCTATTTCCGATACCAATTGACAACCCATATTCGTAAAAAATGAACACGACGCTGATTGCGGGCGAGTTAGACATCAGCATGCTGTGTTGTACTGCTGACGTACATACGTCATAACTCAAAACAATCGAAAATCATGTTCCAAACATGTTGACATTTGCTCGCAAGTTTGGACCTTATTCGGGAGGCTACAATTATAGCCTTTTCTGCGCTTCATTTTCGGCGTGCTGATGACATATCTACCTCTCTTTTATATGTAATATATTTGGATGCGAAGTCCTTGTGCATAGAATGTCATGCCAAAAGAAATCTAGTTTTGATTAATGTTTAATATTAATCCCCAGATCGGTTCCAACACTTAAGTACGTGTTGACAACGATATGATAACATACATTGTAAGCTCTCACGTGATCTGACGGGTCGGTAATCATTATTGTTTTATCGCCGATAGTGAGCCCATTGTCGTCTAATCGATTCGAGGTATCGAATATTTACTAATTGAATTATAACTGGAACGCAACGCGCGTTCGATCCCGATGTGCGCGAGTTGAACGACAATGCAGCACAGTCGACTACTGTTTACATGATTTGTTTTAACTATGCTCACCGGCACAATGAATCGCTCACCCTATTTTTAACCTCCGACGCATACAATTTTGACCACTTTTACCTGTATATCTGTATCTGTGTGGCATTGTAGCTCCTAAACGGATAAATGAATTTGGACACAGCTTTTTTTAATCGAAAGCTACTTTAATCGAGATTGTTAGGTCATTGATATTTGTTGTGGATAAAAGTTTATAGGGTGGTTTAAACGGGCGTATTAACACGCTTAGCAAATCAACGTTGTATTTTCAACCCCCGATGCAAAAGGAGGAAGTTTAACACGTTCGCCGGCGGTAAGCGGCTGTAGCTGTTATAACATTAGAAATTCTATTGCGTCCGGTTTACCGCCGGCGAAAGCATTAATATTAATAGAGATGGTTCTCAGCTAAGCTTCATCAAAACCAAATCAGCCGTTTTTGATATATTGGACTTGGAAATGAAAACGTCGGAGGGTTTTCAACTTTTCCGATTTTGACATCAAATAATGTAAAAAGATATGTCAGACGTTTTGTGCCCTCATTTAGACTTAGACCAATAGAAGCTGGAGACTATCGACGTATGCGTCAGCATTTCGGATTTTTATAATAAATTCCTTTAACAGCGATGTTGAATTGGCCGTTGGATAGTTTCTGACATGGAGACTTCTATATCTCTTTAGGGTTGTGTGTATTTTTTTATTCTGACTGCCCTTGCCACTTAACAGTCGCCTCCAGAAGTCCACCGTTATGCATATTAAACACATCCATTAAATATTAGCGATGCATAATGATAATTCCCAGCCATAACCATAACTCCCGCTAGCTTCCTGTACTGATTTAATGTTATCAATTTACCTACGTTCTAATCTGCGCCTGTTTCCTTCTTTTCCCTTTGTAATAAGTTATGAATATAACAAATGCTTTATGCATACCTAACAGTCCCATAAACCTATAGTTTAACCTTAAACTTCATAATGCCGTTGAAGTTCGTTTGTCCTGTTTTGTCATATTGATATTTCCGTTAGTAAGAAGAAGACAAAACCTATTTTAACTAATGGAGGCTTGAGTGGCGTTTATGAATAACTAGAGAGCGCCCGCGGCTCCGCCCGCGTGGAATATTATATTATGCAGGTACGGTATATATTTACTCTCTGGGTACAAAAGTAATATTTCTAATTATTCCGTCAGGCAGGTTATCGGAAAAAAATATTGGACACGTATTTTTTGCTTTATGTTATCAATAAAAATTTACATAGATAAAATTTAAAATTTCCGTAGACTGCAATGCAGGATTATGAATGGCTTTCTTTATCCCTGAACGGGCAACACTGGCATAGATAATAGATCACTCGCTTTTGGCTCGAAATTCGAACTTGCGATTTTATTTTGCTTAAGATACAAAACTTACACACCCAATATCATATTTTCTCAAGTTTTTCGCGATTCCCTAGATCAAATAATCGAATTGCTTTAAAAATCCGAAGAAATAATGCGTTGTTTGGGAGAAACGTGTCAAAATGGTGTTGTAGAGCGCCATCTCGCTCTGTCTCGTTTCTTTTATCCCGTTCTGGTTTTTCGCCTTTATATATTAGAAGATGACATAAGCCCTTTTTAGCATAAAAGCTTCTTTTATAAAGAGGGCTAAATCTAAAATTTTCCTTTACCTCAAAAATCCGTTGTCCTTCCTCGGGAGCACACGCTTCGGAGATGAAAACGCACCCGTGAGTCCCCTCGTGTTGCGGGTGTCCATGGGCGGCGGTGATTGCTTTACATCAAGTGACCCGCCGGCTCGTTTTCCCCCCTCTTATATAATAAAAAAATGTCAGGCTATACTCGAATGACATTCAGGGATCCGTTAATTTACGTTACAAGTGGTTTAACTTCTTTAAAAACTGACACGCATTCATATAAACATCAGGATATGCCGTTTGGAACATTTTGAAATAGGAACGGTGTTGCCGAGCCCGCCGGTAGGAGCGGTGCGCGGCCGCGCGGCGCCCGCCGTCCGCCGTACTTTGTAGTCTCACTGAATTGGAAACAAAAACGTAGTACCGAAGGACCCGTCCATACGCTACATACATATGTATATGCTGACATGTTTATTTATTTCCAGCCAAAAACTGGGGTTCCTCTTCGACTCTTCGAACAAGGGTATCGCGGTCGAAGATATCGCGCTGGACCAAGTGTGCCTTCTCACTGAGGCGAGCGAGGTGCGCTCGCTCGTCGCCGAGCTAGCGGCACTACGCAGCGAGCGTTTCGTCGCTGTCCCTCAAGGTATGTTTCAACGTCGTCATCGGAAGTGCTCTATCGGTTAAAGGTGGTTCATGTTTTAATTCAATGGAGGCGGTTTGTTTTTAATCGAAAACTAGTTTAATCGAGATGGTTCTTAGCTACGTTTCATAAAGAAACCGGCCAAGTGCGAGTCGGACTCGCGCACGAAGGATTCCGTACCATTATCGTCTATAAAAACGGCAAAAAAATCATGTCTGTTGTATGAGAGCCCCAATTAAACATTTATTTTATTCAGTTTTTAGTATTTGTTGTTATAGCTGCAACAGAAATAAATACATCATATGTGAAAATTTCAACTGTCTAACTATCACGGTTCATGAGATACAGCCTGGCGACAGACGGACGGACAGACAGACAGACGGACGGACAGCGGTGTCTTAGTAATAGGATCCCGTTTTACCCTTTGAGTACGGAACCCTAAAATTGGTTAAACCGTTTCTGTGATATTGAACTTTGAAGTAAAAATGTCGGTGGTTTGTCAACTTGTCTAATTTGGTTAGTTCATTAATCTTAACTTGAACATGAACGTGACATTACAATAGTGGACAAGAGAAATCAATGTTTACGGTCGAGGACAAACAAATTTATGAATAATTTATTTCACTGCAATTGAATGATATTCAACAATGTATACCTACCTACATATTATTTGCACCGCACCCTTGTTCTTTACAAATGCAGACTAGACTTGTGTCGTTGACGTATAGCCGTGGATGGAATAGGATGACAGTTATTCATAAATTTCATAAGTAGGTGTATTTAAAATAGTGAAATATCATAAATTCATAGTATTATTATATTAATTTATTGAATCAGGCGTTACTTTGCGGAGGTCCATATTTATGAACTAAAAAACAATTACTTTGCTCACCCGCGACCACTAATGACAAATAGTTATATCTGTGCGGCAAATGTATGTTTCCATGCAACACCTCCACCTCCACTGCTACACGAATCAACACATGCCACACAGACCCAACTATCACCACCACCACTATACTAAACGCTGACGCGTTTCGGCACTCTCCACGAGGCCATTTACGAAGCACAACAACAACCGCTCAACATGCCACCACTTCCACTACTGACATATGTAAACCATGTACTCAACTTAGTTAATGACAAAACCAACGTACCCACTAATATTTTATAAATTCCAAACTACCCTTTTATGTAAGTCCTAAACTACCCTTTTTTAAGAAATGAATTCCAAACTACCCTTTTTATTTTTATTTTTAATCTACGCCAGGTACCCCGTTATTTTTAACCGAGTACGGTAAAAAGAGAAGTCATGTTCTCATTATTACTATGACACATTATTAAAATTAGAACCAAGTCGTAACTACTACTTGAAGTGTATACTTGAAGTATACATTGGACAAACCGGTCGAAGCTTTGATACTAGATTTAAAGAGCATGTCTCGTCATATAGGCATGATCATCCAGAGAAATCAAACTTTGCCAAGCATTTATTAGAAACGAATCATTCGTTGTTAGACTCAGATACGTACGAAATTTTACATTATTGTGATAAGGGTTTGCGGCTATCGGTTTTAGAACAATTGGAAATAATTAGGTACAACAACATGGGGTCTATTATTAATGAACAAGTTAATTTGGTTTCTTCGCCTTTGTTACGACTTGGTTCTAATTTTAATAATGTGTCATAGTAATAATGAGAACATGACTTCTCTTTTTACCGTACTCGGTTAAAAATAACGGGGTACCTGGCGTAGATTAAAAATAAAAATAAAAAGGGTAGTTTGGAATTCATTTCTTAAAAAAGGGTAGTTTAGGACTTACATAAAAGGGTAGTTTGGAATTTATAAAATATTAGTGGGTACGTTGGTTTTGTCATTAACTAAGTTGAGTACATGGTTTACATATGTCAGTAGTGGAAGTGGTGGCATGTTGAGCGGTTGTTGTTGTGCTTCGTAAATGGCCTCGTGGAGAGTGCCGAAACGCGTCAGCGTTTAGTATAGTGGTGGTGGTGATAGTTGGGTCTGTGTGGCATGTGTTGATTCGTGTAGCAATGGAGGTGGAGGTGTTGCATGGAAACATACATTTGCCGCACAGATATAACTATTTGTCATTAGTGGTCGCGGGTGAGCAAAGTAATTGTTTTTTAGTTCATATTATTATATTAACCCTAAATGTATTATGTTTTCTTTGTTATTATTATAACAATGACGATCCCTAGTAGAGAATCAATTTACCTAATTGTAATAGTTTTTTTGGTTAGGCGTTATTGTTATTTTTAACTTGGCATTTTATGACATTCAATATTTTTATAATCTTGACGATTTCTACTTAACTTCTAACTTGACATTGCACAATAATCTGTATCTAAATCAGCATTAAGATACTTACGCATAAAAAGCGGTATTAGTTTGAGATTTTTAATTTGCTGTTTAGCTTTATAATAATTGTTGTTGTAAATTCAAAACAAAATACGATGAGAGATGTTCAAATTATAATATTTGTAACACCAAAACTAAACTTTTTCAAAGGCTACCTCTGGACGTTACTTAAATAGAATGTGTACCTGAATACTTAGATATGATTCAGCCAGTAAAACTACACCGGCTCTTCTGATAATATTTACAAAAAGCCCAAAAGCGCAAACCGCGTTCCCGCGGTTTGTTTTCGCGACCAGTGTAAACATTAGCAATCCGCGAACGCTGTGGACGGGAAGGGATAAGCCGAGCCATGGCTACACGCGACCACAGACCCGCGAGCTAATCCACTGTTCATTGCAGTTCGAGACTTTAACCGCACAGCGATTAACTCGCAACACACGCAATGTATCAGAAACTTTAGGAAAACGCTCGCCAGTCGCGCGTAGTGGTCGGGCCGATACGTAACGCGTCACGTTACGTTCGCCTCGCGTGAATGGAAACCTTGTACGGATAACCTATTAAGGAAACGTTAACGTGCCGGTGCTCTAGAAAGATGGATGCACATAGCTATGGCAGGAACGTTTGTTCGTTACATTTTTTAATTAGCAGATAGACGTACCTACCTGTAACTTCCCGTAGTCTCTGTCTAGACGAACTTTTCAAGTTGACGTAACTTGAGCAAAGAGTTGCCGAGCGTAAAAAGTTACTTGCTCGAACTTGTAACTTGTACTTTCTTATGCATTAAAATAAAAACATTGTATCTGTCGATTGAATATATCTAAATATACTTGAATTTTGTACTTAGAGCTACATTTGATTAGATCATATTTGTCAGGGCTAAACAGTGACTAGAGATTTCAATCATCGTAACGCATCAATAACCTAACCAACTTAGAAAAGTTGAAAAACCCCCGACATTGTCATTTCAAAGTTCAATATTTCAAAAATGGGTGAATCATCTCGATTAAACTAGCTTTCTATTAAAAAACACCGCATCCAAATCGGTCCATCCGTTTGGGAGCTATGATGCCACAGACAGATACACAGGTCAAACTTAAAACACCCCTCTTTTTGGGTCGGGAGTCAAAAATAATATCCTAGAACTCCCGAGACTTTACATTAGTTTATTCGATGCAATTTACGTACAGGTAACTACAAACAATATCGTAGTTAAAAGACACAATAGAAATATATGAAACCCGGAACAGCGCAGCATTTTTGAGGATAGATAGACCGAAGTAACATTTAGAAAACAGAATTTATAACTAGACATTTTTGTGTCTCATATTTAAACGTTGTAGTTCGTCTCGTTATAACGCTTTTATGAACTCTAGATCTACGAGTAAAGTGTAGTTTTAGGTCTATACCTATAAAACAGTACCGTGACTGACAGACCACGCACAACTCCACAGCCTAAACCACTGGACCTAGATACTTGAAATTTGGCAAACATATACCTTGAGTATCCTAGAGGTGCACTAAGAAGGGATTTTTCGATATTCCCACGAGATAGGAAACTAGCCCATTTTGAAATATTTCACGGGGGCAAAGCCGCGGGGCATAAGCTAGTACGTAATATAACCCAGTAAAGGTTAACCTCAATGACCCGATTTGGCACTCGGCAGGGTCAGCTTAGTATAAATATCTCGTTCGCTGTCCACTTCCCTTCCGCTTCCGTGGTTCAAGGCAGACTACATAGTTAGTGAATTTCGGCAAGCCACCCAATCTGGCCAAGCATATAAATATATACAGGGTTCGTTTTACTGAACCGTCGAGACTTCAGCCATACATTCATTGCCTCTGCTGGTGACAATATTATATGGGAGAACTGGCTTTGCCCCCGTGAAATGTTTCAAAATGGGCTAGTTTCTTATCTCGTGGGAATTTCGAAAAATCCCTTCTTAGTGCACCTCTAGGATACTCAAGGTATATGTTTGCCAAATTTCAGTGGTTTAGGCGGTACTGTTTTATATGTAGATGATTTTTATAATTTCTAGTTTTCAAAGAGAAACTTCACAGGGATGATGAACATCAGAGATTTACTCAACCCCTAGCTGAAGTCTTGACTGGTTCATTACAACGAACCCTATATAGTTTCTGAAATAAGACGTTTCAGTTTCCTTGGAAAATATTTTGGGGTAATGCCGACGATTCACCTGATTCCTATATCACGAACTCCTAGATTTAGAAATTCTTTACAACTGTTAAAACTATCCTTCGGCAGTCGGATTAAAGGAGTACCGGATTCAGATTCAGATTCAGGATTCATATAGTTTCTATATAATATAGTTTCTGAAATAAGACGTTTCAGTTTCCTTGGAAAATATTTTGGGGTAATGCCGACGATTCACCTGATTCCTATATCACGAACTCCTAGATTTAGAAATTCTTTACAACTGTTAAAACTATCCTTCGGCAGTCGGATTAAAGGAGTACCGGATTCAGATTCAGGATTCATCGTAGAACTTGAAGTCTGGCTGCACCATGATCAAGAATCTTGAACAGATGCGAAATTGTTGGACTATTTCCCGATTAAATGAAACGTAATATCTTACTGTTTGCCGAAGCAAATTTCTTTCTAGAATCGTCTGTCTTACCATGCTCTAACGGCTAAGAACATTTTCAATTGTTTATTTCAATACCTGAAGCTGTATAACTTCCAAGCAAATGAGACGATATTACGCTACAGCTACAACAATAGAACAAAACCTTGAAAACTATAATTATCGGTATGCTTGCACTTATTATGACTTTGCGGCAATTAAAACCTGAATATCGGAATCTCAGGCACGAATACATTCTCAATGATATATTAATTGATTCAATTAGGTTAGCGAATCGTTAATTAAAAGAGCCGAGACGGTATGAAGCTTGTTTTGTACTCAATGTAATTTGCTTTTGATTGTAAACCTTCGAAATATGACGTGTCAGTAAATATATTGACTGTAATTTTTGGCCTACGACTAATTAACTGACAATATATTTAGATTTTATTTAGTTGCTCTACATGGAAATTACGTTGTATAAATACACGCATGTTAAAATATAAGCATTTCTGTTGGGATCGTCAAGATTAGTGTTTTTCGTTTGCAAAGCAGAATATTCAGCAATATAAGTTTTATAAACTGTCAATTGTGTTTTTTCTATAGGTACTATACGACAGCTAACAGTTGTTTGAGATTCGCAGTTAATTACATTAGACATAATTAAAACGGGATATTCGGGAGTTTGCCCGTGATCATGACGCATGTAAGTGCGTCGAAATATCGGGAGCTCATCAAATCGCGGTCAATAATCTCGTTTTCATTATGTCTAATATATGACAGCTAATTTGACACTTCGACGCCGTATAGACATAGTAGAAAAACCTTTCCCACGGGCCAGGCAAAAATCAATCTTATGACAATATCATAAACATTTTGACATTGGAAAGTTTTTCCCACTTTAACTATAAAGATAAACTAACATAATGACACCCCAGCACATGTAGCACGGCGCGCCATTTTGTCGCTTGTCGTGAAGTGCGTCCCTGTCATAGTGATGGAATCAGTGAAGGACGCACTGAGCGACAAGCGACAAAATGGCCCCTGATCGCTTGATTTGAACATCGCTTAGGCGCCGTCAAACGAATAAGCTGTTTTTATACGCCATCACCTAGTTTTAAGCGATTACATAACCATATGTTAAGCAAATTTTCATTAATCGTCAACGCAGCAGCCATTACATGGTAGAGTCGCGTGTGTGTTTAAACTATTTGTACGTCCCGCGAGCCCTTTCGTGGTCGCTGTAACCTTGACTCTTGAAAGATTAACTTCTTTAATCTGTTGTTTCGTATTTTTAACCCCCGTCAAAAAAAAGGGGTGTTATAAGTTTGACATGTGTATCTGAGTGTCTGTGTATCTGTCTGTGGCATCATAGCTCCCAAACGGGTGGACCGATTTCGATGCGGTTTTTTTTCAGTCGAAAGCTATTTTAATCGAGATGATTCTTAGCTAAGTTTCTTTAAAATGGGTTCACCCGTTTTTGAAATATTGAACTTTGAAATGACAATGTCGGGGGTTTTTCAACTTTTCTAATTAGTAGTATATACATGCTTACAAAAATCATACGTTTGCTATCTTATCCCTTCTCTCGTATAATAAAAGCGAAAGTTGTGCCCTCACATGCTCGCTGTGCGCGCTAGAAGGTTCTTGAGGAAGATTGTCAATGCTAGCTCCGGCTCCTTCATCTGTTTCACTGCACGATGTTACTGCACTTGCTAAATACATAAAGAAAACCTTAAAGATAAATTGTCAACATTTCATTTATTTGACACCTGAAAATTAATATAGGCATCGAAAGAGTTTTGCCTCCTGAACACATCAATATATTTTCATACACATTTGATAAAAAAAAAAAATTACCAAAACTAACGACGAATGGATCAAATACCAAAAAAAATACTCTCACAATTTTGTGTTTGACAACGTCACATTGTCGTCTTGTCATAAACGTCTTTAACTTGTTTTTATTAACCCCCGACGGAAAAGAGGGGTGTTATAAGTTTGACATGTGTATCTGTGTTATTGTGTATCTGTGTATCTGTGTGTCTGTCTGTGGCATCGTAGCTCGTAAATGGATGGACGGATTTGGACGCGGCTTTTTTAAATCGAAAGTTAGTTTAATCGAGGTGGTTCTTAGCTAAGTTTCATAAAAATCGGTTCAGCCGTTTTTGAGATATTAAACTTTGAAATGTCTCAAGTTCAGATCCCAGATGTGAGAGCCCGTTGATGTCTTCAGTATGGCTAAGTTCGGAAATTCGTAATCCGGGCGCTCGTTGATATCTTGGATTTTTTGTTGGTTTAAGTCAAATAATAAAATATATATTGTGAAGTGAATTATAATGTAAAAGACATGAAATAAAAAACTTGAATTAAAATTTAAAAAACCCCCGACGGAAAAAAAGCATCCGAAAAAAAATTTAACTTAAAAAAGTAAAAAATAATGCCCAATATATTTTGCTAGTATGGATTAGTATGGATGGAAGTATGGATTGGCCCTTTCAGTTCAGTATACCTAGCAAAATGTTTATCTAAGCGTCGTCGGTGTCGGGGGATCGCTAAAGTCAACAGCAAACTAAAGTATGTTGTTTTATAGAAAGAATAGCTGTGGTTGACTTTAGCGATCCCCCGACACCGACGACGCTTAAGCATTATTTTTTACTTTTTTTTACTTTTGATTTTTTTTATGCTTTTTTTTCGTCGGGGGTTTTTTTTTTTTTTTTCAATACAAAACATAGTAATCCTAATGTAAAACCAGAGTTTCGTCCTTTTAGAATAAGTGCCTTTTAATATGATATTTGATATTTTTATTTTTATGAATCCTAGTAAAAATTAAAACTAATGTTTTGTTCCTCTTTCTCCCAGGCACCTAATCAAATTATGTATTGTCTTAGAAGTATGAAATATTGTCGAATGAGAAGGCCCTTTATTTTTTAAGTTTGTTAAAAAGTGAGCATTCGGTTCGTGTTCAAGTTGTGAATGGCAACCTCGTGGTACAAATCGCGCCAAATGTATTTATGTCAAAGTGTTTATGACATTGATATAAGATTGATTTTTGCCTGATCTGTGGAAAAACTTTTTACACCAAGTATTACCACCTATTACTTGCGTAAAAGAAACTCTTCAAACAATGACAATGACGGTCAATGTCAGAAGTGTTAAGGTCGGACAGTCAAGTACCTCCATTGGGTATGTAGTTCACTGACCTCTGTGGCCATTGTAATTAGGTCGTTATATCGCAACTTGCCCCCAATAAAAACCACTTGTTGCTAACAAGCGAGTGTGTCCTTTCATTGTTTTTTTGCCGAAGAATTTCGATGAACATTTACTTAAATAATAGTATAAAAAAAAGCTGTATAGTGTACCAAAGCCTCAATAAAATATAAGATAAAAAAATAAAATAGCTGATGTATTTTTTAAGTTCCAGAGTATAATTCCCTGATCACAATATTATGTAACCGCGCTAGAGCTAGAGAAATATCAAAGTCATGTAGAAAACGTCAAGACGTTTTGTGTATCATCATTCTGACGCTGATAGCAATAATGCCATTACGTAACGCACAGCAGATCCAACTTATTTACCTACTTGTTAGAAGTCAGTTTAAAAAATTCAACTGCTGCATGAATATATTAAGTTCGTGTGCCCTTATAAATATAATGTCGTTGACATTCAAGACTTTAACCTAGAGGTTCCCAAACTTTTTTTTCTCTCTTTTTGTTCTTTACTATCGAAGTCAGATACATTTCCGTGGACCCCCACTTAAAACTTGTGAACCCTCATTTTTTTCACGGTAGGGATCCACCTGGACTACTTTGAGAATCACTGCTTTAACCCAATTGACCTCAAGCGTACCTTATATTGTTATTGCTTTAACGGTCTCAATCAGTTGACATTATGCAATTTGGTAGCCATTTGCATTGCATTATCATTATTGTTGGTCAGTAGACGTACAGTCTGCAACAAAAGTATAGTTAAAATGAGAAAAGCTTTCCCCTGTCCAAATGTTTATGACATTGTCATAAGATTGATTTTTGCCTGGCTCATGGGAAAGGTTTTTCTACTATGTTTATAGCCAAGTGACGACAGACACAAGAGTTTGTGATTTGTGAACCTTAGAGCAGGAAAGGAAATGTTAACGCGCGATTTCTCATTTGCCAAAAAATTGTCATTAAGTCTATGCAAAATGCACAGGGTCTGTTGATAGTGTGCGTGTTTTTGCCATTTGTGTGGCAGTTTTGTTTTGATGAGTTTGTAGGAACGTAACAAATTTTGATATGACTGTAGACGTGTGCTTTCCGTGTGTACCTCGTCCCTCTCGAAAAGTGGCAGGAAAATTGTAGTGCGTAGATAACCTAAAGGCGCCTCCCGTCCGTCTGCTTTGTGTTGTGACCGCTTCACTTCAGTTGCTTAGCTACTATTGTTGCTGACTGGAATTACCACGATTTTTTTTAAACCATGCAGCGTTAAACCTTGTTTATGAGTAATTATGAATCATCATACTCTTATTGTATCTAATTATAATACCCTGTAAATGTTAGTGCTTTATATAGAGGTCCGTGTACGAATATTCGAATCCTGCGTAACGTGATCGAGTAGTAACGCTATCGAGAAGTTTGTATGACGTTTGGAACAGCGCCCGCCCGTAAGAGTATTTGGAACTAAAATTTAGTATGAAGTTTCTCGATTTCGATACGATAACGTTACGCAGGATACTGATATTAGTAGTCGGGCCTCTGATAAGCGGATATTTTTAACCACCGTTTGTAGTAGAGGCGTTGCCGCGGAAAATCCACTTTAAAATAGCTTCAATTTAGTAAATAACCACTGTTTACAATGATATGGCATTTTGGTAATAAATTTTACAGGAAAACCACAAAACGTAGGCGCGTCGCGAATAATTGGTGTACACCCATTGTGGTGTACTTACATCAATCTTCTGTCATTTTCACAGTACATGCTACAAAGCTGTACCTAATGCCAAAACAAATCAGCACTTTCCGTTGTAGCAATTTTTATATTTACTTACATTGCAATGTTGTAATGTGCATGTATTGTATATGTACCTATACTAATAATGTTCGGGTCAAATCTTGCAAGTTATTTGACCCACTTTAAGTGGTCGGATTGGCTTGAAATTTGGTATGGATATGTAAATTGAATGACAATACAATAATCTGGTAGTGAAGTTTTGGTGACCCGGCCAGAATCGTCTCCGCAGGAACCACTCTTCAATGGTTAATGGCATCGACTTGAAATTTTGTATGAATATGTAAGTTGGAAGGCAATACAAGTACAGACAACAACAGTACAGTAGTACAGTCAGCAAAAAGCTGGTTTTAAACTTTCATGTATATTTTTTATGGTTAAGTTCATCACCAGCCTCTGTTTACTTCCCAGTGCTGGGCACTGGCCTCCTCTCACAATGAGAGGGCTTGGGCCATAGTTCCCACGCGGGCCCAGTGCGGATTGGCAACTTAACATACGCCATTGAATTGCTTCGCAGGAGTGTGCAGGTTTCCTCTCTGTTTTCCTTCACCGAATGGCTCATGATAGATTACAAATGTAATTCCGCACATAAACTCCGAAAAACTCGGAGGTGCGAGCCGTGGTTTGAATCCACGACCCTCTGCTTGAGAGGCCATAGGTCAAACCACTAGGCTACCACGGCTTTTTGGTTAGGTTATTTGACGTGTTTTTCCCTCTTACTGGTAAACAACGAAGGCGCGTCGCGGGGCGTACAGCGTACATACATATATGTTTCATGAGCCTCCAAGGCCGCGTCGATCGATCCTTGTAACATATATGGGGTGTTACACCTCGTTTATGAATTTTATTGTAAACTTTTATTGTTATCTTAACGCTTTGATGCATACGGTGATAAAATTTATAGCAACTTTTTTGCAATGTGGACTTATGCACCATGCATCTAACCACTCAGAAAATTCTCAAAATCTTAAATGTTTATGTCTGTCTGTAGATTTCGCAGCCCAATATAAGTTGACCCCACACTGCGTACATTTTGCTTGAGAGCAAAGTTAAAATCATTCTACGGAACCCTCGTGCGCGAGTCTGACTCGCGCTTGTCCGGTTTTTTTGTCTACCAGCGCTTTCGGAAAGACCATGATTGTCAAGAAGAATGCGCCGCAAGAAACTTGGCACAAAGTATTTTTTCTGAAAACAAGTTACATGCCTCTTACAATATATAAAATAACCACAGATGAATTACACAAAGAAGATTTTCACACATTATCACGATACTCGGGGGGTATTTAAATTCAAATTTAGATATATGTTTGTTTACGCGATTAAGTCCCGAGTATCATGCTAATACACAAAGAAGACTCACTGTATCATTCATACTATTCCATAAGACATGGGCTATCTTTCATCCCGGAAAATTGTATAGTCCCCGCGGGTTAGCGATAATCGAATTCTAAGCAGACGAAGTCGTGGGCAACAGTTCGTTAGAAAATAAAGAAAAAAATACAGTGTTTTAGAAACATGTTTTAAAACTGTTAAGTACTTTCTTGTCTTCATGCCGTAATCTCTATTCCAGTGTTCCTCCTCTCCGGCCGGCCGCTGGTGGTGGTGAACGTGGCATGCCACAGCCGCCTGTCCGCCGACGACGTGTCCCGGGTTGAAGGGGCCGTGAAGATGGCCGCCGGGGCCAAAGTGCGGCTCGCGCTCGCCGGGGAGTTCCTATCCTGGAACAACGTGCAGAGTAAGTAAAAAATCTATTTTAATACGGGCATACGCATCGTGCGGAAACATAAAGCAGACAATTGTATTTTTTATAAACTCACTGAAACCTCCTGATGATCCTCGACACTCCGGGTTGTGTGCCTTTCCCCTACACCACGATTGACATAGAGGAAATGGACGAATTTTTTCCATGTATTCAAATCTCAACTCGTTTTTTTTTTAAAGCAGACAGACGGGAGGCGCCTTTGGCTTATCTGTGCCCAACAATTTTTCAGGTCTAAAGTGTCTAAAGCCACTCGCAATAGCTAGTCATAATAAAATACTTGAAGATGTTTGTGTGATGAATACGATGTTTGTTTTCAAGTATTGGGATGTTTGATATAAGTATGTTTATCCGTTGTCTAGTGTGGTGTAAATTGTCCCATGATATTGTTATTATTACTTGGAAAAACGATCCTAGTTAATTATTACAAAGTGCTATAATAAACGTCGATGTTCCTCATCACGTGTCCACAACTGACGCAGTTGCCTAATGCCCGACAAAGTTCATATCTTCGCTGATTAATTAATATGCATCCTTTGTTCAGATACCTACTTTAATGGTCTATTTATTAGTAATCGAATCGAACAGCTGGCCGGTGGTTATGCTGGCTTTATCGCTTTTTATTTCGATAATACTTGTAGGCCGAGCACGAGTTCACGAATCCTGCGTAACACTACGTTATCGTATCGAAATCGAGAAACGTCATGCTAAATTTTGGTTCCCAATACGCTCACGGGCGGGCGCTGTTCCAAACGTCATACAAATTTCTCGATAACGTTACTATTCGATTACGTTACGCAGGATTTGAAAACTCGTGCTCGACCCTTAGCTTTTGCCCGCGGCTTCTATCCGGTGTAGCATGGAGATATGAAATATTTGCCGTTTCCCGCATAGGATAACATTGTATTACCACAGTGTAAAAAGCTTATACCTACCAATGGTCCGACGCCTTTGACGTTTGCGTAAATGCCGACACCGCAACCGCATGGCCCAAGCACCAAAGAGGGCGAAAGTTCCTAACTAATCGGGCAGTGGCGGCGTATGCAAGGGGGCTCGCCCTGCCCGCCCCGCACCGCGCACCACCCCCCGCACGATTGACCTGTCTAGAGCTAGAGGCCTTCGTCGGATGACTGTATAGACTGTGGTATTACTTTGTTGAGTCTCTTTCCTTCTTCTATTTTCAGTTTATTTATTTCCATAATAATTTAACATTGTGTCGGTTATCGGGACTCCTCATGGAATGGATGGGAAACCATGTTTGATTTAAAACCTCCTTAGTGTGGAATGACATATTATACCTACTTACCTACGAGTGAACGCCATATTTTTTAAAACTAAACTCAGTACTCCCTTGGGCAAATTACAAATTACCTATTACTCCCAATTTAGGCCGTTGTCCTTCAGTATGCCTGCGTACAATACGACGCTTTACGAGCAAGTGTGATGAAAAGACACTTTTGCATTTAGCCTCTGTTACTTTACACAAGGTAATAAGTATTCATGGGTAGAAGTTACCGGCTGTCCGGTCTGTCGATAACAGTGTTTTCATTTATATCTTATCATAGTCTTTCATTAATTATAGACACTTAAACCATTATCTGTTGCTGCTGTTTGAAACCATTTTATTTAACATACAATGACAATGCAAAGAAAAATCCGTTAACCAGCTGGACTTGAACCAGCAACCTCGGTAATCCGTACCACGCTCCACCAATTAAGCTATACTTAACGTTGGTGTACCTAACGAATTTTTCAATGCCTTGTGTCATATTTTTATTTGGAAGATCTCTCCTCAGCGCCATCTATGAGTAGCTTAATCAAGCGGCTCACCCACTACGGAACTTCTACAGTTACGCATTAGTGGCAAGAGATGGAGCTATTTTCTGTATCAATGAAAATAATCGATTTATTGATTATTTTTTCAGCTCGCTTTGTCATTTGACTAGACTAGTTAGTGATTAGGTAGTGATATTTAATAAATAAATAAACAGTGGAAGCTACGAATTTGCCTCTACTCGTTGACAATATTGTGTGGGAGAATGATTTTTTCGATATCTAATTTTATATTTTCCAATAAATACTTTACAGAGGTGTTCTGTTCACTTAGACTTATCTACTCAACCTCTGGCTGAAGTCTTTTGACTGTTCATTAAAACGAACCCTGTATAATATACGAAAAAAATATTTTTGACGTGACAGGAAAAAAATAAACGTAGGCAAAGTGCAAACACCTTGAAAGCTGAATGGAATTAGTGAAATACTCATACATATTTTTGAGGAAAACTTGTAAAATAACATTTAATAAACAACAAATCTTTACGTTGAGGATAAAGTCCGCTTTGAGCTATTTGAAATAGCAGACGGCTTGTAGGCACACAAATATATTTTCTTTGTTGGAAATATGTTCTGATCTCATGAATTAATAGTAGTTTATGCAACTGTTACATAAAGCAGGTCCTTAAAACACAAGTGTGGTTTTATTATTTGCTAATGCTGCCGCTAAGCAGCGGTGTTTGCACTGTTGTGTTCCGGTGTAGAGAGTAAGACAGCCGAGGAAATCACTTGCCATCAGGTGATTCACTTGGTCGTTTACCTTCCTTTTTTTTATTTATCCTATCGTATGAAAAGGAAATCTTGCACGTTTGGTTTGGAGTCACCTATTGTTGCCTCAATCTTTTTTTAAGTTAATTAATACCCAAAGATCGTTGAATTTCCCGCTATAACCCATTGACTTACTAACACCATGGGCTTTGGGTCTAGTACAAAATCCACGAAAAATGTGTCCCAGTACAACACAGCCATACTTCGCAGCGCTGTCGTTCGACCAAACTAAGACTGACTGACGCTCGATTAGTGATCTTTTGGTTCGGACGTCCCGAAGTCCATGTTGTTAGTAAGTCAATGAGATAACCCCAAAATTTTATTCTTCCACCCAAAAATTAACGCGTAACTGACTTTCTTTCCAGTCTTAGGATGCTGCGAGCCGCTCCTCGACGAGGGACTCTCCACAACGATAGACAATACATACTCAGGTCAGACCTGCATCCTGGGCACCATGGACCACCCATTCAACGGGCACTCCGGGGCCATCAAATCCGGGCTGAGCCACCTGGCCATACCCCGGGGTTGGTCCTGGGGCGGCCCCGCGTCCCCTTTTTGTCCCGTCTGGGCCGAGATAAAGGTCCAAGATTGACGAATAAAGCTTGATGCTAGTAGGCTCATTTATGGCGTACCGCCGGCTGTTCTGCTCTTTCTGCACTGTCTCCTGTTGGTCGCTTTGCACATGTTCATTTTTAATGGTCACGTTTTTTAACATGATTCATGGAGATGGTCGATGGAGTTTCGAATACACGGATCAACCAACCTCTGGACACGCCGTCATCTATAATTTACTTGGAAAGTCATTACGGAAAAAGCCGCGGTGAGCGGACCGGGGGAATGCGTCGCGATTGGTTCATAGCTTGTCATCTGCACATGTAGCACAAGCGCCATTTTGTCGCTTGTCGCGCAGTGCGTCCCTTTCATAGTGATGGAATCAATGAAGGACGCACTGAGCGACAAGCGACAAAATGGCGTGTGTGTTAGCCCCCCTGGTCGAAAGCGAGCCGCGATTCGAGGCTAGAGAGATTAATAGGTGCAAATGAGTATATGCGTTTCGGAAACGTTTGCCCTGACATTTGGTGTCCAGAGGGTGGTTGGTCCGTGTTCGAATCCCACGCAACGTAATCGAGTAGTAAAGTTAACGTATCGCCATCTAGAAACTTCAAACACAATAAATTTGAAAATGCAATGAAGGCAAACCATCTGTCTGTGGTAAAATTAGAGTAATCGTACTGTACTAACCTGAACTTACGCTAACGTTTATACACGACATAAAGCAGTTGTCCCTCTCGCACTTGCATATTTGTTAGAAAGTGACGAATGTTTTATGTCTGGATAAAATTTACAGTGCTAGGGGGTTTGAATGTCACGCACATACAACAACAACCGTAAAGTTTAAATCAATAAATAACCAGGTTCCTAATTATAATAATGCCGTGACGGTATGGAAAGAGAAGAAAAAGAAAACGTTTATTCGTGACAATACGAGGTAGCAAAGAGGAAAGACAGGATACAGATTGTCACGAATTGTCCGCAACCCCCAATTGGTATGGGACAGAATGTTTATTTTTAATACCAACATCTTATTTCAGCTCTAATTTTAAATATATTTATTTCTATGTTTCGTTCCCTAGCGTTAAGTTTCAGTTGATTCGTAAAGTGTCTTCTAATTAGGAATTTTAAAATATAATGAATTGGTGAAATGAATTTGCGTCCTTTAGCGAAGATACCTGTGTATAATAATCAATCATTAATTCTAAAATGTATATACATAGTTCGAGAGGTAATTTGCGTTTTTGTTTTTCTGTGGGTACTTTGTTTAGTAGCATACGTTTTTTTTTCACAAATAAAAGGTCAACAGATTTGTTATTTATAGATAATATGTCACTGGCTGACATTATTGTTGTTTGAGAAAATCTAACGGTCGTTTTGAGTATTGAGTCTTGAGCTCATTAATTTCTCAAAATCAGATTAAATAAGTAAATGAAATGAAATTTTAAATTTTTACCCGTTTTACGTTCGAGACGGTTAAGTGAGCAAATTTTGAATGAAATTATTTACAGATTGCGTGTACTTTTCATTACGACCTGTTATCTGTTTTATTTGTGACATCTACTTATATAATTTTCTGCTGTACATATATTTCTTTACATTGCACATTTATGTCCTCTTGCAGCAAAAAATTAAGCCTGGTTTTAATATTATGTCCAGTTTAGTATAGAACTATCGGGCTTAAACATGGTTTTAAGACTTGAATGACATTAAAAATTTTTGCTGCAAATGGCCCTTAGGGAAGTTTATCAAGTGTCAGTGCCCTAAGCACGACTTATCGAATCCTGCGTCACGTAAAATCGAATAGTAAACTATAACGCGTTTGTATGACGTTTGGAACAGCGCCCGCCCGTGAGCGTATTTGGAACTAAAATTTAGTATGAGATTTCTCGATCTCTATACAATAACCGTAACGTTACGCAGGATTCGACAAGTCGTGCTTAGGGCACAGATTGTAGGGATTGAGAAACGAAGTATCATACGAGTAAATAGTCTTATATCTTATATCAGATAGCAACGGCGTGATATTTATGAATATGTAGGTAAAGCCAATGTGCCCTTCTCTTTGGAGATATTCTTCGATACTCATGCTTTTCCAGTATTTACCCGACTTGGTTGAATGGGTTATGTTTACCGAAACAGTGTACCTGAAGCTGTTTTCCTTTTTAGAATAGTGTATTAATTTCAATTAACGTTAATTTTTACTAATTGTAGATTAGTTAAAATTCAAGGTGTTATTCAGAAAGTTAATAGATTAAGGGCCTGTTTCACTACCCTCAGATAAATTATACTTATCAAATAAATGTGATGTCATCTCTGTTAGTTCTACCAAAATAAACAGAGATGGTATGACAGATATCTGTCAGATATGTATATTTATTGGAGGATGGTGAAACAGACGGTAAAATTAATGAAAGTCCTAGTAAAGTAGAGATGCAAACTCAAGAGTTTTCCAAAGTGATATTATATTACTTATACTGATAATATTATTTATCATTTTTCTGAATAACACCTCTTAGGTTTATTCAACAAAACGTCACTTCGCTAGTGTCACCTAAAATACCCAAATATATCTACCTACTTAATATTTTTGTATTCGTAAGTAGAAAAAATGATATCGTGGTTGAGTAATAATAGCTTTACACGATTTTCCTTTTTTAGTTAGTAGATATTTTATTAGATGCAGTTAGGGTGTTATTTTGGGCTGCGAATCCGATACAGCTGTGCGAGGAAATGTCACCAATTGGATTAGGTATCTACTTCATGTTGACAGATTAAGCTCAGCAATCCTATTAATGGTTTTTTCTTCGCAAATCAAAAGCAAAACTTTATTCAGTAACTAGGCGGTTAGATGCTCATTTACATATCATTTTTAGGGTTCCGTAGCCAAAATGGCGAAAGTCCTTATGTCAGGCATTTTACTCAAAAACTACAAGATGTGATTGATGAAATATGGAGTATAGGCGTCTTGTAAAAGCTGCTACTTGGCCTGGTAGTTAAATAACAACAGTAAAATTTCGAGGGAGGGGGCACTTCATGTAATTGGAGTCTACCAGCGCTTTCGGAAATACCATGATTGCCAAGAACAATGCGTCGCAGTAGGCTTGACAAAAACTCATTTAAAAAAGTTACAATAGCTATAATAGCAATAACCATGAATTACATTACAACAAAACATAAATCAGAGAATAAGAGTGAAATAAGAAAATTATTACATTATTAAATAAACAGTTGCCCATCGCTTAGCTACCTCGCATAGCTGTGGTGGAGACGTAGCCTTAATCGGACATTTTCTGCCAACATATAGGTGATTCTGATAAGATACTTCCAAATCTTGTGTACTTGGTATCTCTTGTATTTTTTGGGTTTTTTATGGTCACAACGGGTCCAATTTTGCACTTTAAAAATAATCTTGTGCAGCATTGCCTGTAACTCGAAGTTATTTGGTTTGGAAGTTTTACTGTATGGTGTTTTTTATTTAACTTACGATTTTAAGTGGACTTACATGTTTTTACTGTCAACGAAAAACACAGAATCACAGAATGAACTTTGAAATAATTTTTTACCATTTACTTGTGATACACGTTATAATTTATTTTTGTGAAATCATTTATAACCTTATCGTGTATTTTTAATGTTATTTTATTTTCTTGGTGTATTATGATAATTATCGGTGAATTTTAATTAAATTATTGAAAAAATACTACGTATCTTTTTTATTTCCTGTTGACTATTAACTAATGCATATTTTTAGTATAAAACAAAGGAAAAACGTGTCGGATAGGCTAAACTGACTAACCGCCTCCCATGTCGGGTTCTTAGCCATCGGCCAATGATGTTCCATAAACTCTTGGCCAGGAAATCATTGACCTATCGGCCCACGCACTGAAGGTCGAGCACGACTTTACAAATGCTACGGTTATCGTATCGAGATCGAGAAACCTCATACTAAATTTTAGTTCCAAATACGCTCACGGGCGGGCGCTGTTCCAAACGTCATACAAACTAGACAACGTTTACTATTCGTTTTTACGTGACGCAGCTTTCGAATATTCGTACTCAGAAGGGAATCAGCTCATCTCATAGTTGTCCCTTCATGGTGCAACGGTCACCATTATTTCAGCTTTGATTTCAGCCTACGGGATAAGAAAGCAAATAAGAAAAAATCCTTAAATATTGACAAGCGCTGAAAGCTGTCAAATAATGTCATTAAACTAAAGCGGAAGAACTTTGGTTTGAATTGTTTTAAAGTTTATTTATTTTTAATTGCATTAATTATAATTATTTATTGTCATTTATTTTATTGCCTTCCTTGCCGTAAAAAAATGGACCAAGCCAAGAGGCCGCCATCGCAATAAAATAATTCCTATCCACGTGAAGCGTTTGCTTGCAGAAAGTCACCGAGCGGATAACACGATCTGTAACACTTGTTCCAACACTTACTGTAGCAGTTGCTGCAACAGTCGCTGTAACGTATAAGTTATTTTGTAGGCCAAAGTAAGTACAATCTAAGCAATATGACGTCTAAAATAGAGAGAATGGTCTTCGATTTCGGGACCACCAATCGGACAGACTTTAGGAACTTTGAAATCAAGAAATCCGAACCAACTCTGTACAAACCGAAGGTTAAAAAGGAAAAACTGACATCCCATATCGGGAAGGACAATGAAACTATTACTGAATATAAAGCGAAAAATATACCTTTCGACCTGCTCTGGAAACCTACACCAATAATAAGGACGAGTCCTACTGATGTGCCTAAAAAATATGTAAGTACTTATCTATATGTCTAGGTACTTGTAAACAGCTATATTAATTTTTTTGAGTTCAGTTAATAGGTCCCCTAAATGATTTAAAAGAGACAAACTAAGGTCCATTAGTGAATCCCATGATCCCATCACAATGTGGCTATATTTATGTGCGGTATCATTTGTATTGTACAGTCAGCAGCAGAAGTAGCTAAGCAACCAAAGCGGCCCCAATGATCTAAGCACAGCTCTATTGTTATAGACGAGAGCCTGTGTAGGCATATTGATTGTGACCGCTTCGGTTGATTGGCTACTTCTGCTGCTGCCCAGAACTAAGTCAGGTGGCGACTGACTTGTAACATTTTGGTGCAAAGTCATCGTCATCATCATGTCCGCCGAAAGACGTCCACTACTGGACATAGGCCTCCCTCAAAGCTCTCCACTCAGACCCGGTCTTGTGCTTTCCGCACCCAACGCAATCCCGCGATGTTCACCACTTCGTCGCTCTATCTTGTTGGAGCCCTACCGACAGCTCGTCTCCCGGCACGTGGACGCCATTCGAGAACCTTCTGACCCCATCGGCCATCAGTTTGCGAGCAATGTGCCCCGCGCACTGCCACTTAAATTTCACAATTCTTCGGTGTAAAGTAAGACTTTCGAATCAAGTCATCACACGGAACCGCCAAGAGCGTAAGTCGTGTACAAGTTTCTTGGTCATACAGTGTCAATACTTGTCATGTCCAGGATAAGATAATAGACCATGACCGCGAGAAGTCCCAGTGCACGCGGCCGCGACTCGTCATGACGCCAGCGGTCAGCCTGGACGACGTGAGCGACAAGACCGCGCGCGACATAGTCATCGGCGACGTGTATCTTAGTACGTGGAGACGTGATTCGCGGCTGGCTTTGCCGCCGGTGAAGCGAGTCGCGGCGCCGCTGCCGCGTCACCTCAGCCCCGCTAATCCGGTATGACCAAGGCAGTCGGAAAATTCCTTGTTTATATCAAAGGCCATGACTTTTTAACCCCCGACGAAAAAGAGGGGCGTTTTACCGATTTCGATGCGGTTTTCTTTATATTAAAAAATTTGGCAAGTAAAAAATTCCTTAAGCCGAAATTCAAGATTTTTTTCCATGAAAAAGTGCTTTGCGCGAAGATTACGAATGATATTAGCCTTTCCGAGTTTGATTGTAAGATCCAGGGGTCCAGGGGGGGTAGCTGTCCCCTTCTGCCCCTCCTCGTTACGCCCACGGGCATACCTCTTGTGCTAGTAATTTCCCCGTCTTACGTTCTTAGCTAGGTACATTTCTCAGATACGCCTCCCCCATCTCGCACCACCAGTGGTTCCCCCGGAGTGGCAGCTCGAGACGGTCCAGTGGGACAGCCGGCAGCTCCGCGGGCACGTTGACCCCGACCGCCTGTTCTGGCAACCCATTAACCTGTACAAGTCGTGAGTATGAATATGCCTATTCGGGAACCTGCACTACAACGCAGTGGCAGTGGCGTGGCTAGCCGTAGGTGGACCCTGTATCAAAATTGGGGCACTTTCCAGAATAAGTAACATAAGTCGCGCATTCAATAGAGCAGTAGGTCAAGCACGACTTTACGAATGCTGCGTAACGTTACAGTTAACGTATCGAGATCGAGAAACCTCATACTAAATTTTAGTTCCAAATACGCTCACGGGCGGGCGCTGTTCCAAACGTCATACAAACTCGCTAACGTTTACTATTCTATTTTACGTGACGCAGGATTCGTAAAAGTCGTGCTCGACCCTCTGTAACGTTGGATACCTAATGTTACACGCGAAGCCGGGTTCGGGCACTGATTTTACAAAACACAATCGTGAAAGTATATCGGTCTAAGCTGCACCAAATTCAAATGAGTATACATAATATATTATTGCTGTTGATATCATACCTTCGCGCAGGAATTTAGAATTCATTACATTTAGGTATTGTCAATTTTCGAATAGTATTTTCACAGGTAAGTGTAAGTACCTACCTATTATCCTGTACCTGCTCCTTTTAATCGCTTTAACTCATTCCCTTCACAGAATGTAATGCGAATTAGGTATAATGTATAATTTCGGGGTTTGAAATAAACAGAGATGTGTGTGTAATGAATGTTTCATAGAGTTCCCGCAACGCTACGACGATCGTACCGACAGACGCGAGGTCTAAGTGGGCCATACATACCATGGGCACTTGACCTTAAGAGTCCTTTTAGAACTAAGTACATACAAATCATTGCGCGGACATAGACGACAGCGCTACACCTGTTAATGAAAGCGCACTTCTTTTACTGAGAGGACTCTACACTACATAAATAACACATTTCGTTAAAGCAGGTAACTTTTTTTCCAGGTGTGTGGCGTGTAAAGAAACGGCTCAAGTTGCGCGAATGAGAAAGTTGGGTCGTAAATTTTGAAGACTATACTAGGAACTTTACTTACGTTACGTCGTATATGTTTATTCATGATTAAGAGTTACTCTAGTCGTAATTTAGCCTGTTTTTAATTTTAATTTTATTATTACTAATTTATCTTAATCAATAGTTATGCTATATGATAGTGACAGTTCTAGTTACCTTAAATTATATATTATACTTATCTATGAATATTTTAATTTAATATAAAATAAATGGTTAAACATTCTGCAGCCTTTTTATTGCGAAACTGGAAAATAATCACTTTTGTATGACTAGGTGCGCCATACAATAATTAAGTAGGTACTTATTTACTTAACATGGATGAATAAATCAAGAGGACATGCAGCCAATTCATGTGTATACAATTTATCGAGTTTCCTTTAAAATGGTAATAATCCTGCTGTGGCGTATCAACTGTGGACCACTGCTCTGACCCACGGTGGGTCTACAGGTATGATCTCAATTGGAAAATCTTTTTGTATTTTATTTTTTTTAGTCACTGCAAAAAGTGATAAAAACGAGCTGAGATTTGAATACATAGGAGAAATTCGAGCCTTACCTAAATACCAATTCTGGTGTAAGGGTGGGCACGCGACCCGGAGTGTCGAGGTTCCGGGTTCGATTCCCGGTCTACAGGTAATTTATTTCCCCGTTGAACCACTGTACTAGAGTCACAACTACAAACAACTGATCAAAAAGACGAGATGCTAAAATGTCAACCCTATTGTAAAACTAAATAAAACGCGTGGGATCCTGTCCCTAAAGCCCTGATTAATTAAAAGCATAGGATTCCACAATCTAGACAAACTTACTTACATTATGATGACACTATACCTACGTAAACATTACGTACCTAGGTAAACTATTTTCGATATGTTCATGTTTTGTTTTCTATATTGTCTGTACAGTCAGCGTCATATATATGGTGACATCCAAAGTGATCAAATAGTTCGGCACACCATACAAATCGTATGGTGTGCCGAAGTACCAGTACCAGTGTGACATAATTATTGTCTTGATAAGAGGGCGGGATGATAAGTAACTAGCCTAATATAAAAATACTTAGGTTGGTGTCATAAAATTGATTTTATTTTTCAACATACTCTCCATGTACCTCTAAGCACTTGTTCCATCTTCGTTCTAAAGCTGTAATGCCCTCCATAAAACGACTTCTTTCAAGACCGGCAAAATACTCTTCTACGGCGGCAATAACTTCATCATTTGTGGCAAACTTCTGTCCACCCAAAAAATTTTTTAGCTTGGGGAAAAGGTGGAAGTCTGATGGTGCTAGATCAGGCGAATAAGGTGGGTGGGGCAGCAAATCATAGTTCAATTCGTTGATTTTTGCCATAGCCTTAACACAAGTGTGAACCCTTGCGTTGTCTTGATGGAAGACGATTTTTTTTCCGCTAAACCTGGTCGTTTTTGCTGAATACATTGATAAAGCTTATCTAAAAGATTAGCGTAGTATTCTCTATTAATAGTTTGACCTTTGGGAAGGTAATCTATAAACAAAATTCTATTTGCATCCCAGAAGACAGAAGCCATCACTTTTCCAGCCGACTTTACAGCCATAGCTTTTTTAGGAGCCGAACACCCAGATTCAGTCCACTGTTTTGATTGAAGTTTTGATTCTGGCGTGTAATGGTGAACCCATGTTTCATCTATTGTTATAAATCGACGTATAAAATCTGCTTTAGTTCTCTGAAAACGATCCAAGCGTGCCTTCGAGTTTTGCACCCGAATTCTTTTTTGATCGTGCGTAAGCAAACGCGGCACCCAACGGGCGGATAACTTTTTCATATTTAATTCGTCACTTAAGATATGATATACCCATTCTTTCGAAATACCTGTAGTGTCAGCTATTTCAGATAGCTTCAATCGTCGATCTGCTAAAACTATATCATGTACTTTGAACACCATTTCCGGAGTCGTGACGATTTTTGGACGTCCGGGGCGGGCTTCATCTTGGACACTTGTACGGCCGCGTTTAAACTCAAGCCACCCAGTTTTTTACTGTGGCGTAAGAAAGAGCACATTCACCCAAAACATTCTTTAACTCTTCATAAATATCATGCCCCTTCATATCCTTCATATGAAGAAACTTAATCACCGCTCTTTGTTCAATTTTATCCATATTAATTTTTAACAACAGACACAATGTATTTTCAAATGACAAAAATCAATAAAATATTCAAGCCACCAAATTCAAAAATAAAACAGAGATAGCCAGAGACATATTTTTAAAAATGAGAAAGTACTTTTTGTAATTAAAACTTTTTAAATACCTAAGGCTAGTTACTTATCATCCCGCCCTCGTACGTCAATTTATTATTTATCCGTCAAACTCGTAACAGTCGTAACGCCTGTCGTATATCTGCGTTTCTAAGGCCTATCTTTTTTAAACCTCAGTTTTAAACTCTACTACAGTCATAAGACATTATTATATTTTTTGTCTAAAATGCCGGACCATAAAAAGATCGAATCAATGCTCTTCAACTTCGAGTCTACCAACAAGACCGATTATAGAGATGGCGAAATAACAGCTCCAATCAAGACTGTTTTTAAGGTAACCAATATAAAGTAGCATAAATAACTACTAATAATACTACTACTAATTATACTAATTTTGGACCGCGTACCACAGAACAACTCCTAATAGTACTAGGTGCGACCCGTACCAATATGCGTAGTGTTAAATTGGTAGGTCTCGCGAGGTGGATGAACGATCTGGTAAGTACCTAAAGTTCGCGGGAAGCCATTTGGCTGCGGGTAGCGCAAGAACGATCGTAGTGGAGATCCTCGGGGAAGGCCTATGTCCAGCAGTGGACGTCTTCCGGCTGACATGATGATGACGAAATTTTTACTAAAAAGTACTCTTCTGTACGTTATTTCTTTCATCCACTAGGAAAAGCAAAGGAGTCTGCGTATCAAGCATCCCCCTCTCAAGGATATACACACTCTATCCGACTGGAGGGAGGCGAACATACCGTTCGACTTGGTTATCAAGACCAAAGAGATCATTAGGACCGACCCCACGTCTGTTCAGAAGACCATGGTGAGTCATTTTGCCTGACAATAAGTCTACGTCGAGTGATATTGTCTTTTTGCTGTATAAACCTCTTCTAGAATGTACCTACCTTTATCTACACACATATCATAATGCGTTCAGAAACCGTAGAAAATGACCAGCATTGCAGCACGACGTGGCCTCCGCCGCCAACCACCACGACCACCACGTCCAGCAGTAAAGTAATAGTCATTACGACAATTCGATGTCGTAATGACTTTACGATATCGAATTCGATGTACCGAATTTGACAACCAACGTAATTAACAATCATAGTCAAATAAAACGGATCACTCGCGTATATAAGTCGAGTTCAGTCCGACATGTATAATTAATAATATTTTTTACAAAAAAAAACAGTTCACGAAACGTCAGCTCGGTATGTTTGTCTATGATTTAAAAAAAAACCAGTCAAATTCGTGACAGATATGGGTATGATATATGTCTTCGGCTTCTGAACCCATCTTAGAGTACTTATAATATGTGTGTAGATAAAGTAATGTGTGCAACTGTACATAATTAGGCCTTAAAACACTCGTGTGATCCTATTATGAAACTCAGCTTCGCCTCGTTTCATAAAAACACACTCGTGTTTTAAGGACCCTCATTATGTAGCAGTTACATAAACTACTATTACTACTACTACTCTTCGTTTTCCCGCCACAGTCTCCCTCTCTGCCTCCCCCTCTCTTTCTGCATTCAAATATGGCGAGCAGCACGAAACGAAGACAATCGCATTTATTTATAAATAACAGTACTTACATTAAATTGAATATAAACTGTTACACAATTATCCTATCTAACAGTATACATAAGTAAATCGTATTCTTGCACTATCACAATAATTATAATATAATATAATAGCAAATTTAGAGTATACGTAACCAAACCAATTTTGAATATGGTTGAATATGATAACATAGTCAACCCTCGCCTCAGGCGCACAACGCTATAAAACAAGGCTGGCAATAGATTTTCTAGCTGGGCCAATTTTTTTAAGTCCACTGCATTTTGGAGGTGGAAGCAGTGTGGCCGACCATCGCCGCGTCGCGCTATCGGCTGGCTGGCTAATTAACGCGTTGGCGGGCAAATTCAAATGCCTTGGCGGGCATTTGAATTACTTAGATAGTTTTCCGCGAGCCTGGGTTTGGACAACGTTCCGAATTTCCACTCGTTTTCGCCTGAAATCCAAATCTGTATCTTCTTAATAAATATATAGTCCAACAGGTAATTAATAATTAGTAAAATGAGCTGCTACATTATGCATAATGACATAATCCCTGTGGTAAGCAAGAAGATTTTTGAATTTTCAAGTAATGGTGTACTTCACGTGAAAAGTTATTCCACTACCCTTGGGTGCCTTGGGATAGTGATCCGTGTGATTTATGCACAACTTCACCACACATGAAGGCATTTTAAAACATAAATCTTATTTTTGATGATTAAAATAAACTGTCAAAACAGCGTCCGCCATTGCGGACTCGCGCAACCTAACTGATCGGCGCGCCGGTACAGTTTTCAAACCCCACCCACTGCGAAATAGTTTTCGTGGGGTCATTTTAAAGTGACAGGAATGCTTCCATGTCTTACATGCGTTCACTGGTATCCTCTTGTATGTAGCTACAGTTAGTATGGAAAAGTGATTTGTGTTAGGAAACCGACCCTAGTTACTAGGTATAAAAAAAAATATCTAAAATTCGGGTGTCCCAAATCCCAACTACACGTACATGCCTATATTTAAAACATCTTACCAGACGTTGTGTCTTTTAAGCGGCACTTCGCGCGGTAAACTTTCGTATATTGACTCAAGCGGGTGTCTTTCCAAGGGAAGTCTCCCTTGCGAAGAAAACTGCCTGCTTACGCAAAGGCTGAGTTGCGTGGGCATTATGAGCGCGCGTGAGCCATGTTCGAGGGGTTGTCACGCGAGATGGAGACGCGACTAATTTATTCACATATTAAAAAATGTATTTCAGCATAAAGTGGTCGATACAGGACTTGAGCATGCGATCAAAACTCGACCACGTCTCATCATGACACCCGCCGTCAGCATGGACGACATTCCAGACCAACGGTAATATTCTGACAACAAATGAGTACCTATAGCTATTTTGAGGGAGACTAGCTGGGCAAATAAGCCCACCTATACCTACGCTTTCATGTATTACTTAGTAATAGCACAAATTTTAACCCTATTGCCACTGATGCCCATTGGCTGGACTTGTGACAACTGTGAGTGAGACTAAGACTGTACTTAATACGTTCGCATTGGTACATAATATATGATTAGACGAACTTTAAAAATATCTTCACTGTTACGTCTCCAGCGTCCGTAAGATCCTCGTCCAGGACACGTACAACAGTACGTCCCACAAAGCCATGCAGGAGGCGGTCGAGCGCGCCCACTACAAAACCGTCAGGGCTCCGTTCACCGGTAGGCCCGCACCCGCTAACCCGGTGAGTAAACTAATGATCATGAATATCACGGTTGGTTATGACTAAAGATCCTATTAGGCCAAAGCATAAAGCAGACAGACGGGAGGCGCCTTTGGCTTATCTATGCATTACAATTTTTCTGCCACTTTTCGAAGGGGACGAGGAACACACGTACATTTTGTTTGTAGGAGTTACGTTTGTAGGAGTTTTGTTTTAGTGTGAGTTTTCACACTAAAACAAAACTGTCACACAAATGCCAAAAACACGCGCACAAACAACAGACCCTGTGCATTTTGCACAGATTTACTTAATGTTAGATTAATGGCAGAGGGGAAATCGCGTGTTAACATCTCCATTCCGTTCCGCTCTAAGGATCAAAGAAATAACGTGCTACTTCCCCTCTGCCAGAAATTAGACGTTAAGTCTGTGCAAAACAACTTAACTTCTGCTACTTATCTCTTTTCTGCTACCAGGTAAACCTGGCCAAGCTACGAACAGAAGTGGTGCCGCTCGGATGGCGTCGCGAGAGCGTCGAGTGGGACGGCAAGCAGCTGAGGACGTTCGTCGACCCCGACCGCGAATTCTGGAAACCCCGAGACCTCTACAAGTCGTGAGTATACTCGTGACTCGTTGGTGGCTCGTTCGGCCGCTGGTCGTCGCTAAAAAAAGGAAAAGAAAGAAGTGTTTCACTTCCGCCAAAAACGCTCCAAATCGTCCCGCCATCTCCTTCTTGGTCTGCCTCTGGTCCGGTGTCTGGCGAGGTTTGGCCGAAACCAGAGACGCGTGGAAGGAAAAAGACGATTTAAAAAAAAACTACTTCAGTTCCCAAAATTACCAAAAACCATAAAAATAACGAAAAATATAATGGTGGCCAGGCCAGGGCACCGATTTTACAAAACACACTGTGGAAATACTACTCCAAACTGGTGCAAATTTGTTTATTGAGACCAATTAATGACCGCGTGGATAACTTTTTTGTCTAAGTAAGTAAATAGTAAGTAGGTCCATAGATTTTCAACTACTCTACAAGATTTTAAAAAACATCTCAGTTTTTCTCCATGTTCGAGTGGTAGTATATTCAGTTTGCTTTCCTTGTCGTATAAAAAAAAGTTTCCTCCGTCAGTCTACCCGTGAATCACGGGTAGAGTGACGGGCGTCGAAATATCGGGAGCTCATGCATTAAACCTATAAGGTAATCGCGGTCTATATCCCGTTCTCATTATGTCTAATATAATTAATCGCGAATCATTTAAAACTGAAGCTCCACGCGATGCGATATTGAAATGTTCCGTGAGGAATCAAGGTTACACAAGTTGAAGTGCTTTATTTTGGTATTATTTATTTACAGGAGTGAAGCGTGTAAAGCAACTCGCCAAGTTGCCCAAATGAGAAAACTGCAGAAGAAAAATAAGTAGAGCCGAAACTACGTACATGTATTGCGTGAATTACAGAAATGTTGACAGTGTTATCCAACTTCAATGTTTTTATGATTATCTACATAAGATTTACCTACTTTAGTCGTTTATTTTTAATTTTAATTTGTAAATGTTTAATAGTGTTTGTAATTTTATTAATTAGTAACAATTTAGTTTTAGTTAAGTTTGTTAATTGCAAAAGATGTTTTATTTAGTAATTTTGTTTTTAAGATTTTTTAGTTTTGCTATAAATTTGTTTCAGTCTAAGAAACTAACTTTTTGTATTATTTTTATTTTTACGGTCATCCCGTTTGAAATTAATTTTTCACAAATTTCAAATTTGATGCGTAAATATACAGAAAAGCCAGAAAAATTAGTTCTCGAATTGGGGTTCGAACCCAAACCTTTACCATACCGTGGTAACGCGCTAATCCAATTACGCTATCCGAGCAATTGGAAGTTAGCACGAAAAACTCCTATATATTCACGCATCAGATCTTGTTACTTAGCGATATTGACTCGCTAACGCCATCTATGCAATAATCTCTGTACGAGACCAATACACCTTAGTATGAAACATCTACGTTCACCTACTAAGCGAGAGATGGCGCTAATCGTTGATTTTAAACTAACTTTTTGTATTATTTTTATTTTTACGGTCATCCCGTCTGATGCGTGAATATATAGGAGTTTTTCGTGCTAACTTCCAATTGCTCGGATAGCGTAATTGGATTAGCGCGTTACCACGGTATGGTAAAGGTTTGGGTTCGAACCCCAATTCGAGAACTAATTTTTCTGGCTTTTCTGTATATTTACGCATCAAATTTGAAATTTGTGAAAAATTAATTTCAAACGGGATGACCGTAAAAATAAAAATAATACAAAAAGTTAGTTTAAAATCAACGATTAGCGCCATCTCTCGCTTAGTAGGTGAACGTAGATGTTTCATACTAAGGTGTATTGGTCTCGTACAGAGATTATTGCATAGATGGCGTTAGCGAGTCAATATCGCTAAGTAACAAGATCTGATGCGTGAATATATAGGAGTTTTTCGTGCTAACTTCCAATTGCTCGGATAGCGTAATTGGATTAGCGCGTTACCACGGTATGGTAAAGGTTTGGGTTCGAACCCCAATTCGAGAACTAATTTTTCTGGCTTTTCTGTATATTTACGCATCAAATTTGAAATTTGTGAAAAATTCAGTCTAAGAAGTCTTTTATTTTTTCAGTTTGAACCAGGTTTGAAGTTGGGATTTCTAAAAATATCCTATTTAAACAACTTAATAGCTCTACCAATATGAACATGTACCTACAATACCTAGTGCAGTTCTTCAGTTCAGATTTATAAATCGGAGCAGTCTGATAACATCGAAGTCTTTAAAAATATAGTAAAGGTACCTATATTAACCCATCGTAAGCGGGAAGTAAAAAAAAACTTGTTAAACTTTCATTGTTCTTTTAATTAGTAATTCTATCTCTATAAATTTAACCAGACTCACCTAGAGTTCTCGACATGGTCCTTCGACCATGACGCTACTGATTTTGGAGATTGCAAAAAAGAAAAGAAAAAAAAAAAAAAGATGGCCATAAATTTGGCACGGATCCGTGACTTAAGCATATCTAGGGGGTTAAGTAGTTTTGCATTAAGTGTCTCATTTCATTCTGAGAGGAGGCCTGTGCCCAGCAGTGGGACGTAAAAAGGCTGGTGGTGTTGGTTGGTGTGTCGCATTTTTTTAGGTCGTCCAAAGGTTCTCGCAGAAACTTGAAATTTTCGAGCATTGACCTTATCAAGTAGCACAAACTTTTTTTTGTATAACAAGCATGGATAAAAAATAAAAACTTCTTAATAAATTCAAACGTCACTATCACGACGACTTTGTCAGTTTTCGAAGTTTATTTTTATAGCTCCTTAACTTTCTAAGCTTTTTACAATTTCCTATTCATTTATTTTATAATTAATTTACCGCAACAATGCCAGACACTACCAAACGGTTAGAATCCATGCTGTTCGATTTTGAAACGAGCCAAAGAACCGACTACCGAGATGGGGCAATAAAAGCTCCTATTAAAACTGTTTTCAAGGAAAAATCGGGTTGTCTGAGAGTTAGGCCTCCACCGCTAAGAGATATTCATACTCTCGTGGATTGGGCTGTGCCTATCGTGCCGTTCAATCTGTTCCACAAACCTAAGGATGTGGTGAGGACCAACCCTTACCATGTGCAGAAGACTTTCGTAAGTTTATATTTGAGTACTTAAATTAAACAACTCTACTGACATTCGCTAATGCTCACAGGTGCTTCATCATCATCATAATTATGTCAGCCGAAAGACGTCCACTGCTGGACATAGGCCTCCCCCAAGGCTCTCCACTCAGACCGGTCTTGTGCTTTCCGCATCCACCGCGGTCTCGATCGCGTTTGCTTTACAGTTTCACATAGTTATGAGAATTGTTTGTTGTCGATACATGTACTACTAGTGGCGCTGCTAATGTGCCCATAGTAATTCAGACGTAAACGCGAACGCGATCGAGACGTTTTTTCGGCCGTTGATTACACTAGAGGCTCCGCTAGCTAGGGTTGCCAACCCTCCTGAATTGCCCGGGAGACTCCGGTAATAATCGTTAGCCCCCCCAAAATACGGGATTTCTTAATATTCTCCCGGGTTGATCCTTCGAGAGTTGGCAACTCTAGGCTCAGTGCCCTTAGTGTAATCAAAAAGCACAAAATACCTACGTCTCGATCGCGTTTGCGTTAAAGTGTCACATATGGCGCACAAGTGGCGCTCAGCTCACAGAGCGACTAGTTCACGTACGTACTGTGCCCTAAGCACGACTTGTCGAATCCTGCGTAACGTTACGGTTATCGTATCGAGATCGAGAAATCTCATACTAAATTTTAGTTCCAAATACGCTCACGGGCGGGCGCTGTTCCAAACGTCATACAAACTCGTTATAGTTTACTATTCGATTTTACGTGACGCAGGATTCGACAAGTCGTGCTTAGGGCACTGGTACGAACGTAAGGGTACGTACATGATTATTGTTTCAGTTAAAGCCCGAGGACGAGGGGCGAGCGCTCGCGCAGCAGACGCGACCGAGGCTCGTCATGACGCCCGCTGTCATCATGGATGACGTCGAGAAATTGTAAGCCTCTACTTATCCAGGGCCGGCCTTAAACATCTAGGCGCCCCGGTCGAGTATGCATTTGACGCTCTTTTGTAGGTATCTTACTCATAAATTTTAATTATAAACGTGATTTTTAGGGTTCCGTACCTCAAAAGGAAAGAACGGAACCCTTATAGGGTCACTTTGTTGTCTGTCTGTCTGTCAAGACCCTTTTTCTCTGGAACGCGTGGAGGTAGCATGCTGAAATTAATATGAAATACTCAAGCCTGCGGTCCCTTGAAGCTGTGAAAAAATCGGGTGTAGTTAATGTACGACCAGTTATTGTACGACCTAATAATACACGACCTGATAATCCGTGTACATGGTACACGGAATACGGGTCGTGCATTATCACCCCGTACCGAACAAGTACGAGCAAATATTGCTCGACCTGTTATTGTACGACCTGATAATCGGAATCCACTTTTGACTACTGAACCATGAGACGAAGTCGACGGAGCTCTGCTTCGCAGAGCTCCTATTCTGCTGAGTTAAGGCGCTTCGCGCCTTGTCGCAATACTAACCTAACCTAACCGAAAAAAATAAATAAACCTAACCGTTTGGATTCCGATTATCAGGTCGTACATTATTAGGTCGTACATTATCAGGTCGTACATTATCTTGTACGACCTAATAATGCACGACTGTGATATTGTACGACCTGATAATCGGAAGCCAAAGTGGACTCCAATTATCAGGTCGTACATTATTGGCCGTACATTCCGGGTCGTACATTATTGGCTCCCAAAAAATCAACCTTCCAAGTGAACGCAGTCAAAAGATACAGTCATTAAAAAAGTGGTTTCCATACAAATCGCCGTACTGAGGAAACCTAGAAACTTGAAATTTGGTATGAAGGTAGCTCTTATAGCACAACCACTCCGAAAAGTCCCAAAATATTAAATTTTATGTCCGTCTGTAGATTTAGCAGACCAATATAAGTTGACCCCACACTGCGTACATTTTGCTTAGGAGCAGGGCTCTGCTAACACTGGACTTCTTAAAACACTAGGGAAAAGCGTTAAAATCTTTCTACGGAACCCTCGTGCGCGAGTCCGACTCGCTCTTGGCCGGTTTTTTTTTTCTTTACATTGAAATTAGTGGTGACGTTATGCCGGCGCGCGCGGCGCCCTGTAGACCGCAGCGCCCCTGGCGGGCGCCCTAAGGCCGGCGCTGTACCTACTTACCTACGAACTGGAGTGTTTAGAAAGATTTAGCTACTTACCCAAAATTTTTGTTCCCCAATATTTTTTGCTCCATTCGCGTTTTCCTCATTTTTTTATTTTACCAATCGTAGGCTTTCGTAGTAAGTAGGTGCCTAGTTAATTATATCATACGCAAGAATGCCGGTAGTCCTTTTTCCCTAAACCGGTAATTTTTAGGGTTCCGTAGCCAAGCCCTTGTCGGTAGCATAAGAGCATAACCAACGACATCTTTGCATAACAATAGCAACATCTCGATGCCCGCGAGGCTGTAAGGCGTAAGAGCAAGACTGTAATGCACAAATCGTTCTTTTGCACAAAAAAAAACACAACTTCACAATAGAATTCTCAGTAAGCCATTTTCAACTATCCATGAGCTAACACTGTAACTGCTGTCCCCACAGCTCTCGGGACATGATAGTTAAAGACGTGTACAAGACGACTGTGCAGAAAGCCACGGAGGAGGCAGTGTTGCCAGCCAAGAACGTCCGGGCTCCGTTCCCGGGCCCCTACGCACCAGCCAACCCGGTACAAACTAAATTACTCATGCTCCAATTGTGCCATATATGACACATCATAAAATAGTTTCAAAAGTAATGTTCCACATGTGGTACGCCAATTGTGGTCCGGTTGGTCCAGTGGTGGAGGACTAATAACATGCTGGAAATATTTTTTTTTAATAGTGATTTTTACCATTAAACTACCGTAAGACTCAATCATAGCCAAATAAACGGATCACTCACGTACACAAGTCGAGTTCAGTTTAGCCCGACATGTTTCGGACTAATTCGTAGTAGACTCAGCAGCAGCGAGACGCACACTACGTGCCACGGACCTATTTGATTTTTTTTCATAATGCAATAGGCAATAAAGCCTTGCGGCCGACCCGTTATCGCTCTGTGTGTTGGGCAGGGGATTGAACGTTAATAATAGTTATGCAGTGATCGCGGATAGCTAAATGTAGTCTTCTGTCACAGATAACCCTGGAAAAGCTGCAGCCGTGGCCCGTGTCGCCTGAGTGGCGCATGGACTCAGTGACGTGGGACCTCCGCCAGTTGCGCACCTTCTGCGACCCCGCCAAGGAATTCTGGCTGAAGCGGACGCCTAAGTAAGTCGCGCGGTTAAATTGAAACTGAGATTTAAAGGCAGATCTGATTGTAGCAACACAAAACATTACATATAGACAAATGCTAACTAACAGTGTTACAGTCATCTCATCGCAATAAAAATAACTTAGAAAAAAGTGCCTTTTTTCGGTTTCATGGTGGCCAATACTTTTTGTCGTGGAAATCGTAGGCAAAACTGTACTTTAACACCTTTCGGCAATAAAAATGATATTTAACAATTGTGGCTTTTTGACAATCTACCTACCTACTCTTTTCTTTGTCTATTTAATACTCCATCAGATAGTTAACAACATAAACATGTTACCTTTACTATAAATTTTTAAATCTCTTAATATTATTATTCTAGATGTACCGTGTGTGACGCAACGGTAGCGCGGGTGGCGCAGAAAAAGATGCAACGCCAAATGAGAAGACGGTCGTGAATATCAAGCTTTATTGTCAAACGTACACCGTATTAACAAGGATATAGTTAGTAGGTACCGCCACAGGAGAGAATATACATAAATTTTAATCCAAAAAAATGAATATTTCATATAATGCTAGGGTTTAACTGACAAAACCAGACGTGCCATTTGTATGTAAAGTAATTAATATAATTTTGCTACTTGTGATTATTAGATCTAAGTCTTAAGTCTACTTGATTAGATCTAATAATCTTAAATACACCTACACACTATTCAAACCTATGGTTTTTAAAAATCTTAATTTATATAAGTAAATTAAAAAAAAGGATGTTAGTAAATACCGAAAAAAAACTTAATAAAACATGTACTCTTACATATTTATTTAATAAGGGCTAAAAAACTAAATATAGTTTAAGAAATTTCCAACGGACTACTTTTGGCAATAACGGATTCTGATAAATGTGGCAGTATATTTACAGTATGTGGCAATACTTTTGGATACATTGTATTTTATATTAAATATAGTAAATTGACAATCTTTTAACTTTCTATTGCATACCTGACTCCCATAATATCGTGTGCCTATACCCTTATATTCTGAGATCCTTAACAATAACATTAGCATCTAGAGTATAGTGCCCCGCCGCTATGAAGTCAAACTTGACACTTTGCACAGCTATGAAGTTTCTGATTATTGACAATTCAAAAATGCTAAATTCAAATTTTTATTCAACAAATAGACCGTTGAATGGTAGTAAAAATGCTGACTTGCTTGTTGCGTATGGCTAACAAGCAAGTCTAGCATTTTTTCTCCTAAGGTTAACATTGTTAATAATCAGAAACTTCATAGTTGTGCAATGTGTCAGGATTGACTTCATAGCGGCGGGGCACTATAAGAAATATCACATTTATATAGCGTTGACTACACAGTGCAGTGTAAAGTCTTTGAGTCAGACCAATTTGTCTGATTTAGTGATGAAAGCGACTATCATCATATTAAAACTTACACACAAATACGGTGACTTAATGATGAAACGATACAAATACGCTTTTCATTTGATCTTGCGTGAGAACTAAATCGCGGCTGTATCGGGTTTGCATCACTCAAATGTCACTGTAAGATAACATTTTGTTGGTAGCAGCAAAATTAATTTAAAAAGTGTTTCTTATTGTTCGATTTCACAGACAATTGTGAAATAAATAGTTTACACTGTTCAAAAATCATAAGTATAATGTAGTTTTGCTAACAAGTATTTAAATTTTAAATCTAATTAACATAAGATTTAAGTAATTCATTGTCTGCATTTTTATTGATTGCTACTTTACCACAAACATATTCAGCTGGTAACTATTTTATTTTCAATGTTTTTATATACTTACTTTTTTTTTATTTCAGTCTCTTATCACTTATGCTTTTAACACATTTACATTCCTTGAACGAAATGACAATACCCATACAAATATTTCCAACTAGTATTTAGATACAATCATTCCGCTGTGTGCCATATGTGGCACAGGGAGCTGTAAACGTGTTAAAAAATATCTCAATCGTAAGCAGTTACATATTTTTTTTAACTTTAAAAACCATTTATATAACACTTATTCTTATTATAGTTTGTTTGAGTCATTGGCTTCACTTTAAGGAATTTTTACAATCTTGACTATGTGAAAATGTAATTTTGCCATCAGTCTCGACCCAATAGTTGTAAATACAGCTTTAGTGCCATTGTCTCGACTTACTGCTTATACCATTCTTAAATGGTGGTAGACTAGAGTGCAGCCAAGGACTCTCGCAACCTAATAAAACGACAACAATAAAAAAAAAAACTTCAATTATTTCAACCAGCACTTAAACGCTACTTTACAAATACCAAAGCTCCAACTTGCTCGATACAAGCCAAGGACGATAAAACCAAGAGGACTGCCAATGGCTATACAATGTCGCGTCCGTGTAAAATGAGCCTGCTGTAGCTAGCTTCACTATAGAGAGGTCTCTGTACCATTAATTTTGTATGACACTTTGACCTCTGGCTAACACAATAGCACCATCTATACCAAATGAATGGTACAGAGACCCCTCCGTAGTAAAACTAGGTACAGCAGGCTTATTTCAAAGGAACGCGACATTGTATAGACACTGTCAGTCCTCTTGGTTTTATGATCCTTGATACAAGCTATAGAAGTCATAATACAGGGTCGACCTGTCATAGTGAGGCTATGGCAGGAGACCGGCCGTTTTGGAGGCATACAGTGAGCTCTGAGGTGTATGAGTTTGAAAGAATACGAGATGAGCTTGATTCTAAGCGAGACGAGCTCAAGACCCGACCATCTGCAGCCATCCACTATCATTATAATTTTTTTTTTTTTATACGACAAGGAACGCAAACGAGCAAGTGGGTCACCTGATAGTGAGTGATCCCCACTGCCCATGGGGGTTCGCAGATATGTTGCCAACCTAGAGAGCTAAGATGAAATGCCTCTTGTGCCCGTAATTACACCGGCTGTCTTACTCTCCACACCGGAACACAACAGTGCAAGCACTGCTGCTTAGCGGCAGGATTAACGAGTAAAATGGTGGTAACGATCCGGACGGACCTCGCACAAGGTTCCATACCTATCCTACCACCCGCGAATATCGGAGGGGTGCTGACTTGCACCAAATGTCAACGAAAATTTCGTACAAAAATTGGTTATTCATTTATTTAATCATAACAAGTTGTACCTTATGTCAGCCACCTGAGAGCGCACCAGCGACGCTCTCAATAGTCGGATCCCAGTCGCTGTGGCCGAAATTGATCGGGATAGATAGCATATAGGATCTTTATTTAAACAGCTAACACGATTTTTCTCGTTTGCTGCCTATGCTGAAGCATGTTCTTTGCTACTTCAAAAAAAATAGTTTAGCTGTAACTTTGAACATGATAATTACCCCCAGGGGGGCTAGCACGTGTGCCATTTTGTCGCTTGTCGCTCAGTGCGTCCTTCACTGATTCCGTCACTATGAAAGGGACGCACTGCGCGACAAGCGACATAATGGCGCGCCGTGCTACATGTGCTGGCTCCTATTTCACCAACTTTACATTGTCAGTTTTCAATGAGAATTCGGTGTCAACTGCTGACTTGAAGAGCTTTTGCTTTAGCGCGCTTCATAATGGCAAAGAAATGTAGTTCGAATTGTCATTGTAAACAAAATTTGGCCCAGTCGACATACAATATTACCACAATACTTACATAAGTTGTTTATTTATAAAGGTAACAAAATATCATTATATTTTTTTTGTAAACTGACAATTGTAAAGTTGGTGTAAATAGGGAACCAGGCCCTTATACCACAAATATTACAAGTGCTACAATTACAAGTGCTACAATTACAAGTGCTACAATTGCAAGTGCTACAATTTAACAAATTTGTAAAGTTTTTCATATTAAAAAGTGACAAATATGTCTGTAATATATTGTAGAACTTGTAACTTTTGTGGGACAGGGGGCAGGTCCTACACCGAGCATGAGTATTCGAATGCTACGTAATGTAATCTAGTACGAGATTGTAAGACTTTTGGAACAGCGCCGACCGTGAGCGTATTAGGTACTAAAATTTTATATGAAGTTTCTCGATTGTGATACGATAACGGTCACGTTACGCGGGTTTCGAATATTCGTCCTTGGGCCTCAGAACCACTGTTCTACATGTATTGACAAGTATGATAACGTAAGCTAGATATTTTAACTATTTTCTTAGCAATGTAACTAATGTGTGTGATACATTGATAGTATGTATCTATAGCGGTTTTTTTATTTATTTTTTTAGTAGATATAAAATTAAAATAAAAAAATCGAAAGAGACTGAAATTCGTTTTTCTTTTTTCAGTTCTGCCAAGAAAATGGTTAAAAAACGGGTGTAGCATTGCACTTATATTCTCCCATACCTTATGCCCTCAAACGTGCAGTAAAAGATGGCGGGTCATTCACCCGCCTCGACCAGACATATGTTGGCGAGCGCGAGCGCAGCGTTCTGACGCACCATGGGGTTCGCGTCTTTAATCAATTGTAGGAGTCGGGTCTTGGCGCTTTTGGTGACGTCAGAGTCTAGCTCGGTCTCTTCGGGATATTTCTCGGTGATGCGATGGAGCTCCGCGTAGAGGAGCCCTAGAATAAAAGTCCTCTTAGGCTTTGCCACAGTTACACATAGTAAGTAAAAAGTAAATATCGAATGCGGAAAAAAACGTATATGATACTCGCGATAACTGTAGGAAGGAACGCAACTGGATATACATACATGATGGTGAAAAATTTAACCTAACTTCGTTTCAGCGAACTGTTAAGATATGGAAGCATAAAGCCTATACATCGGCGCACGAAAATATGACACTATAACACGCACAACTACGACGGCAACGCACACACACATGACACTCGCACATCGCCAATGAGCGGCGACACCCGTCGGCTGCGCTCGGCATTTCTCGACAATGTTCGGTCGAACCATCTAACTATCCCGCTCAGCCTTGACACTGTTTCATGAAGTGTGGGGTTTTAAAATGCATATTTACTTATTTAAGAAAGGTAATTCTAGTGTTTTTTTCCTATTCGTATGGTTTCTACACCACTTCGCCAAACACAATGGCATACTTGCAAAATATTAAATTACGCAAAACATAATAATATTCACAATCGAAGCTCCCGTGACATAAACCCGCACGTTACGAATGTCACGGCTGACTGACGCGCGGAGCTTGTTCATATATTTTTCCACACCTACAACGGCACCTATTTGGTGGAACCATTTTTGGGCTTAGTTACGCTTCCATAGATATTATTATTCGTAGCTTCGTTCCCATTAAACGATGACATACAGATTTGAGTAGACTGTGTATTATTCAGCTATTTCAAGTAGGAAAATGTCCACCGCCAAACTAACTACTATTTAAACTTACCTATTAACAAAGGAGGATGTGGCTTCATCTCTTCCCTGGCACACTGCAAGTAGTTGACAGCGCTCTGCAGACACTTGGCCATGCTGCTTGGCATCTCGTCTGCCAACTGCCGCAGCAGCGCCGACAGAAACACTTCCAAACACATTCATTTAAATGAAGCTTACCTATTAGCAAAGGAGGATGTGGCTTCATCTCTTCCCTGGCACACTGCAAGTAGTTGACAGCGCTCTGCAGACACTTGGCCATGCTGCTTGGCATCTCGTCTGCCAACTGCCGCAGCAGCGCCGACAGAAACACTTCCAAACACATTCATTTAAATGAAGCTTACCTATTAGCAAAGGAGGATGTGGCTTCATCTCTTCCCTGGCACACTGCAAGTAGTTGACAGCGCTCTGCAGACACTTGGCCATGCTGCTTGGCATCTCGTCTGCCAACTGCCGCAGCAGCGCCGACAGAAACACTTCCAAACACATTCATTTAAATGAAGCTTACCTATTAGCAAAGGAGGATGTGGCTTCATCTCTTCCCTGGCACACTGCAAGTAGTTGACAGCGCTCTGCAGACACTTGGCCATGCTGCTTGGCATCTCGTCTGCCAACTGCCGCAGCAGCGCCGACAGAAACACTTCCAAACACATTCATTTAAATGAAGCTTACCTATTAGCAAAGGAGGATGTGGCTTCATCTCTTCCCTGGCACACTGCAAGTAGTTGACAGCGCTCTGCAGACACTTGGCCATGCTGCTTGGCATCTCGTCTGCCAACTGCCGCAGCAGCGCCGACAGAAACACTTCCAAACACATTCATTTAAATGAAGCTTACCTATTAGCAAAGGAGGATGTGGCTTCATCTCTTCCCTGGCACACTGCAAGTAGTTGACAGCGCTCTGCAGACACTTGGCCACGCTGCTTGGCATCTCGTCTGCCAGCTGACGCAGCAACGCGGACAGGAACTCGTCCAGATACAGTCGGCCTTCGTCGAGAAGGTGCGTTTGGATCAAGTCGTTAGATTTCTTCACGTTGAATGTCTTGAATATTTGCTTGAGAGTGAATTTGCTGGCCTGTGGAATGTTTGTAATTAAAGTCAAAGACATGCGGGTTCGCGCAAAATTGCAAAATATGTATACATCAACCTTACCGTCGCAGTAATAAGGCCTGTATACATATTTTGGGACTCTGTGGTGTATACATATTGGTGACCTTGACTGTACAAGTAAATAAGTATTAAAACAAATTTGGAAAGTAGATTTTTTTTTTTATCCACATCTAACGTAATCGGTTTTTTCTTGTTTGGTTAATTTTGTGACAAAAAAAATCTTAAGTAGCTTAGTCAAACATTGAAAACAAAAACATATCACTACTTAAAAAGCAAAAATAGACTTAACATTTACGTACTAATACTATTGACTAATAAATTAAATAAACTAATACAAGGTTATATTTAACTTGCAATGTATGTATGTATGTTAGTGTTTGTTCAAGTGGAATCTTACAAGTTGAATTTTACACACTTCCCGATGTTACATTTAGCTGAAATTCTGCATACTTATGTAAGTTCGGTGACACTGCTAGTGAAATTCTGGTGGTGCGGCCAGGATCGTCTCCACAGGAGGGAACTCTTCAACGGTTAATGGCATCGACTTGAAATTTGGTATGGATATGTAAGTTGGGGTGACAATACACGTACAGACAACAGAAAGTACAGTCGGCAAAAAAGCATTTTTTTATACGGAGAGGAAGGCAAATGAGCAGTGGGTCACCTGATGGTAAGTGATCACCACTGCCCATGGACACCCGCAACCCCGGGGGGGGTTTGCAGATGCCTTGCCAACCCTGAGAGCTAAGATGAAATGCCTATTGTGCCCGTAACTACACCGGCTGTCTTAAAAATGAAGAAGCATGTTTTAAAAATGAAGTTTTATGGATAGGAGACTTACCCTCACAACAGCCGGATTGTTATCACACAGATGTAGCAAGAAGCATGGCAGCGAGCTCACGCCCTGATCGACCAGCTGCTCAGACTTGACCCGCCCCGCTATAATGCCAAAGAGCCGCAGAGAGCTCTCCCGTAACTGGGCAGACTCCGTGTTCATGAAGGGACGGATCTTCTGTGATATGGAGAGGAGCTCTCTGTCGTAGTCTTTGTCGAGTTTGTCGATTTCATTCAGTAAACGGCTGAGCCCTTGGATTGCTGCCAGAGGCACGTTTTCTGTTGATTTTCTAAAAATAAAATTGAAACTTAGCACTTCTTTTTACAAATCAAACGTATTTATTTGTTTGTAAATTGTGTAACAAGCTTTTTATTAATCTTTTCGACGCCAACGACTGATGTATGGGTCATAAGAAGGATAGCATTTTGTTTCTTGCGAGAAAACGGTTTGGCGTATGAATTGATGGCTTTGACATTTGTCTTAGCGTCAAAAAGGTTAACTTGCAATCTATACCTATAAAACAGTACCGTGACTGACTAACTGGCAGACAACGCACAGCCTGAACCACTGGACCTAGAGACTTGAGATTTGACAAACATATAGCTTGAGTATCCTAGAGGTGCACTAAGAAGGGTTTCAAAATCCCCACGGGATATGGAGCTAGCCCATTTTGAAATATTTCACGGGGCTAAAGCCGCGGGGCATAAGCTAGTGTATGTATGTATCTCAGAATACAGAACGAACCAGAAGCCGCGTTTAATCATTTATAACCGCACGCCGCGCACTGTATCCAAAATGCTACTGGAATTGTAATCCTATCCTGTTTTTTGTGAGCGCAACGGCATTTGTGCGTGTACGAATGAAGACAGCTTGTTAAGTCAAAGTAAAATATGCTTATGATGTAGAACAGAATATTAATTGCAACTTGACTTACTTGTGATGCAGATATCATAAGTATTAATTACGAAAAAAAAAATTTGACGTGGAAAAACAAGTTGAGATGTTATAGAAAATTTACATATTTTTATAATTTGTTTTTATCGTTTAAATAATGTACAGTGAGGCTCTAAAATGCAGCCATTTCAGCGTTTGGCTCAGGGGGGCTAGCACGCGCGCCATTTTGTCGCTTGTCGCTCAGTGCGTCCTTCACTGATTTCATCACTATGAAAGGGACGCACTGCGCGACAAGCGACAAAATGGCACGCCGTGCAACACGTGCAGGGGAGTCCCTTAACGCGACATATCGTCAGTGTAGTCTGACAGTCAACAAAGAGTCTCACGCGTTGACGGGCGCGTCGATCCCCTGGCTCAGCGCGGACAGCGCCGCGGGCAGCGCGTGCGCACGGTGCTCGGGCCGCAGCTGCGCGACGCCGGCCGCGCCGCGCAGGCAGGTCGCGCGCACGCGGTCGCTCTCGTCCTTCCAGCCGATACTGACTATGGCCAGCACTGTCTCTATGAGGACCGGGTTGTCGTTGCATCTGGGGACAATGGTGATGGTGCCTCTAGGTCAAATCAGCAACTTTTTTATGAAATAATTTTTCACAAATTTCAAACTGATGCGTAAATATACAGAAAAACGAGAAAAATTAACTCTCGAATTGAGGTTCGAACCCAAACCTCCACCAAACCGTGGTAACACGCTATTCGAGCAATTGGTAGTTAGCACGAAAAAATTCAATACATTCACGCATCAGGTCTAGTTTCTTTGCGAGTATTGACTCGCTAGTGCCATCTATGCAATGATAATGATAATGATGTTTATATGAAATGTCAAAACGATTTGATCGGATCCGTTAGTATGAAGTTTGTATTGAATTACATAACTATTACGTCATAATTTTCAGTGTTCGAACTGCCTCCTTTTATTAGTTAATGTTAAATAAAAATTACTTTTAATTGCAGTAATAAGTGAGGTATTTTCGGAAGCTTAAATTATTTTATTTTGACATCAGTCAACAACCCTATTGCCCTATCCTACTGCCCCCACTGCTGCAGCATAATGCTGAGTCAAATTCCTTTTCGACATCATCATTTAAGTATAATTTTAGTAACTTTTTGTATTGGTTTAAGAGTCAGTGTATTTTTTGATGTCGAATAAAGTTATGTCTATGTCTATTGAGACGATGGCCAATGTTGATCGAGTCGGCAACTTTTTTTTGGAAATTTGGAAAAGGTGCTTTTTTTTAGTTTTGTTTTAAATGGTGTGGATGGCAAAAATAATTAGGGGACAGTGGAAAATATTTTATTTTGATTACAGTCATCTACCCAACTAGTTTTGAATATTTAAGGTAATATAAGTTTTCAATCACGCTCTTACAAGCCACAACAGAATCAAACGGCTAACTAATTAATTCGATTCGGATAGAACAATACTTGTACTATTTTGTGGTTTTCAATAAAGAATAAAAATATAATGTATTGTACAATGATAGAGGGAGCTGAAAAGAAAGGGTTAAGTTTCTTTTCGGCTCGCTCTACCATTGTACAATACAATATCCTATTATATGTATACTAGCAAAAGGGAAATGAGTATACTGTTGAGTGTAGTAACGATGGTGCCGCTATCCTGGTCCGTACCTGTAGGCGAGCGCGGCGTGGGCGGCGGCGTGCGCGGCGGCGCGCTGCGGCGGCAGCGGGCTGCGCGCATGCGCGGCGACTCGCGCCACGAGGCGCGGCAGCAGCGCCGGCCGCTCGCGCGCTATAGACGCACTCAGTATGGGGGCCAGCTCTAGGATCGTGGTGGACGGGTCCCCGTGCTCCACGCTTAGGCAGAGAGAGCAGGCTTCTTTTACCTGAGAGAAAACTAGTACTTTATCTACACATACCATAAGTCCTCTAGTACACATATCATAAGTCCTCTATACTAATAATGCGTTCATAAATGACCAGCATTACGTGTTGAACTTCAAAAAAACTAGACATAATGAAAACGGGATATTGACCGCGATTATGCATGCAACTGCATCGAAATATCGGGAGCTCATCAAACCTATAAGGTAATCGCGGTCAATATCCCGTTTTCATTACGTCTAATGCAATTAACCGCGAAACATTTAAAACTGTTATTCAAAAAAACTGTTGTTTAAACATATACATTAGGTCGGTTTTTTTGTCTATGATTAAAAAAAACAGTCAGTCGTGACAGTTTTGTTTTGCTTCTGAACTTATTTTAGAGTACTTGTAATATGTGTGTACTCAGATAAAGTAATGTATTTATGCAACTCTACATAATTAAGCCTGAAACCACTCGTGTGATCTTATCATGAAACTCGGCTTAGCCTCGTTCCATAAAACCACACTCATGTCCTTAGACCCTCATTATGTAACAGTTGCATAAACTATTATGCAATTGTTATTGCATAAACTGCTATTACGTAACTGCTACAAAATGAGGGTCCTTAAAACGAAAGTAGGTTTTTATAAAACGAAGCGAAGCCGACTTTCATAATAAGATCACACGAGTGTTTTAATTGTTTACTATCAAAAGTTTAAAACTTACCTTAGAACAACCAGCTCTGTCCAAAAACGCGTTAAACGTGCTAATAGTTATCTTAGCAGGCGACAGCCTAATGGAATCTCTGTTAGGTATGAATCCGAATCGCTCTTGCGATTTGTTCTGCGCCGGAGCATAGGCCGGCGCCTCTGCTTCTATGTAGCAGGCCAGTGTGGTGTATAGCACCGCGAAGAGGTCAGTGAACTTGGTTTCACATATAGGGTTCATTGACTCCTCTTGGAGCATTTCTCCCAGGGCGCTGATCAACTGGAAAAAAATCAGTATAAGCATTATTATTAAATGGTGCGGTTTTTCTAATCGAAAACTAGTTTAATCGAGATGGTTCTTAGGGAAGTTTCATCAACGCATTCGCTGCCGGCTGTCAGGCACGAAACTTGTTCACGTGCCGCAAACGCACATGTGCGTTCAAATGCCTGCAAATGTATGACAGCGGCACTGGGCGAAAGTCACCGAAACGCATATATACGTCGCCGGCAGTGAATGCGTTACAATAGGTTTAGCCTGAAATATTAAATTTTGAAATGACAATGTCGGGGGTTTTTCGACTTGTACTAAACATTTGACGATTAAACAAGTTTTAATATCCATGCCCACCGTGAGAGGCTGCAACGCCGCAATATGGTGGTCAGTGATGTGATACGGGTCTTCGTACAGCTCGATGGAGCCCATCAGCCGGAGGAAGTTGTCCAACACAGCCGTCGAGAGACCCTCGTCTTGGGCTAAGTAACGCCAGCAGCCGACTACAGACCTGAAATTATTTAATCAGTATATAAACCTCTTCCGTTACAGACTGAGTGACTGACAGACAACGCACAGCTGAAACCCTTGGCCCTAGAAGGCTGAAATTTTGCAGAGGTTGCCTTCTTGAAATTTGGGGTAGGAATAACCGGGGTTTATGCGCGTGCAAAGTAGCGGACAAAAGTTAGTTACCTATAAAGCTAAATTCATCAAACCCATAATGAGTTTCCGAGTGGTTCAAAAGACCTCGGGAGTTGGGAACCTTCAAAAGTTACTGGTTCCTCCCCGCATGTTTCGTAATTTTTTACACGTTCAAAAGTTTCATGCCTTTCAAAACTTTCATGGACACGAACTAAAAATATAGAAAGAAAGAAAGAATTATTTATTTGGTGCGTAGGTAACGGTACAGAAAAAAATAAATAAATAACGTATCAGCAAAATACACCAAAAAGCATGTCATGACTGGAATGTCTGACGCTGGTTTTCAGGGTAACCACACAGAAACTCAAAACTAAATAAATTAATAAACAATAAATAAGACGTGGCTGTATGGACTTAGCTTCCTTTGCGTATCCCTAATGAGATGACTAGAAGAAAAAAAGCTAGAAATATGTGTCCATAGTAAAACAAACGGATGTCAATAGATAGACATATTCAGAACGGGATGTTGACCGCGATTACTTGCCATTACCATCCTAAGTTTGACGAGCTGCCGATATTTCGACGAAATGATGATATCAGCAGTAGAACTAAGGTTACCGACATAGCCCGAAGCATTGCGAAATTTAAGTGGCAGTGGGCGGGGTACATTGCTCGCAGGACTGATGGCCGATGGGGTCAGAAGGTTCTCGAATGGCGTCCGCGAACCGGGAGACGAGCTGTCGGTAGGCCTCCAACAAGATGGAGCGACGACCTGGTGCGGATCGCGGGATCGCGGTGGACGCGGGAAGCCCAAGACCGGTCTGAGTTGAGAGCCTTGGGGGAGGCCTATATATATACAGCAGTGGACGCCTTTCAGTTGACAAGATGATGATGATGATGATTTCGACGCTGTTACATGCACCCACGACCCACGACCCACGACGTAATCGCGGTCAATATTCCGTTCTGAATATGTCTGTCTCGATAGTATTATCGAATAATAAGTAAAAATGTGACATTAACAAATATAACTTACTCTTTCAGAGGCAGCCTCTGCGAAAGCAGCATAGCGGTCACTGCATTCGTATGGTGCCGTGTCAACGAGGTCATTGGCCGCATCAGCTTCGCCCTCGCGTCATCACCAACGCGGTCCATCGTACTGAGAACAACCTCAACTATCCTCTCAACACTCTGGAAGAGGTCTTGCCCTTTCTTTATAAATAAGGCATCCAACACACCACTGATCCCTGTGCTTCTGTATTCCTGGTCATCATAACCTTCTAGGAGACTTTCAACGAACTGCATCGTATGGTGATGAGGTATCTTGGGTGAAATTATGCCAGACAGCAATACGCAGTAGTCGTTGATCATTGACAAGTCGTTGGTGAGAACATTGTTCTGCATTTGAAGTAGCTCAGCCATGCATTCGTCGTCCGGCTCTATGGTGTGACCTTCGTATAGATCCTGTATCTGTATGATGAGCTTTATACAATCTACTGTCGTTAGTCTGACTGGGAAGTTCGTGTCAGCAACTCCTGGCACGATTAAGCCTAGCACGTATCCCATCTGACCGAATTTACTAGGTGTCTCGTAATTCAGTTTCACGTTTTTGATGTAAGTGTCGAACATCACTTGGATGATGAGAACTGCCGCTGTCCTTATCTCGTCGTTTTCGTGACGAATCCATTCGATTAGCAACCCTATTAAATCGTCGATGGTGCTAAGACAAGTCGATTGCATTATCAGTTCTCTTATAAGTTTGTGAATCAAGGACAGACTGTCATTCAGAGTCTTTGCTAATAGATCGTTCTTATCACCGTTCCCTCCAATTTCATACTTCCTTTTAAACGAAGACAGCTCTCCGAAAACACTGTTGAACAACACTCTGAGAATAGTGTTTCTTTCTTCAGGTAGTATACCTTTTTGTAGCTTCGTCAGCGCTTTAGAAGCTTTCACAATCATTGGGTACAGTTCCACATTTCGCTTCTCCAAGTTGCTGTTATAGATCTGTTCCAAAACGGCGTTTAGCAACATCCATCGGTTCCTCAAAGTCACGTTATGATGAGCAGCTGGGTACAACGCTTTGCCGATTTCGTACAGGGTCGTTATACTCGCTTTGCACAGGTCATAAGGTGGGTTAGCCTTCAAAATGTCATACAAAATCGCAGTAACATTGTCTCCCAACCTTCCTAATACATGCACATCTAAGCAGTTCCCAGCAACTTTTCCGTAACAATTTATAATAACGTATTTAACTATCGCCAACTCAACGTCGCTTTTCGACGCTCTTGACGATAGAAAATTGAGCAATTTGCTGCTTCTCCTAGCTTCATTGTCTTTATATGCGGCATCTAATTCATTGAGAACAAACTCTCCATGTTGCCTCGAAGATATGCCAACGGCTTCGCTGACGTAACCTGACAATTCCATAGGAACGGATTTCAGTTGGAAAAGGATCAGCTTCAACACTTTTTCTACCACCGCAGCATTCGACATGTGGCAAGAGAGAATGGCGAGATACTGCAATGAGACTCCCTTTATCATTGTAGCTTGTTTCTTCCCGTTGATCTGCTGAGACAGCAAGGTAGCTATAGTCTCCACCCACTTGTTACTGTTGACCTGCTCGATAGCGGAAATCAGAAGGTCCTGCAACATTTTATGCCATTGCTCCTGTGACTCGTTCTTCTCGACAAACTTAAGCAATCTTTGAATCTCGACCGTCCAGGAATTCTTCAAATTCTTATGAATATCACCGGAGTATTCTTCGAGGAAGGTTAACAGATTCCTATTCCTCTCTAGTTCTTCGGGGACTACTAGATGGGTTATGCATCGAATGAAGATTAGATCGGGTGAGGTTTTAACCTCAACAGTCTTCTCTGGTTGATCTTCTGCGATGACGTCAGAGTTGTTCTGAAGGAGCGACGTTACGCAATGACTGACAGTTGACATGGATGGTGTGAACTCGTCGACTATCAAAGCATTTAGCAGCAAGTTCCTCAGTTGGGTTCTGACGCTAGTCACAGTATTGCACATCAATATAAGCGAGCTCCTACAAGTGTCTTGTAAGTCCGTCACTTCAAGTTTAGAGACATTCCCTACTGGTTCGAACCCACAGTGTTTAATAATAAACTCGACCATTGCGAAATCCTCCGTCACCGTTATACAGTTCCTATAGACCAATCCAACAATAGCTTTGACGAGTAGCTTCTTCATTTTCAGCCCTTGCTCGTTAGCTATCATGATTTTCAACAAAACTATGAATTTCGAGGCGTATCGATCGATGAAAATTTGAGACGCCGTAATCAAATGAGTGATGACTATGACGGCTTTCATTCTGTCTTTCTCTTGGTTATTTTTACACTGGTGTAGAAGACCTTCCACTGTCTGATCTGAAAACTGGGTGGTCATGTGATCGTAGCAACGAAGAACTTCAAAATGGTTCTTCACTGTAAGAGGCTGATCGTAATCCGGTTCTAAAAGGACCAAGTTGAAGAGTACGTGGTTTATTGAGTTTATAACGCTGTCGTTTAGAGACAACTTTGGGTTAAGTGCCGACGGGGTGAGTAAGTACGATATACATTGGCTCACGTAGTAGAGATTGAATTGCGTTCTGCGGTACAGACTGAGCAATGAAAGCACGAACTTGTTGACTGTATCGTTGAACTGTCTTTCTGATATGAGCCTGGTGATGGGTCCGAGCGCTTCGAGTACGGACTCGGCAACCCTCGGCTCTGTGGAAGGCAGCCATTGGTTGTACAACACGTCGAATATCAGGGAGAATTCTGTGACGAAGTTGTCTTTTATGGATGTTATGTTATCGTTCTCAACGTTGTCGCCAATTTGCTCGGACACAGCCACCGCGAAATGGCCAAAAGCTGGAAAAGAAAATTGGAAAGACTAATTTATAAGCAGATACACAAACACATACATAAAAAGCCGTAGTTGTTTTTTTTATTTTTTTATTTATACAACGAGGAAGGCAAGCGAGCAAGTGGGTCACCTGATGGTAAGTGATCACCACTGCCCGTAGACACCCGCAATTTGAAGGGTTTGCAGATGCGTTGCCAACCTAGAGGGCTAAGATGAAATGCCTCTTGTGCCCGTTATTACACCGGCTGTCTTACTCTCCACACAGGAACACAACATTGCAAGCACTGCTGCTTAGCGGCAGGATTAACGAGTAAGATGGTGGTAGCGATCCGGACGGACCTCGCACAAGGTCCTATTACCCGTGTTTAACCTATGGCCTTTCAAGCAAATGGGTTTTTGATTCAAACCCATTGCAGGGCCGCAGGTCTGCGTTCTTCGGTTTTTACGTGCGAAATTACATTTGTAACTTATCATGAGCTTTTCTGTGAAGGGAAACATCGTTAAGAAACCAGAACAAGACAATTCAATGGTGTGTGTGGTTGAGGTCAAACACGCGGTTACAGCTGACTACGCGCGGCTACAGCAGGCGCGGCTACATCAGGTCACACGCGGGTACAGCAGGCTACACGCGGCTACAGCAGGCCACACGCGGCTACAGCAGGCTACACGCGGCTACAGCAGGCTACACGCGGCTACAGCAGGCTACACACTACACTAGTACTTACCGTAGGCGAAGGCCTGTTTGACCGCGTTCTGTCTCAGCAGCGGCAGTAGTGGAAGCATCTTAGAAAGCACTTCTTTAACATGAGGCACCACTGCTCGAGTGTTGACCGCCGCCAGGGTGCCCAGCGTGTGAGCCAGCGTGTAGTGCGGCACTGACGACGGAGACAGCTGGTTTATGAGGGAGCGGAGGACCTGAGAAAATTTAGGATGCTTTTTAGATTGAGGTTAAACAAAAAGAAATAGGAATTTGCACTTTTACAACATTTGAAACATGTAGAAGTTGTGATGGTGATAGACTTCTTCTAGCGAGTTACAGGACATCATCATCATCATCGTCGTGTTCATCAGTACGAGTAGATATTTGAATCAGTCTTGCATGTAGTGTTGTAGTAATGACGTCAATACCTCCAGATGCGTCATCGACAGTCTTTCGTCATGAATCACTAAGTACGTATTAATAAAACAAAGTCCCCCGCCCCGTCTGCCTGAACGCAATAAACTCAAAAACTAAATTAACGCATTTTGATGAGGTCTTCAATTATCAACATCATAATAGAAAGTCTTTTCCTAAAGGTTTATATGTATAATACATTGTAATGAAATTTGTAAAACATTCAGAAAACGGGTCGCTAAAATTTTCTAAATAAATCCGAAAATACATAAATTTTAAAATGACATGACATGACTGTTCTTCATTAATAGTAATTAGTTAAAAAAATATTTTATCACAACTAATAAAAATTTAAACCAGATACGATAACGGTATATTTATATTATGATTCACAAAGTCTGGTTGGCTCAAGCAAATGTTCAGGCAAAAACAATGAGTGTCTCATTTACATAATCAACAGCACATGCAACTGTTTTCGTATAAGTACAAAAACTTGTACCTACATGTATCTGTGATGTATTATAAATACTATAATACAACATTTGCTTGCGAAGTTTTCAGAACCATTTAACTTGGTTATAATTTATCTTATTGGTTCTATTGGAAAGTGTATTGAAAAACCAGTTTTACCAATCATGTGATGGTTACAGAAAAGAGGCCTTTTATGGCCATGGAAAGTTATGTACATATTTCTACTGATTTGTAAAGACAAGGTTGCTTTTAAGCAGTATTATAGTCAACATTAATTTCATGCTGAGAAAAGTTTTGGACCATTGCGTTTGTTTATAAAAATGACTAAGTAAAAACACATTTTGGGATACAAAAAAAATTAGAACAAATTCCTAGTTAATAGGTACGTAATTTGTGGCGCTGAAAATTATCTGATGTTACACTAACTCACATGACAATTTAATGTTTAGATATACATGCTGAATGAACATGAGTTGTTGTTTCTAACCCTATTAGTCATAAACCTATTTTAGCTAAAAGCTGTTAAAGTTAGTTTGTCCTTTTTTGTCACATTGACATTTCTGTTAGTCAGAAAAAGACAAAACCTATTTTAACTAGTCGAGATTTGGGTGATGTTTATGAATAATAATACTTTGATTCAGTAATCAGAAAACAACTGCTTTTTGAACCGAATTTTATGTTTTAAGAATGTAATGGTACAGGCAGGCTTACAGGGTACTTAAAAAATGTCTGACTAACCTAACATAATAATACATACAATAAAATTTAAAATAAATTAAATTGCATTATCAGCCAATGGCCGACTTCACATACTTTTTTTTTTATGTTATAATTTATTGAGGCTTTGGTACACCTGGTGTGACCATGTCAGCCTCATGGGGAGACTCTGGGTATTAATAGTTTACGAAGCACTGCCTCCAGTGCTAGATTACCTAGCAATGAAGGAGCTCTTTACATCACATACTTTTGAAATCATTTGAAATATAATCCATTAATGTTACTTAAAGCACTGTCAAATTTTTTTAAAAACCAGCATTACCGCTCACATATTACCAATAACTCATTCTGAGAGGAGGCCTGTGCCCAGCAGTGGGACGTCAATAGGCTGATGGTGATGATTACCAATAACTCCATTTAGAAACTCTGTTACCGATCCATAGCATTAAGTTAGGTAAATGCTGTTTTTCTATTAATTAACACACACCAAGTCCAAATGCTCATGTCCCACAGCAACCAGCACAGCCGAAGCCCCCATCTGCACAGCAGGCTCGAGCTCCGAGTTCTCTGTCATAGCTTGGAGCATGCAACTCGTCAGCTCCGACGCTACGGTGGCATCCAGCCTCTTTACTTGGTTCACGCATGTCTGTTCTAGGACCCTGATAATTAAGTAAATTCATTAATAATCATAGGGTAAGCTTGTACTATGGAACCAACTGAATTGTGACCCACTGTGGAACCTTTTCATAGAAAATGTCATGGTGACATTGCATTGCCTGACACTTTCTGTGGGAATGCTTTATGGTGGGTCAGATAACAAATGGTTCGACTGTACATCAACCTTATCTGTGTACTCATAAGGCCTGAATACATATTTTGGAGACTTTGTGGAGTGCACATATAATACATATTGGTATCCTTGACTGTACTATGGATACTGGATATGCATACAATTGTAATTTCCAAAGGTAAATCTGATATAGTTTGATGAATCTACAAAAATAGGGGAAGTAGGTACCCCAACTTGAGACACTGATTGCACATTCAAACTCGTTTTTTCCTGATAAATGAGATCATCGCATTAAAAAGGGAAAATGCAGTAGGTACTTAAGCCACACGAAAATTCCGCAGAGCTCATTCCTTTATAAATCTTGAATTATAAATAAATACTTACAATAGGTACCTAAGACTGCACACTAACTTATTGTTAACACTAACTTATGTAACAACTTCTTTTACGTATTTCGCTAATTAATATTAATACTCACTTTACAATATTTCCCAATTGCGGACCGCTAACTTTAGTATTTTTGTAAAAGTCACAAAATATTTCTATCACTTCGTTCGGGTATGAATTCGCTATCTTTGTCAGCGACTTAATAACGACGTTGTTGACAGAGTTCTCTTTATCTCCTATAGCATTTATTAACACCGTCACAGTCTCTGAAAATAACGTAAAACATATTTTGTAGAAGCCGTAGAAATTTTCCAGTTGAAATGTACAAAAAATATGATTGCTACGAACCTTTAAGAGACTCCGCTTTGTGCGATGACATTATTACATCTATGTATAGTTTAGTTCTGAGATAATTAAGTAAATTGTTACAGTTTTATGCATATAATTTCATTCGGTACGCAGCTATTCACAAACAACACAAATGACAAGACGAAACGAAACTATCGGAATTCATCTGACATTTCTGACATTGACAGCTAGTAGATAAACTTCGTGTTGCTATAAATAATTTAAAAATTCTACTACGCAAGCCTGACTGTGTTTTATAAAGCTACAAGCAAAGAGATAATATTTTATAATGCTACAAGTTACAATTTACAAGCGGAAGGCTCATTCTATCATCTTTTGTTAGAAAGAGACTTCCGCTTGTAAATTGTAGCTTGTAGCTTTTTAAAACACGGTCCTGGTATATATTATTTAATAAAAAAAAAAAGTTATTACAGAAAAGCGAGGTCTGTCCGGATCGTTACCATCATCTTACTCGCTAAGCCTGCCGCTAAGCAGCAGTGTTTGCAACGTTGTGTTCCGGTGTGGAGAATAATACAGCCGTTAGGCACAAGACACATTTTATCTTAGCTCTCTAGATTGGCAACTTATCTGAAAATCCCCCGGGGTTGCCAGTATCTATGGGCAGTGGTGATCACTTACCATTAGGTGAGCCATTTGCTCGTTTGTCTTCCTTGTCGTATAAAAAAAGCTACCTAAAATTTCATCTGCTAAGTTAGTTAGTAGTGCACTTGAGAATATTTATTTATTGTAACAAAACAGTCAACAGTAATAAAATTGTATATTAGGTCAACACGCAATTGACAAGTCATTATTTCTAAACTAATGTCGCTATAAATGTTGGTAGGTTACCATTTTGATAATAATTTATGACGAGGGTTGGATGTATGTAAATACTTTATTGCACAAAGTAGCAATAATTATTGGTCGTATACGTTGTTTTTGTTTGTATGAGATCTCAAAACTTTTATGTTTTTGGTGTTATCTCATTTATTTTTGTAGGTCATCCTCCTTTTTTTTCTTTTCGGATATTGCGCTGGCGCTGGGCGTTCTTTGAACGTTGTCTTTGATAATCATGTAGATATTTAAATGTTTTGTTTTGTAATTCAAAGTTAGAAGTTTGTGTGACTGCTAGAAATACCTACCTTAGAATACCTACTGATGATCGTATGTCAGTCAGTCAGTCATCTTTCAAATTAAAAAACTTTAACTAGCGATAATTCATAAGGTATTGTACTGTCCCCCCCCCCTCCTCTACCTTCCAACTACTCCTTAACTAACTACCCCTAACGCCTCAAGGCCTACCTCTACCCCTAACGCCTTATCCCTACCTACCTCTACGGAGACCTATCTGCCCTACTAAATACCTATGTAGATAACATTAATTAATGGGATTCATCCTATTAAAATACACTATAATTTCCTATGTAAGTTAATTTACCTTGTTTAAGTCATAAAATTGGCCAGGTGATCGCTAGTGGTTAAAATTAAGAACCTACGTTATAACCGTAAACGTAACCCTTTAGTACTTTTAGTATAATGGGAAATAGTGTAAATTATTACATAGCTTAATAAAATAGTTAATGAAGAAAATAAGTTCATGTTCATGATAATTGTCAGTCAATAGTCTGTGAAATGTTAAATTTGCAAAAGGAATTTTATTACGCAGCTAAAGTTCGGAGGCCCACTCCCCGCCTCCGAAAGTGGCCTAACGACACAGTACAGGGGCTCAGCCTCCTCTGCGATGGCTCTGAAGGAGCTTACTACATAATTCCTTTTCGTGTAGTAAAACACTTCATCATATTATAAGAGAGGACATTCAAAGGGGCGTCAGTTTATACTCTGGAGATATTCCTAGACAAAACCTGTGATCTCAATACTCCTGCAGTAGCAAATTAGAATTCAGTAGTCAACATAGACTTCAGTGATCAATAAGTTGTATTGACCAATAATAGCAATCGGAACACCTAGTACCGAAAAGCGTTGAACTTGCGTTCTAGTCAAAATGACTGTTCAAGGTTATTTTTATAAAAGATAATTATCAGTAAGGTTTCTACCTTTAAAATAATATAGATAATAGATAGCCACTACAGGACTAAAAGAATCCAAAGTCTGTTACCAGGAAAGTCAACAGCCTTCACTAGGAGATTCTACTTTCAGCAAATAAATATTGTTTTGTTGTGAGTTGTTGAATCATTTTATCTCACATATTTGCGTTTGTAAGATAGGACATTGAATAAAAGTGAAAACGCCGAAATCTCTCATTCGTCCGGAGGTAAGTATGTTTGTCAGTAAGTAAGTATATCAAATAAGTTAAAAGTCATTTAAGTCAATTAGTTTAAACACCTCCACCATAAGCATCTTAAAGTAGCAATATTACTAAGCCGTGCCTATTCTATCCTGATATCTAAACTAACCTACTATTCTATACGAAACTTGCAAACTAGGAATCCGTATTCCACATTTAAATTCCTCGCGGTTTCTCGCTCGAAGTGCAGTGAGAGAGCCTATTTTAATACTAAATCTACGTTAGGCGGGTAAACCCGACTACCTACTCCCTAAAACCCGTGTGCTCACTAGATATGTCACAGAGGATGGGGAAAGACATATACTAGTGTGACGAATACGAATGTGAATATATAAATGTATAGATAAAGAGGTCTAAATGATGATTAATTTAGAACGCCGGAATGGCACTCCAAATTCTTCACCACCCAGGGAGAATTTTAGGTCTGTCTCTTGAAGTAAAATACAAGACCCCACCTCACTCCATCAACGTACTCTACGTTAAGAGCGTTCCCAGGGAGAACGAATCTGTCAGTTAACACCGCAAAGGTGACCCAGCTCTCTCTTCTCAGAAATCGGTTACACTAACCGAAATTCGTCCAGGTTCTCAATTACCCCTTAATTACTACAATTTTATCATTTAAATAATTATAAAATAAGCACAAAAGAATTTAGTATTAAAGATCACAAACTGCCACTAATCCCCAGTATTAATTATCACTTAAACACAAATATAAATCAATATGCAACTCTCCAGCAATGAATATCTCAACACCCACTATTTTAGCACTAAAATACACAAAGCTGGAAATTCACACATCAATATCCCATTATAATTAACACTAAAATTAATTAAAACGTCCAACAAAATTACGACACTACCAAATCAACCCCGAGAGAACCTCTTCGAACCCGAGTTCAAATAAAAAGTGATCCACGATTCTCCTGAACGCTCCTTTTATACCAATTCTAAATTACATCGTCGTCAGAGTTTATAGTGGCGTCCGTGCCTACACTTCTTACAAACACTTCAAAAGTTACGTCGGTTACTTTGGTTACATTGGTTACATTTGCCTCAAGGTCATCGCCTCGTGGGTGTAGCGTTTGGGCTCCTACTGTGAATTTCTTAGTATTGAAAGTAGTCGAGTTTAATAGTATGATATATGAAATATTTTTTTATGGGTAAATTATTAATTAATTAGTTTAATTTGTTTATTAAACAACCTTTATTTAATAAAAATAACTATTCTTAATTTCTGTAATTTTAGTACCTTCCTATGGTCACATAAGGTGGAACTTTACAGGCTATCGTCTGTAAGGTTACAGTATAGGCCGCGCGGTGGATTAAGATCGCTCGGCGAAACCGGTGGGGACAATTTGGCGCATCTGTACAATTGCGCACAAAATTGTTAAATTCTGAGTGTATTTCTTTGAAACGTATTTTTCTTATTTCGCATTTTTTGTACTTTTAGACACCTAACATATAACACTCGCAAAAGCAAAAGCTTGTGACTTATTTTTCTATATGTTTATTCAGAATCTTGGTAGTATTTTTACCTGCTTTAAATTACGCATGATTTAATTAAGTAGTTTTTTTTTTAACATAACAATTCACGTCGTAAACCATTTTTCAGGCTTGCCGTGTTCAAACTTTAAATTTGGGCATTTTTTTTTCACTAACTACGACATCATAACGTACTTACTACTAATACAGTAAAACAATCCGTACGCAACATTACCCAAGGGATACGAGATCCGTGAACGAAGCGAGGGAGGGGAAGAACGACTTGATCTATCAATAACGTGTCGGCGCCAGCGCGCACCCTCCCTTCACTCCTCTGCGCAACCAAATAGACCTAAGAATTGACTTCTGCGCATGCCCCTTCCACTTTTGCCCAGCGATCTTAATTCGGGTCAAAAGTGTCTTGATTCGCTATGGCTATGCTCGAATTGACGGGGCACGGCAGTGCCCCCAGATCAAGAATGAAAGATTATTCATGTCTAGAGGTTATTCCGCCAAAAGAAAACGTGCAAAATTCGTGTTTTGCTATATCATGATAAATTGAAATTTAATGTGACATTGTATGGTAAATCGAATGTAATTCTATGGACTGTCAAAATCAAGATAGTTCTCGACCAGGGCCGTGTTTTATAAACCTACAGGCTACAAGTTACAAGTCTACAGGAAACAGTCACCTGTAATGCACTGTGTACAATTACAGGTGTTTTATAAAAACACACGGAAAGCTACACTTGTAATACGGTATTGTAAATCTCGACTACAAGTAAATTCTACAAGTGTAGTGGACATCACTAATAAAAAAAAAAGTGGCTGGCAAAAATTACAAATACGTAGAGGTTTTTTATCTATTACGTATTAAAAATACTCGTGCAAAGTTGATAAATGAAAATCTGTCTAAGTACATAAAACAAAATCGTGTTAATTGCACTATTTATAAGTCAAGAACGGCTGGACCGATTTTTATGATCTTTCATTTGTTGGATTTATCTTTGCTTCGAATAGCAGGATAGGTATGAGGGGAAAATTTTACAAGAAAAAAAAATTGGAAGTTCATTTTCTCATAGGTACATTTTCTATAGAATGACCTATGGCGGTACGAAGTTCGCGGGTTGGCTTGTAAAATATATCTATTCTAAACAATGGCGAAAAACGGCCAAAAAATGTTTTTTTTTAATACGACGAGGAAGGCAAACGAGCAAGTGGGTCATCTGATGGTAAGTGACCACCACTGCCCTGCCCACTGCATGTCAACGATCGCATTATACTCCAGTGCATACAGACACCAGACACAGACAGAGAATTGAAGCTTCGCGCTCAATGAATCATTTTATTTACTCGACGATTCTAATGAGCTCCCAATTTCTTTCAGAATCTAGTCTAGTGTATTTGCGTATAGTTCATTCTGGACCTTTCATTATAATATTGAAAAGGTGTGTCAAAATCTGTATTTGTTCGTGGCCAAAAGTCCCTAGTTCTATGCTGCCGTGGACTCTCTTATTCCGAGTCCGACTCAGACGAGTTCCTCAATAAACGATTTATTCCTTGATGACCTTGAGTTTAATAACTTGAAGAAGAGATAGACAGGTAGATAGAACGATTGATTTGGTACTGATCCAGACACCTAATTCAAAAATTTGTACACCTGTAGCCATTGTTACAGGTCTCAAGACGTACGTAAGTTTTCGTTACAATTTTACAAATCTACAGTTGTATTTTACAATTTTTTTTAAAAAACGCTTGTTCGATTATGAATTTAAAACTATAAAATGTCCACTTTTTGTCTATGATACGGCTACAGGCGCCTGTACTTGTAGCTTGTAAAATTGCAGCACAGTACTTTTATAAAACGCAAATTGTAAAAAACAGGAAAAGTGTTGCCAATAAACTGAAAAATTGTAACTTGTAAGTTTATAAAACACGGCCCAGAATTGGAGCATGACAGACGACCTCACAAAATAGTAGTCCGGTGCAGTTTTAAACTTTGGTTGTTTTGTTTAAATTACAAAAAAAATCCGCAGAATTTCTACTAACATAGTATATTTTTTATAACGGACCTCCCCAGTGATTTATAATGTTGCTATATTTGTATTCTCTAAAAACAAATCAATATTACTAATGAATAAACAAAGGTTTTAATTGAACCAGCAAATTATTCAATTTATGATAAAATGATGGAGATGAAATATTTACGTCATTTTTATTGCACAAATTGAGAGATTAAACTCGGTTCTCAGTTAGTAGTCGTCTAAATTACCCTCATTAGCAGTTTTTATTGTAGCTCTAGTCCATGTATCCTTGTCTCTCACTCTAATTCTAAATATAGCTATCCCGTTGTCATGAGAAATGTGGGCGCATGTTGCCAGATTTCACGAAAGAAAGTTATCATCAAATTGTGTGAAAAATTGTTATGCATTCATTCGGAATTTTATTTGAACGAATTTAGGTAAAAATCACTGCAAAATATGCAAACATCTGCTATGGTTAACTAATTAAGTTTGTGTTCAATGTAGCGAGTAAATGAAACTTGTCATATTTACCGCATACAAAGATTATAAAACACGAACAGACTGTTCACACGCAATGAAATGCTTGGATCTATTCTAGCATCAAAAAGTCGAATAAAAACTACGCCAGAAGTATAGGTATTTAAAATTTCTGGGCCAGGAATCATCAGGAATAGTTTTGGCCTAAAGAGTTAAAGAGTTAAAATTTTCCGTAATCTTGCAGTGTCCGCGCAATTAATAGCATCTTCTCACTACCAAGTCTGAACAATCTTTACTGCCAAAATGCCTTTACTCTTCCCAGTATTACACTTTTGGATTATCTATCACATTTTTTTCACTGGAAGTAGGTGCTTAGCTGATAAAATTTATTTCCTAGCACTAGCAGTTCCCTTTTTAAGCATACGTATTGCAATTTTCATAACATAAATATTGTTGTCACTAACATAACATTATCTATAGTCTGTAGGCACAAAAGGGCATCGACCGAGCGTTGCTCGCGTCGATAATTAGTCTATGGCATTCCGAACGACGACCGAGAGGCGAACGCGTACGGTACGGTTCGTACGGTACGAGACTCACGTTCTCACAAATCGAATCGCGGACGTGTGATTTCACATCCACGGCGAGTTTATTCTCTGCAAAAATCGAACTCGAATAACCTGTACATATCAATCAATCGCACTTAACTAAAATAACAATACCATCACGAGACTTTCACCCGACACATTGGATTAGGAAACGGAATTAAAAATTAGCCAATATTTATCAGTGAAATTGATCTTCTAATAATGTACCCGTGCGTATGGTCAGTTATTGATACCGAGTGATCCTCAGTGTGGTTCGTTTGAGTGACAAAGCAGAAGCGTCGGCTCCCGCTTGTCTCGCCTATTATCCTATTCGAGATTACGTCGGTGCGGGAGCTGCGCTGTTCGGGTTCGCTTAGTCGTCGCGGGACTCCAAAGCAGTAAATACGGAGCCGCCAGTACTGCACCACATCATTTACCGCCAGGATTGCGGTGAGTAACTAAGTTAAAACGCCTTTCACGAGTAAAAGTCCGGGGATGGGCGTCGAGCGGCTGACATTGTGTCGATCAGCTGCCTAATCTTAAAATAGCAATAAAATGTCAAGTCTATTTTGGCAGCGAATGGGATCAGCTGATCCAAACAATCTTTAATTATAATCAATTAGGTAATAGTAACTGATTTGGTTGACTTTCAACTCACTTATCTCGGTTGTAATCCGATTAATCGCGCGTGATAACTCAGTCTGTGACTGGCTTGCTAGTATTGAGCCCGCTTTGTTCGTTTCAGATTTGAAGATGGTGCAACAGGATTTGACCTAGGTGCGTAGGTCGGGATGGCTCAGGTGGGCTCACGGGCGTGAGTCCCGGGGAAGCCAGGACCGGTGTTGTGTTGTGCAGTGTTGTGACGGTGGACGGGATGCCCTCAGCTATGTTGTCGGCAGTGCTTGAAGAGGAAGCTGACCTGTATGAGGCATTTCCGCCTCATGTTGACCCCACCGGTATCACCATACTCACTGACAGCCCACCAGGTAAATATTTTAATTCATATTTAGCTTTACTATTACCGATTGTTCTAATGAAATGCGATTTATCTTTAAATAAGTTGATTGTTTTAAACTCAGATGATGTGAAACATTATTTCTAATTGATTGTCCCGTTATAATTTCAAAAAAATCTTAAAAACTGGTTACTATCCTATTTCATCAGAATTAGGCTGAAAATTACAAGATTGAATATTGCTTTGGTACACTCTAAAAGATACAAAAAGTTTTTTTTATTTTTAAGCCACATTTGGTAATACTTCTAATGTTCTCAATATTTTAAGTAGGCATTTAAGTAGGTGCTATAGTAATAATAAAATTAATTTATTTTTCATGTCAGTTCAAAAAGCAATCATTAAAAATATTACATAACAACATTAAGAGCTTGGTGGCACATTCTTTAACAAGCTTAACAAATTACATGAAGAGAAATCCCATTTCTTATGTAGAAAACAAACTAGATGTAGGTACCTTTCTCTTGTTAGCATCAATTTATCTAAAAATTTGTACCTACTTAATGAAAAATCTAAAACCAAAAATCCAATTTCGCACCAGATCTAAAACATGAATGGATTTAATTTTCCAACAACACGTTTTTGTCAATATTATTGTTAATTATTTACCTACCTGACTTTTTTTGTACCCTCACCAGAAATACGTGATGCTTGGATGTAGTTTACTAAGGGTTTTATGCAACTCTCCAGGGTGAGACGAATCTAATGACATATAATTTATCAAAATCGGACCATAACTGTAGATCTGATGGCGTGTACAAAAATCGGGCTCGCGTAATATATATATAGATTATTTTACATTCACACCAAGCAGCTTGGCAAGCGTTAGTAAACGCACGAAATGCGAAAAGGGACAAGTTACTGACCCATTCTCCTCATCCTACTCTGATCAGGGCATAAATAGGACCAGATTATAACATTTTTTTTTATTATATTGAAAAACAATGATCTGGCTACTCAGTCATTTAAGTACCTACCTAACAGAAACAGAATTCCTAAAAGTCCTCACTGACTGAGTCATCAAACCCCAGGCCACCTAGAAGCTAAAATTTTGGATAGAGGATCCTTTTATAGTGAAGTAAAACTGATCACTCACATAGGTACCTATATAGGTAAGTCGAGTTTAGCCTAATGTCGATGTTTCGGACTAATTTGTAGTCCTTCCTCTGGGAGCGCACGACCCAGCGGCAGCGAGACACTGCGCGCTGGCTAGGGTCGAGCACGACTTTACGAATGCTGCGTAACGTAAAGTCGAATAGTAAACGTTGTCGAGTTTGTACGACGTTTGGAACAGCGCCCGCCCGCGAGCGTATTTGGAACTAAAATTTAGTATGAGGTTTCTCGATCTCGATACGATAACCGTAACGTTACGCAGCTTTCGTAAAGTCGTGCTCGACCCTTGAACTCGACTGTAACGTGTACGTTAGTGATCCGTTTTATTTGCCTATGATTGAGTCTCACGGTAGTTTCATGTTAAAAGAAGTTCCTTTTATTTAGGTATGGTATAGAGAAGAAATGGGAACGGATTTAGCGAAATTCTTAAGGATTGGGAATTCTACAACGAAAGTCAATCTTCAAGAGATTTTTTTCTTTATTTCTAAAAACAGTAATATGTTTTTGTTTAGCTTCAAATTAATTAATTAATATCTACAACTTAAATATACGCCGGCGAATACAGCGAAGTTCGCGCTAAGGACTCTCAGTTACGTCTCAATATGGCAGCACCTTTAATTAAATCAACAACAACATAGGTAGGTACTTAATTCAATTCAGGCCAAGGAAATTATCAAGTGCTCTTACAAATTTGATTTATTTAATATTAATCTAACACAAACAGTAATCTAAACACTTCTTAACTCGTAGTAGGTATTTCTTATCTTTAGATAGCGAGATGTGAGGCTGCTGATAAGACAGTGATTGGATTTTAATCATATTTATTTGCACGTTATCAATGGAAGACGTAACAATTCGCGATTTATCGAGATATAAATTTGTTCTACACGGATATGATTAAGTTTTTGCAAGAAAATAATAGTTTTTTTAATATTTAATTTAAATCCTAATAGTCAAATAAAATAAAAAATGCTGACAAAGTTACACGGCACTATCCGGTTTGCATGATTTTCGATTAATATTTAGTACCTACCTATTTTAATAGGCGTGATTTCAAAAACCAGCCATTGGTTCGTGTAGACCACAAAGATTCACATAATTATCGGATTTTTATGTCAAATATATGTCACAAGGTTTACTTCGAATCTAAACGACTTCTTAACCCATATTTTCCTGTCTTAAGAACACATTTATTTATTTTTATCCTTATTTAACTTACCTTACTGTCACAATTACCGAGACCGTGAACCGGTGATACCTATATACTATATACTGTTCAGTTGTTATTTTATTTACTCTACGGTTAAATCACGTTAATGTCATAGGTGTGCCGGCAATTATCGCTTAAGTTGAATTATCCCGTAATTTCTTATAAGTATTATACAAACGGCCTTGTACTCTTGCAGACGATATTGCATTTATTGTGACTATGCAGATGCAAATTCTGCTTGTCGAGGTCTTATGTTAGAAAATATACCATTATTATATTACATGATATTTCGCTAGCTGTAACATCAATTGTTACATAGCCATAGGTAGGTATCATATCAATCATACAAATTCCCTGCAAGCACGATTCTGTAACGGGACATAGGGACAAAAAGTAAAATAGGTATAGGTGTATATCAAAAACTAAAAAACTTTTTGATCTATTATATAAAACTGCATTCTGCCTCTCCATTTTGAATTTACCACGCATTAAACTGACAAGTCCTTATCAGCCTTGTATTAGTTTTTAACCACCCGACGCAAAAGTTGAAAAACCAGAACGGGATAAAAGAAACGAGACAGAGCGAGATGGCGCTCTACAACACCATTTTGACACGTTTCTCCCAAACAACGCATTATTTCTCCGGATTTTTAAAGCAATTCGATTCTTTGATCTCGGGAATTGCGAGAAACTTGAGAAAATATGATATTGGATTGGACTTTTGTATATTAAGCAAAATAAAATCGCAAGTTCGAATTTCGAGCTAAAAGCGAACGTTCTATTATCTATGCCAGTGTTGCCGTTCAGGGATAAAGAAATCCATTCATTATCATGCATTGCAGTCTACGGATTTTTTAAATTTTTCCCCATGTAAATTTTTATTGATATCATAAAAAGCAAAAAATACGTGTCCAATATTTTTTTTCGATAATCTATATGACAGACTATTTAAAAATATAACTTTTTTACCCAGATGACACATTCTTATTGATCTAGAGATTAACGTTAACGTTCCACGCGGGCGGAGCCGCGGGCGCTCTCTAGTAATAATTAAGTTTGAAGTAGGTATGTTATATAGTAAAGATTGCGGGACTGAGGTGGATGCGGAAAGCACAAGACCGGTCTGAGTGGAGAGCCTTAGGGGAGGCCTATGTCCAGCAGTGGACGTTTTTCTGCTGACATGATGATGATGATGATGCATATCTGTCTGCCATTGTAGCTCCGAAACGGACTCGGACGCGGTTTTTTACAATAGAAAGTTAATTAATAGTTCAGCCGCACAGAAATATGGATGGAGCTTTGACGTAAAATATCCGAGGTTTTTCGACTTTTATGGGTTACTAGCTGTTGCCCGCGACTTCGTCCGCGTAGATTTCGGTTATCGCTATCCTGCGGGAACTATATAATTTTTCCGAATAAAAAGTAGCCTAAGTTATTCGTCAATATTCGAACTATCTTCCTACCAAATTTCATCTAGATTAGTGCAGCGGTTTTCCCGTGAAGAGGTAACAAACAGACAGACAGAGAGAAAGAAAGACAGAGAGACAGAGTTAAAGAGTTACTTTCGCATTTATAATATTAGTTAGGATTAGAGGATAGTAATCTACCAATTGATACAAGCGAGGACAGCATTGTATTTCATGTGCTCATACCCACCAATTTAATTTATGAGCTACTTGTGTAGCTTCCGCTGTAAACGCTCCCCTGTTGGCCAATGATTTTCTGAAGGAAATTATTCAATCATGATTAACGACCTGTCCAACCGCCGAACTACTGTTTACTATGATGTAGGTACATCATTAAGTAATTAGGATACCTACCTACTTAATACTGTTGTTTATAAGTAGTTTCGGTTGTATTTTCCATACTTACAAATTGTCCAGTTATTAGTGTAAATGTCGTTATAATGGCTTAGATAACCTGTTTTGCTTTTGCCGATGTTTAAGGTGTAAAATTAAATATAGAATAGACCATCGCAATGAGAGCTTTCGCTTTCGTCTTATCGTGCTGCCACAACTCCGATCCCTGCTTATGAGCACTGAAGATTTGTGTTATTTGTTAAACGACGAAAATAAAAAAGCGAAACCAGCTAGAAGGCAGTTTACTAAATTTAAGTCCTTTGGCGTTTCACCCATCTTTACTGCTACTCCCGAAGCTAAAAAGTTATTCGCCATTGGTGCATGCGTAATCAGTATGATGTACAGGTACTTAAGGGCTTAAATTTATAATGCTAGCAGTTTTCTGTCATATTGTGATTTTTTACGACACTCCGTTCTCAGGTTCTAACACTTCAGCGAACATGATATTACCTGCATAGATTTCAAAAGGGCCTTGGTGTCATATTAAACGCAGTCTAAACTGAAATGTCCTTTTTGCGTGGGATCGTTAATTTATGAAGCACGGCGCATTGTTTTCTCGGTAATGGTTTATTGTGGAAACTTACTGAGATATACTTATTGTTTTTTTCCTCACTAAGTAATTAGCTGCAGAACGCTAATGAACCCAATAATAAAATTAGTAAAAGACTGCAAGTGTGTATCAAACCGAGCATTACCCGCAAAATAAGATATTATTGCTAAATGCTGAATCCTAAAGCATTTGTTTGGATTTAATGGAAAATAATGTCAAATAGAAGGAAGCGGAGAAGTTCTATGCCTTGCTGTGAGAGAATAGATAAGGTAGGATATAATAGACTAGAACTTATAAACCGAAGGTTCTTTGCTTCACTACGGAACCTCAAATTGTGATTGGTATATGAATGGTCGCAGACAGGTCGCACTGTCGTATGCGACGCGACGATGATAAATGACGCTCTAATAATATGATAGTCCTAGAATTGGAATACGAGCTGGTGATCCTATTGGCTGCCAAGGGTATTTCGTTCGAAGCCTATAGCTGAGTAAAATAATTTTTCAATTTCATTGTAAAGCTATACTTACTACACCATGACCACGTGACACGAAAAATGCTTGAACTAACACCCCCCCCCCTCCCTAACACGGACACATGCCGCTTAACATGGATATATCCGCCTTAAAGAAAGACCTTGAGAGATCTAATACCGGCCCTAATTATAAATGGGTAAGGCAAGAAGAAGTTTGTCAAGCTATAACTTATGTTACATGTATCTATGCTGGCGTGCTGCCCCGAAACATAAGGTTTGGATCCTTGTGGAGGCAGTACGCAGCCTGTATTACCTGAAATTGCTAAAAAATACCCACAAGTCCCACAATTCACAAAATACACGGTTCATTATCGGTACCATGGAACGGTACACATCAGGTACCGGTCATAGATTCTATACCTAGCTGAGAGCAGGAAAGGAAAGAAGATATTAACGCAAACGCGCGACTTCCCCTCTGCCAAAATTTTACATTTAGTACTTATGTATGCAAATTGCACAGGATCTGTTGATTGTGTGTGCGTTTTTTTACATCTGTATGACAATTTTGTTTTAGTAAGAGTTTGTAGGAACGTAAAAAATGTGGACGTGAGCGTAGACATGTGATGTACGTGTGTAAAACGTCCCTCTCAAAAGTGCCTGAAAAATTTTAGTACATAGATAAGCCAGAGGCACTTCCCGTCTGTCTGCTTTATGGTACCCAGTATAAAATACGCTCTTGGAATTTCTTCCGGGACATGTATACTTGTAACTTGCACACGTGCAATCGGAAGCCCTGCCTAAAATACACTATTAGCATAGTGATAAAGACAAGAAAGTTGTTATCTAATCAACATTGTTTTAACTACTATTTGATCGTTTTAGCGATGCTTTAAACACACTGTAATCCTTTTCGTGTCCCCTGACTTTATCCACAATTATTGCACACAGATTTGTATATTTGCGCCCCCTGCCAAACGCATAACACTTACTACAAGATTTAACTGATTAAAATGCTACTTGTAGTGTCTGAATCGGATAGAATGTCACAAGTGCAACTGACATTTGCACCTCAATTTACACGATACTCTCAGAGTCCCAAGTAGCTAAATGGATTACTTTGGACTATGTATCGTATCAGCCGCGCTTCTTTTTGTAAAATTTAATTTCACGCGAACAAGACGTTTATGGTCTTCTGATATCTGCAATAAGCGGATATTAAAGCAGACGGACAAGTTGCTCCAACATGTCTTATTTCACGACACCACCTTTTTTGGTTGAGTCGGGTACTTATGCCATACCGAGCCTCTAGTGGACTTTTTGACACAAGAAAACTTCTCGATAGCGTTCGCGTCGAGTCTTAATTACTACGGGAAAATTGGCAGCGCCTCTAGCGGCACTTACTGGCAACGTACTATTCTCATGTTAACGAAAACTCGATTGTAGCGTTTGTTGCGACGTGAAATGTACACTATATGAAGTCGGTTAAAAATGACTCCGATTCAAGTTAATATCAATGGGTCGCCGTCAGCACATCGTCTACTAGACTAGAACAAGGTTTTGATTGACGATGTTCTATGATTTTTGCCAATCCGCTTATGCAATAATATGCATCGCCGCTTTTGCCACATCCAATCAAGGCGCTTTTTAGTCTACTTGGCACGAAGCATCTGTTCCTGGGTAAATTAGGACCGTAAAGTTAGTAATCTAAAGAGATTGCATATACTTATCGTTATCAGTAACGTTGAGTACATTAGTACCTATACATACATACTAAGTTACTGCTACCTTATATGTATTAGGTATAGCTGCGCTGTCGGGATCCCCCTGTAGCTTGATAACTGAATTGTGATTACTAGTCAAAAACCCGCTAGTATCGAGGTCTCTCTGTCAATTTCCACCAATCAGAGGCCAGTAGCTTGTCTCTCATTGGTGGAGAATGACAGATAGACCTAACTCGACATTAGCGATCCTAGCGGATTTTTGACTCTCGATAGCCCACATTTAGTGAAGCTAGCATACTATATGTTGGTTGTGCCGGCCCTGTCTGGTTATTCCAGACAGTATAAAAGCAACATACAGACAAGTAATGGATTAAATTAGTTTGCTCCTCCGCGAAGTAGTGCAGTATAGTCATGCAAAATAGCCTCGTCTGCGCTGAGTATTTATTTTCAATTGAAAATAAAATAATCAACGCAAACGCTACTAAGCCCACAACCAAAAGTACGGTAGTAGTACGGTACTATTTTACTGGTGGAGGTAGTTTTGGTTGTGGGCTTAGTAGCGTTTGCGTTGATTATTTTATTTTCAATTGAAAATAAATACTCAGCGCAGACGAGGCTATTTTGCATGACTGTACTGCACTACTTCGCGGAGGAGCAAACTAATTTAATCCATTACTTGTAATGTAACATGGACCTCCGCAAAGTTACGCCTGAATCAATACAATATTCAACATACAGACTTTTGAGAAGTCACTAGTCTGTTTGTATGTTGTCAACTTGTCAACGCTTCGGCACTTCCTCCGACAAATTGAATGATGAGCCTAGGAACTTTTTGCTATAAATATCTTTATGATTACGACATGCCAAAGTCCAATAAGGACTTCCGTTGATGTGTTGATATGAGATTTATTGTGAAAACTTTTCGCGATTAAGCTATGCTTGACTATCTAGTAAACTTACAAGATGGAGATCATAAATTCGACTGGAAACTTTAGTAGCTACGAAATGTAATGTTACTTTTGCTTTCAATGTAATAAAATATCCACTTAAAGACTGAACAGAGCTTTGGCGCGCAGTGTGCGTTTTGCTGGCGCCGAGTCGTGCGCTCCCAGAAGATGACTACGAACTAGATTTTCCTATGATTAAAATTCATGCTAAAAGTAAGCACTTAAGGGTTATCATAGCAGTGCTCCGTCATTTCATAGAAACAGTTGTTTAAAAACCGCCTTAAAAAAAACCTTAGAAAAAAACGTAAAATAATCCTCTAAAATAATAATAAGTAAAATAAAATAAAATGCATTTATTTCGGACAACAGAAACTAAAGCCTAAAGTTTTATGGCCTAGCACTAACTAGCTGAAATATGAAGTCGGTGCGGTGCGAGCGGAATATTCTTTGAATGAAGCACTTACTTTTTTACTTTTTTGTTAAAAGATTTTTATTTCACAATTTTACGTTGATTTAACATTTTCAGAATTATCCTCAGACTCCTAACCGTTAAGGAGTTGTACCTTCCATCATCAGCTCATCAACATGAGATGATGACTACCGGACGCAAATACTTGAATAGCCTTAAAAAATATATGAAACACATGATACGTGCCTATAAAATTTGAGGGTTGCCCTCGATTTCCCTGAGATCCCATCATCAGATCATGATTTTGTAACAGTGGGACCACCTCAGGAGTATACCCTTTCGAATAATGATTTAACATTTTCAGAATTGTCCTCCAACTCCTAACCACTAAGGAGTTGTACCTTCCATCATCAGCTCATCATCATGAGATGATGACTACCAGACGCAAATACTTGAATAACCTTAGAAAACATATGAAACACATAGTACGTGCCTGTAAAATTTGAGGGTTGCCCTCGATTTCCCTAGGATCCCATCATCAGATCATGACTTGGTGACAATGGGATCATCTCAGGAGTATACCCTTTCGAATAAAAAAAGAATTTTGAAAATCGGTCTACAATTGACGGAGTAATCGATGAACATACATAAAAAAAAAACATACTGTGGAACGTAGAACCTCCTCCTTTTTTGAAGTCGGTTAAAAAATCCCAAAAGCGCATGGTTTCCAAACTTGCAATCAAACGCAACAAAAGCATGGTAATTGCTCAAAGCACCGACTAGTTTCACAGATGTTTCCCCGAACCGCTGCATCGAGCGCATTGTTTGTGAAACATGCCCGTATTGTGCGACCACTGTCCAAACAGCTGTGCAACAATAGCCTGTGTTAAAATTTCCAATGAGAAGCCGTATAGGCTTGCGTATTTACATGGAAACCATCCGTAGGTTACTGCAACACCTGGCCCCCATTTCACCATCTTTACAATTGACAGTTTTATATGACAATCCAAAACAAAAGCTCTTCAAGTCAGCAGTTGACAACGAACTGTCATTAAAAGCGGACTATTGTAAAGTTGGTGAAATACGGGCCTGAGCTCAGGTTTGTATAAGTCAACCTGGAGGTCTTGACGATTTAAATTTGGAATGGTTTAAACAAGAATTAACGATTGAGGTCTATAGAGGGCTTGTCAGGAGACTTGCAGGCTGGCGATTGATTAGGAGCCACGATATTTTGTTAATTAATGCTTTTCATGTACTGAAATCTTCGAATTCTCTCAATCAATAAATGGCAAGTTATAGTGCATTGACGAGTCACGATCGAGTGCCGCAACGTAATGCAACTTAAATGATTTTGGTTGCATGTGTAAACACAGCTTATGTTTTGGTCAAGTCGATCTAATTATTTTTTTTATTGGGATTTCATTGACTTGAAATGTAATATATGTATGTAGGTCTGATCCGACGATAATATGCATATCGAAAGTTTCGAAGACACTGACAAATCATTTCCCTGACCAATGACAGTCAAGGCTGTCGGATTTTTACGCAAATTAGACCGATTGTATATTCACCTGAATTAGTTACTGACTACGGCAATGCCGACAATGTCTTTTAGTATGCAACATAGAATTTCCTATGTACTGTATATTGTACTAAAAAAAAACATTCTGGGAACCTCCTCCTTTTTTTGAAGTCGGTTAAAAAGATATACTCTAGTGGTATACTTAACTGATATATTAATTTCAAAAGGTTTAACATTAGGCATAGCTCTTTAAAACTGAAAATATATGTCAGTCTAATAATAACAAATATCCGTGTGACAATGACAATTGACACCAATTGACCTAGTCCCAAATTAAGCAGAGATTGTGTAATGGGTACTAGACAACGAATAAACATACTTATATTGATAAATATATACTTTTAATATGTATATTAAATATCCAAGACTGGAGTCCAAACATTCGTATTTATCATACAATTATCTGGTCCGATCAGGGATCGAAAGCGAGCCCTCAAGCTTTGTAGCCAGGTTATCTAGCCACTAGGCTATTCGGTCGTAATAGTCAGTTATGTTTTCGACTATACAGTCCGCTAGCCCGACAGATAAATAGTCATCAAGGGCATGAACTGATGCCAAAAGCGTAACCTATGTTTTAGTTCCGCTTTCAGACGCCATAAATACATGGCATTACGCTAATCAAAAATTTCAAATTGATGTTTTTCATATCAGTCCTACCCCTACCGCGTACATACAGTATTTCTTCTGGTCTCTCCAAGGCTAGAGTGAATGTATAGGCAACAGCCTAAACTTGTAACTGGTTCAGTTAACAACAGCAGTTAGTAACAACTGAACCAGTGAGTTACAATTACAACTTTAGCTTAGCCTGACCTGTTGCGTTTCGGTGTGGAGAGTAAGACAGCCGAGGAAATCACAGGCACAATAATATTTCCTCGTATCCCTTCTGCAATCCCTCTGGGGCTGCAGGTGCCTTGTCATTACTTACCGTAAGTGTCAAAACTGGCAACGAAAACGGAGTCCATACGCTATATATGAGTTTATGGTTAACTACTTTTGACTTGGGACTGTTCATGCTTCCCTGCGCATGTATGTCCCCTTCCTTCCACCAAATTCCTAGTTAATAATTTAGTCTCGAGGGTCGCCCACTCACTCCTAGTGTGGGTAGTATAACATAATCAGTAGAAGTTAGTCGCGGGCTCCTTTGAAAACTATAAAACTTGCAAACTTGAGTGCTAATAAACTTCCCTGTTTTCTAACAGGGAAGTTTATTCTCCTGTTTGGCAAACAAGGAAAAATGGTGGCTTTTATCCCAAAACTTGGTTGTGTTAAAACTTGAACTTTTCCCTAGTCACAAACTCTCTATTGTCTTGTTAGATAAAACTTTTTAAGGATAGTTTTTTGGCTTCTGTGTTGCAGGCAAGAACAGTGGTTCTTGTTTTTGAAATCCTGTTTCTAGCTGTTCTCTTTTGCGATTGTTATCCAATAAAAGTTCCCGAGTGGAGACCACGGACCGGGTAACGCGGTTTAGTTCGCCCCCTACTAGACCGCCCGACTAATTGTGAAGATCGCCGGATACCGGATGCAGAAGGCGTGCGAGCTTTTGTTGTGGAAGTCTTTTATGAGACCCTATGTCCAGTGGAAACGTCCCCGGGATGCAAGGAACAAGACTATCGAATAAAGACAATTCCTCGTATTTAGTTGACTCAAGTATGGTGGCTACAAAGATTGCCAGTGACGATCGGTAAAACTGTAGTACTTACTGCAGCAATGCAAATGACAAATATCAGAGTAACAATAAAAATGGCAAACGACGTTAAGATAAAACATGTGCGTACAACAACATGAGCCTCTATGAACTCTTTAACTCTCTTAGCACACATTCATTACTCACACACGCAAACAATGATGCTATTGAAGGAAATCTTTATCGCATTATGCTAAGCGCTTGATAGATAAGGCACTCCTGTGTTATCTCATTATCTTCTCTGAGATTTCCGACTGATAACATAACTTTATTAGCGGAGTTGATGGGAAAGTTTGTCTGAAGATAACGGAGGCTGGGTGAGATGTCCGCGGGTGGGGTTTAGTTCAGTTGGCTGCCGTGTAAAGTGTATCGCTGAGGATGGCAAGTCTGGGGTGCTATTCTCCAAGGTATCAGCGTTGCGTTCACGGTTGTTCCAACGTCGAAGTGTCAAAATTTCGATATTATATGAAAGCTAGTTTGACATTTCCGCCTGTAACAGCCGTGAATATATATACCTAACCTTTGAGAAAAATATCACTGATCTCAAGATTTGTGGCTATCAATAGCAACGCGTACCTTAATATGTGTAAAAATAAGTAAATAATGGTGAAATGTAATGTCAATGGATATGGATTTTTTGCGTGTTAAGTCAATTATGTATATGCAACAAATTATTACTACAACTAAACTACCAAAAACTCTTTTGCTGATCAACTGAAATATTCAGCATATTGAAGCTGTGGTCGGAATACTTGGAATTCGTTAAAATTCAAAGTAACGTATTCGGGGAAACCAACTTCCCGATAAGATGGGAAAAAACCATTAAGAGGAAAAAAAATGGTGACGCGACGCACATCATTTGTCTAAAAATTACTGTTACGATCTAAATTGATCTGTCAATTTTCTTGATGAACATATTTTAGGACTATGGCTCCTACAATGCACGCCACACTATGAGTTCATGATTTTCCGGCGAAATGGGCCATAATAGTTTCCTCCTTTCCGATAACTTACATCGCAAAAAATGCAGACAAATGTATTTCTGTACACGCTAGCAATTACACCAGCCGTTACACAAACCATATACAATACAACGCGTAATCAAAGCGAATTAGAAAGAGCCCGCTTACACAAGGTTTGAACAAACATGCTTCGACGGTCCTAGATAATGAGAGTATCCGATGTATCGCTTCCTTTCATTTGCGCTATGAGAGACAAAGACAAGTATACGCATCATCGTGAGAACTCAATGAAAAATAAGTGGGGGGGAGTGCGCGTACGCACGTGGTGGGGAAGTCACGCCACCTGGCGAAAGGCAAGCGGGGTCCCCATTGGATCAGTGCACTTGATGATTACTGCAATTAGAGCAGAATTAGGCCGAAGCAGTAAAAGGAATTGAGTTGCATACATCCTACATGGCTGTTTAGCTAAGTCGTTGGCCTACATTTTAACAGTTTAAATTAAACAAAATTACACATTAGACTCTGTTTTAAATTGATGTCATAATCATAAATGGCGCGGGCAGGGGTTTTATTAAGTAGTTACACGATTGTCCGTCTTTAATAGTGAGGTTGGCATTGTGTTTAATTCGCTTTAAGGCATTATCACTATTGACCTGTGTTTATCTCCATAAATCGTACGTATGCCATTATGACATATTTTAAAAGTGTTCGTTCCTCAGTGACTCACGAGTTTTAGTAACGTTTGAGAACTTTGTACTGTTGTCTTTTATTTTTACTCAGCTTACAATTTTGCATGAGTATTCTCGCTCACAAGGTCCATCTTGTTCACATTTACTTGGTGAAAAAAATGCACTGTCACGAAATAAAAATATGGCAACGTTGTAGTGTCAGTTTACCATTAATTATTTTGATCTAGTATCCTTAAGCGGTTTCAATAACGTGTAATTTCTCACTCTGCAAGTGAGGCTATAATCGATGTGCCGTTTTCCACGCTCTGGACCCATCATCTAGTTGAATTACAACTTCGAAGGCCATCTCACATTTTCCTGGGATTCTGAAAATTTTGTTTTATCTGTTTACTTACAATCACGAGTACTATCGATTTTAATAAGAAAAGTGTCCAATCTAAGTATCCAAATCCTCAAAGCTAAATCTAATCGACCAATGTTTATCATAATTTACAAAGAAACATGACATAGGTAAGACTTCTGAGTAAGCAAAAAATAAGCAAGGTTTAAATCGTATTTAAAATCAATAATGAAGAAGCTGATATTAGATTTTAGAGCTTAGGAGCTATCCTATCATATCAAGCTACTTCATGTTTCACAATTAAGACAACCATTGTCATAATTTACCGATGAGCTCATTAAGCCATTAACATTACGTTTGATGCAACGAGTAACATTGTTTGTCGTCATCATTTGTTGTTAACGCATTGCATTGGCTGATTGGTGCATCGTTGGTTTGCCAAAGCGAAAAGGTTTTATCAACAACAGCAAATTTAAGACATTCACCGTGTATAATTTGCATTTGCAATCTCCGGTTTGAAAACACTGTAATAAATACAATCGCAGTACTTTAGGCCGTTTTCTGATTTGCACTTTATACCTGGTGGAGAGATATATACTGAGTTGAGTGTTAGGTTTAATTAAGAATTCCCAGAGCGCGCCAGCAGGGAGCACACTTTGGCTTTGGGGCTTTGGCATATTGGTTCGTGCCTCTGTCTGTACCTAAGCCTAGAAGAAGTTCTAGTCGATCTGCTTTACGAGTATTCGTGAAACTTTTCTATAATAAATGACTTGCTAAATTATTTGGAAGGCATTAGCTGCCGTTATGACATAAAAGGTGAAACGGTCCCACTTTGGGGATTTCTATTCAAATCGACTGAAGAGATGGGTCGTGAACGTGAAGTCTTTCCAGTAAATAAAGAAACTGTCTCACAAATCATATTTCCACCGCCTTAAAAGTAATAAAGGTGATGTTGATGTGACAATACTAATACTAATAGCCTCTCATTTTAACGGTTATAAAAAGATGATTAATGGACAAAGTGCGTTGGTAACACATAAATTGCAAGCGTCCCCGTAATGATCGAACCAACGACTTCCCTGTTATAGTTTTTGCTGTAAATTTGCGGTTGTAGTGAATTTTTATGCTGCTCCGTCAGTCATTTTCGGCTTTTGTGAGCAGGTTTGGCAATTTGCGCGTTTGGTAATAGCTATAAATTTTAAAACGTCCTTGGAATGAAGGTCGATCGGATGTTTTTGATATGTTTACCTTTATTTGTTTGCCGCTCGCAAAACAGTATGCCGTAGTACTGTATTTACAGCCCCTTTTTCCAATATTCATTCTATCTTTTGTTTTGGTTTACTGACGATGAAAATATCTATCTATCTTCAAGTTTGCCGTCTCAATAAAATTCCTGTCAATCTAACCTCTGCTTGCTATCTGTCGTTGGGAGGATGATGAGATCTGCTGATATCAATTGTTCGATTTTATATTTATTAAAACATAGATTATTATAGGCTACTACAATACATTGCTTAGTGGACCCATCGTCACTTGTTATTATGCCGTGAAGTTGCCATATCAAAAAACTAGTTCAGCAAATGTACTACGAGTATGAATGCTTCTCCGGTGATTTTTTAGTCGCATCATGTAAACACGATCTAGAATAATAATATACTTTTCAAGCAATCGTTGAAGTACTATCGTATCAACCTATCAACACGCAAAAGATAATATTAGTGTCTATACAACTCAATGGGATTTTGTTTTCCCCAATAAGACAAGTTTGTGGTCTGCGGTATACGCGGTTAGGAGTAAAATTCTGATAAGTTGACTGTTCCGAAATATTCTCCACATTACTGAAAAATACGAAGCTGTAGAAACGAACCCCCAAAAGAAATAATTATTTTTGTATCAAGCAATCATGGAATCAGGTGGCTTTAAGTGACAATACATACATTATTGATGCTGTGCCAAGAATGACAAAAAATAGCTTCTTTGTGTTGAAAAACAGTAGATCAGGTAGTCCGTCCGTTGTTGAGCTTTTGCGTTATTGATTCGCGCCCGGGGAAGACCCAGGGGAGAAATCCCGACTGTGACCGACTACAAGTTACGAGTACTTGCCATAGCAATCGTAATCCACTTGTTGGAATTCTACTTGGTGGTTTGTTGGTATACTCCGACTAAAGCATACAAGCATGGAACAAAAATAACCAAAGTGTGGGTTACTAACGCATGAATCATAAATGAATACGCAATTATTACAAGCATTATGCAATTTTTTGTGGAAAAATAAGGTACTCTAAATGATGGAAAATCTGTCCTTACCTGGGTTTACAAATACTTAACTGTATTACCTACACCAGATTTTGAGTTGATCCCCTCTCCGAAAATGTACAAATGAATGCACATAACTTTATATCGAATTCGAAATTACTGTATCCGAAAAGACATCTTTATCGATTATACAAAAGACATCTTCACATCTTTAACATATGTGAATCACCCCTTTACGGTCTTGCGTCAGATATTAGAAAGAAGACCTGAGTACAATTCCATTTATCAGCTGTTACCACATCATCATAAACAATATAAAGATGCGTACCTATCCGTGGGTCCAGGTCATTATCTTTAACGGCTGCTTTTGGTTATCCATCCGACCCCCAAATAATACTAGCATAACCTTGCATCTTGCTAGACTTATGTCGTCAACAAAGCTCCTTGAAATTCTTGAAAATATCTTTGGGGAGTTAGATAAAAATCTCTTGACTTTATATACCTATTCTCCGAAACGTTATTATACCTACTCTATGGTAAAACTTCAAAGAGGATACAACGAGCGTTGAAGAGTGTTTCCATTGCAGAAAAAAAATCAAGATCGCAAAACCCGAACGTACCTACATACAAACGGATTAAAATCTCAGCTGAATTTTAGTACATCTATTTATACTCTGACCATGCCTTCTGCAAGAAGCATTTGGATCGGCATTCGACATCGGATGCGCGTGAGTCGATTCGTTGGAACAGTTTCAAAGCCAAGAGTTTTCCTTTACGACTGCGCTGAATCCACTAATTGTTTTCCTTGCTCTATAAAATAAACAGCGCTCGAATAATCTGCTTTTATAAATCGGATTCACGCATCATGACAAATTTATTAAGCTTGAGTCACATTTATAAGAACAAAAGACTTGGACACTGAATTGTGTGGGAAGTTCCCTTTTGATATGCCAAGGATAAAAGATGCACGAATCAATTGCTGAAGCATCTATTGGTATAAGTGTTACTAGTGTTAGAGACAATAGATTCTCTGAAAGTTGTCACGTCACGCCGTTTGTGATGAAAATAGCACTGATCATGACCACTGACGACTGGGCTGTGCAAAATTACTGGACTAAAAAGTTAGTATTTTTATTGAGTACTTAGATGTGTTAGGTTTGGGTAGGACAAAAATCAAAGATGACAAAGACGGAAACAATAAGATACAATAGAGTATCCTTCTCTGATCAAAATCTGGAAATGCATGTTTTAAACATTCCTGTTCCATCCTTGAAATGGATCAAGACATTTAGACGGCGATATGATACGCACCAACAATGTTATTGTTTACTAAACAAGCAGCAACAAAGTAGCCTACCAGTGACATCTATGTTCGGCTTCGCCAACTTGAAACTCCGTCGCGTATCGGGTAACGATCGTGCAAGATTTAATTGCAATGCTTGCTATTGCCGATAGATGTCGGTGTTCGCACATTGGTAGAACTTTGTACGTACGTGATTATCAGGCTTGTTTAACTTGTTTTATGTATAGATCCTGACCTGTGTTAATAAGGTTGCATAATGCATCAAATACCTTTATATGATCTTTGTTGCGGTGTACGCGTATTTTATAACTTAGATTAGCTTTCGTATTATGGTATTTCACTCCTTAAATACAGGCATGATACGCGAATAGGGCTGTCGATGTAAGTAAATGTCACATGTAGGTACTAGATCGTGTATGACCTTTTTATAGTGAAATTGGCTACAGTAGGCTTATTAATTTAATGGAACGTGACATTATATAGATTATTATAGACATAGGTTGTTGTAAAGTAGTTTATAAGAGATGCATATCGCTGCATGAAGTTTAATCAACTCTTCAATCGTTCAAAGTTAAACTGACTCGATTCAACTGCGTTTACAAAGTTGAGTTTCTAATTCTCAATTGATACAAAGCAAAAGTGTACACTTTTATATATATATATATATATAATGTAGATACTGATATATCGATGACATTTCCTCTTGCCGTGACAGCCTAGTGGTTTGACCTATGGCCTCTCAAGCAATGGGTCGTGGGTTCAAACCCCGGCTCGCACCTCAGGTTTTCGGAACCTACTTGCGGAATATTACATTTGTAATTTATCATGAGTTTTTCGGTGAATGAAAACATCGTGAGGAAACCTGCACACTCCTGCGAAGCAATTCAATGATGTATGTGAAGTTCCCAATCCGCACTGGGCCCACGTGGAAACTATAGCCCAAGCTTTCTTATTCTGAGAGGAGGTCTGTACCCAGCAGTGGGACGTAAAATAGGCTGGTGATGATGATGATTTCCTCTTGTGCTAGCTGACCGGTAATCGAGTCTACTAATTGCCGACCTAGGTAAGACCCAACCCAATTGATAATTAACTGATCAAATCCTCGATGTAATCAGGAATTGCCGATAATTATCATTAAAGCGCGGCCGATGGATGCAATATGGTGACGAAAGCATAAGATGGATAAGACTTTTATTAAATTTCAAGTAATATTTTTTTATAAAAATATACGCATCAATTGTAGTCATATCCAATATTACGTACCTAAATCGTTCGACATTATTTTGACATAATTTGCATCCGTCAGCCACCCACTAATTATCATTCCAGAGAATCAAAACTATTTATTGAAAAGGTTCGCGGTGGTTTTTAAACCTGTTAATACTTAATTATAAACGTGCCGCGCTACCGTTGCTGTCTTACACGTGCACGCGGTGGTCGCTACGACGCAAGATAATTGATTCCAGTTTATTTACAAAACGTAGTAACATGTTTCCTGAAAAAAATCGAAAATAAATAATACTAACTAAATTCGTGTTAGAGAGCGAAGCTTATGACTTGTAGGTAACTTGCTCTGACTTCGTTATACATATTTCTATGAGAAGTTACTGTACATGAATTATGGCTGAAGGTGTATGTAAATGAGAGACGATCATTAATAAATAATTGACTGTTTCAACTTCGGCTGTTTGAAGTAAATGTCATATTTACGTATTACATACTGCTTGTTCGTTAGCCGTTTTAATTAATATTTAGTATTCGTAAAGTAGACCTTTGTAAGGATACTTCTCAGGGTACTTTGATTTCTAATTACAGTGTCTCAAAGGATATCATTTTCATTCCCTCTAATAACAAAATGACTAGCTAACCAATGTTTATTACGAATACACTCACCAGGCACAATTATTCGCCCACCTTACTTTCCTCGATTATTGTATTTAATCAATTGGGTCAATCAACTTTTAATTGCCACCCGTTGCCATGGAGATGTCCCCTGGGTAACTCATTTAAAATAAGATGTTCTAAGGCACCACTCCATTAAACATTAGGATTTTCAAGAATTATATGCCAATTCCTTGGGGGAGTGGTGCCTTAGAAAATCTTATTTTAGACGAGTTAACCCGGGGACGTCTCCTTGGCAACGAGTGGCAATTAAAAGTTGATTGACCCAATTAATGGTTTCAAAACACAAGATCAATCAGTTAATTAATAAGTAATTTGACAGACTCACGAAATCGCATTATTATATTTTTAGTGAATTAAGACTACACATGAGTTACAGTACAAGCAGACACTGTAATAGATAGAAACTGGCACACACTTCAAACTTACCTATATTTTCTTATTCTTTAATACAAAGTTTGTTAGTTTTTATTTGAACGTGCGTCGATTACGGCGTCTTCGCCGAGACTGCGGGTTCGGTTATAGATAACCTCGCTTTATCGTCGGGTAATGTTTAACTTAACACTTCCATGCTTACGGCAAGTTTAATGCTAATTTAGTTTCGTAATTTAATTATTATTATTTGAAATAATATATGGAAAAATAATTCTAGAAGGAATTGATTGACTGAATCGGGCGTTACTTTGCGGGGGTCCATAACCATAGACATGAACTAAAAACAATTTGTGTGGTCGCGGGTGAGCAAATTAATTGTTTTTAGTTCATGAATTCTAGAAGATATTAACAGATTAATATCAATTTTCTTCGCTTTAACTTTACGTTTTACTCGAACTTGTTGTGATTGATAATAAAAAACTTGAGTGGTTTTCTTGTTTTCAGTTTTAAACGACTTGAATAAGGTGAAAAGGTTATCAATTTCAATGTTTTTTTTTACTTGATCATTGATAGAGACTGAGTTCGTCAACTTTTCTCACTAATAGGTACCTAACAACCATTGTGATTGTTTTATTATGTCTATTCTTCACGATAAAATTTAGTTTTGACTGCGATTGCAGCTAAGTACGTTTTATTATTAGACTTAAATAAATGTATACGTAAGAAAATGTGGAAAATGTATTAAGACAATGTAGGAAAGAAAGTCCGCAGTCTTCTAAATTATGGCTTTTTCACGTGATGGCGGCGTGGGTTTATTAAATAAAGCACCGGAGCGCTCTACTTAGGACTCGCGTACGCACTTGTATGTTGTATGTTAACGCTCCTGGCATAAAGCCAATGTTACGTTTTGCGGTGATTTAATAATGTTCTATTATTACGATCGTGCACCACCGCCGCACACGCCGCACACGCCGTGTGGTGTGGTGACGTGCGATGCGACTCAGCAAATATAGATAAACTTGAAATGTTTACTTATTTGGTGTTGTTTATCTTTATAAATATTAAAAATTTTTAGGTAGATACACGAAATTTTATTTATAAAATGGTACAATTTTTATTAGAAGTTGGTTTTGATAAGATTTAAGGAAATTTTGTAGATCGTAATTTTCATAATAATTACAAACATAACTATCTTAAAGTAAACAGCACCGAATAGTGAATAGATTCTATTCGTATTTGTATAAAGTAATTAAAAATAAAATAATTAAAAAATAATTTAATAATAATATATCCGGCGTCAGAAGCCCCATGCGCGTTGCACGGTTAGATAAACAATCGAAGTGTGACAGGGCGCTATCGCATTTTCCGCGGAGGCTGGCGCGCAGTGCCGGCGGCGCGCGCGCACCGAAAGCATGTGCCTCGTGCCACCGCGATGTACATAGAACCGGCCGCCTTCCGCGCCCCGAGCGCAGAATCCCTCGCATCCGTCGCCCCCGTTTGGACGCAGTGCTTACCCACTCCCTTATTCGCAGGGAAGAAAGCACCCCTCAAGACCTACGACGAGGTACAGCCGCTCCTCCAGCAGAGCAGGAAACGAGATCTGAAGATACTCATCAGAGAGAACTCCTGGCCGATCAACAGCCCTGTCCGCGCGTCACTCTGGCCGGCGCTCTGCCGGCAGCATCAGCATGGCAAGTCCATGCTCGACGGATTCTACTGGGACATGGTCACACAGGTCAGTGCTCTTTGGTTACGCAACCCTGTAGGTTATCTGATGGCCCAAGGTCACGTGTATTTACTTTGTTCGGCCGAGGCAGCGTTCCGTGATAAGAAAGCGACCTTGGTGATTCGGTAGGATGATTTCCATTCACACGGTGTTCGGTCGTCTAACATAATTGATTCATTCTAGTCACGTGACGCCCGCTGCTTTATTTGTCCGAATCAAACAGTTCGTTGGTCCTCCTCGCACGTGTTTCGCAATTTAGAAACAAATTGTTAAACTTGTAGCAATCTTTATTGTGCGATAATGATTGCAGTTCAACAGTACAGAATGCCGACTCCTCACAAAAAGCCGGCGTATGCGATAAAATAGATAAGGCTTTAGAGAAATCCGCGCGGCTTATCTTAAAATTTGTTAGAAATTTATGAAATACCCAGACTATATTTCTAGGTAATTTTCCCGCGTAATCTTGTAAAAATGCTGTATGTACCTTGAAAGTACATCCTCAACGGTTTTTTAAAAGTCATATCATATGATTTACACATGAAGTGCAAACTAAGTCGATTATTTTTATTTTTTGGACCTAGATTTGATTGTATGGCGTTGCTTGGTTAGTTGCCAAGTCATGTTCTTTAACGGGCCGTTCGTTAGTAGGTTATAAGCGTTTTTTTCTCTAAGCGTCAAGAAAGCCTTGCCTTTAAGAATATTTCTACATTTCTTAAAATAAATGACTCCTATCAGTTGACCTCTGTGATTTAACAGATCATCAGTATCTCATTTGTATTTGTAATCTTTGGTTTGTTTATTTAATCGTTGCACAATTTTGTGAATACAAAGGGCGCGATGAATGACCTAACAACATTTCTTTCGGTCAACAATAAGCCAAACAATAAATGTTGAACAATGAGTGCGCAAACAAAAACAGAAAGCATCCGACTAATTATCTTTTAGTTGCCCTATGACCGGAGCGACCCCACTCAGATCAGAGCAAAGCGGGCAACTTTCCCAAGTGATGTTTGTTCTTAAGAATTCCTATGTACACAAGTCTGTACTTACGAGATCATTGCATGCAGATTACAAACAACGCTAACCGCTAAAACGCTTTCCAGTCTACACAGATAAAACTCCTCAATACCTGTACAATTTGAAATTTTCAAGTTAGCATAGCATGTTCAGTTGTTCAATATCACAATTACACCATATGAAAAATAATGATCACGATTGTTCTTTTTAAAGCTTTCGGATGATGTAAAATGGTTATTATAATCTCAATGCGCGGCCGATATTCGCCCCCTGTTTACGACATCAACGCACTCTTCGCGACTTCTACGGAGCATCGCTTCGCGTTTCAGCGGACAAAGTATTATGCCGTTTTCGTAATTATCAATTTTAAGCTTTTGTTTTTTAATAGATCTTTAATAAAATGATTACAGTAGTATAGAAAGGTGGTTACTTTTTTGCTAGAAATCTGATAGTTACTAAACTAATCAGTATTTTTCGGAACCATAATCACCTTTGAATGTGGATGTTGAAATCGGAGTGAATCCTTCGGAAGTCCAACTGACATCGCCTTCTTTTTTATTGTCAGTAAGTTGACTGAAACTGGTTTATTTATTGTTCATTATTGGCCTTATCATTGCGTGTACGCAGTACATCTAACCGCAATACGCATTTTGAAATTTTGTATCTGTTTGCCTACTGGTTTAGTCATAGGTTTAGTTAACTCTGTTATTTAATTAAATCTATATATATAAAAATTAATCCCTATTTCCCTTGGTCACGGCATCACGCCTGAACGGCTGGAGCGATTTCGCTAATTCTTTTTTTGTTCTGTTCGTTATTATCAGGAGAAGGTTCTTATGAAAGAAAAAATTAAGGAAATTGCGCGGAAAATTTGAAAATTTAAAATTACTTAACCACCATATAAAATTATTAAACTTTTTTAATGTAACCTTAGTCATAACTATCGGGTCAGCAAGATCAACCTGACAACTTTATATAATAAAACAATTAACTTAATAAAATCAAAAATCTGCTCATTTATGGCGTCTAAGGCGGAACAAAGTTCGCCGGGTCAGCTAGTAATTAATAAATAGACGTCAGCAACTATAAACCGTAAATGAGTAGAAGGTAGATAAATACGGGTCTGACGTGTATCATTAATAGGTATTCAAAAACTAGCTCAGAAAATCCCAATTTCAAATAATTAAAGAAATACACAAAGCAATTGAAAAGAAAAGATAAATATTGCAAAGTCACCTGTTTTGGGCTTGACAACATTTTTACCAGATCCGCAATGATATTAATCTAAACATTATTAATGTTTTTGTATTAAAAAAAAACTAGTAAGATGTGTCATTTTCCTTACATTCAAGTTCGATCCAAAAAACATCAATCGAGTCTGTCAACAATAAATAATACTTTACTGTATCAAAACATCCGCCATCCGCGTCCAGCGGCGCGCGCGCAACAATGGGCTCGCATCTTAATTAGCGGCCACAATGCCAGCTAATTACGGCCGATAATGCCGTGATATTGTACTGTGACGAATATGTTGACGACGTATGAAGCTGGTTAGAGGTTAGAACAGTCGTATTAGTACAGCCCCCCGACTACGAAGTGCAAAATTCGAACTTCGTATCGTGTCGTCCCTCTCAAGCTAATATTAATTAACACGAGAGTAAGCGGGACGATACGATACGAACTTCGATTTTCGAATTTCGTAGTGTGGGGGCAGTACGGACGCAGTGAGCAATGGAACTATATTGTTGAGCTAGTGACGGGGATTCTGCTTGTCGTTCAGAGCGTCCCTATCTGACTTAGTAGGAAAGGGGCACAGAGCGAGCGAGAAAGACTGCTGCATTCAGAGGGCTGGATAAGGCGCTTATAGCGTGTACGCTATACGCTGCAAACGAAATTTTTAACCCTGACGCAAAAAGAGGAGTGTTACATCCCTTTTATACCTGAAGAATCATAAGTATAGTTGCAAGGGCTCAGGGTAACTTAAGCTAAGGGTGTCGCCGTCGACGGATTCGTCTGGGAGGACATCATATATCATCATCATACCCGAAGAGCGGGAAATAGATTATATGTCGTGGGTGTCACATTTTTGACATGCATTGCCCTAACGTCTTTTACGCACCGATATGGTCGGTCCTTTAATTCATCGATCTGTAATGAATAAATCTAAGTTCGTCATCATCATCATTCTTTACAAGTACACTTCTCATTGTAAAAACCTAGATCAGAAATGAATAAATAAATATCGTGGAACAATTGACACCAATTGACCTAATCCCAAATTAAGCAGAGCTTGTGTTATCGGCACTAGGCAATGGATAAACCACTAGGATATTCTGCCGTCGCAGAAATACAGAATTAAACGTGAGATTATTTCGCAATTCGCCACGTCACGGCTCACCAGCTCACCACCATCAATGGTGTATTTTGTTCACAAACTCCAAAATCTACAAGCATTTTACACTGAACAGTTTCATTTGGCAACCAACAATATTGGTTAATTGCTTGCCGGCATTCGCATAATGTATTACTAATCCGTGTATCTGTAAACAAAACGATAAATTGTTTGCAACTACGCAATATTTGTAACATGTCAGATTTTCAGGGCCGGGGCGAAGTAACTTTTAACTTCAGTTCGACATATATGTTAATTGCCGACACACGTCGCACATCAAGCCATTACTATCTTTTAGTTGGTCATCATCTCGCTTAGTTGGTTGAGCAGTATATGCTCCAAACTGAGATGTGATTTCTCGTACAGAGATGTTTAGCGAGTCAGTATTCGCAAAGTAATTTGAAATAAAGTGAAACGTGAATATATGCTAGTTTTTCGGGGTTACCAATTATTGTTTGGATGCCGTAGTTGCTAGCGCGTTCAATAATTTAGATTGCTGATCTTTCTGTGTACATAGTTACGTTTCAGTTGGAAGTTTGAAAAATAATTTCGAACGGGATGACCGCAAAAATAAAAATACAAAAAGTTGGTTTATTTTTGTTATTTTTTTTAACGCCAGGTCTGTGTCGTTTATCTTTTTATGACAGACGTTACGAGTCTAAAATTACGGTACTACTGAACAAGTTTCTGAGACGTGACCGTCATTAGTGAGATATAAAATGAAGGCCTCTGTAAACCCCTCAACAACTTACAATTTGTAACACATAATAAAAACAGCACATAAAAATGACAATACTTTGAAAGACCCCATAAAAGGCCCAAGTGTTAACCTTTTTGACTTACTGTGGACTTACTTTTCACCATTATACAGCTACAAATTGTGAACACTTCAGCCTGTTTTTCCTCAAGCGAGATAGTAGGGCCATTGTTGCAGGATTATTGTTCCCCCTTGTACCACCTATTGTCCCGTTAATTGATTTCCCTCAAGAATGTGTTCCTATTACTCCTGCTGTTAACGTGATTAAGGAGTCTAGCGGAGATAATAGAGTGTCTTGCTCTTCTGCACGGACAATTATCACGTCTATTATGTAGTTAAGAGGGAATCTCTTCTGTTTCAGCATTAAGATTATGAAACAATACAAATACTCCTCATTGAATACCGAATTCTAATCAATTTCCAAAAAAGTATTTATTTGGCGCAACAGGTCTCCATTGCCTTTCAGCGGGGTAATGCCGCTGGTATTATGGGGACCTTTGAGCCGGGTACGATGCGGGGTGGAAGGTTTTAAGTTGACGAGGCCTGTTGCTGATGTATTTCAATGTAAATTCTCTTAACTTGACATTGTATCTATAATTAATGATGTAATTTTGTATTAATAAATTGATTTCATTGTTTGTTAATAAAAAATTACAAAAAGACTAGTTCCGATTACTATACTCATTGGCATGTCAGCTAAAAGCACATATAAATGAGACTCCGCTGGGCCCTATGCAATGTTGTATGTTTGTCGTAACTTTCACCAGATCCTTGCACTTGCGATTACTACTTGAACTATGTTCGACTGTTGGCAAAGGTTACGTTAGCATTAATTTATTCTCTTTACTGATCTTCACATTTCTGATTCAATCCCACGGAGAGACCCCGAAAATAACCTCCATTTTGCGCTCGCAGTGACCTTACTTTTTCGGAAAATTGAAAGATTATCTGCATACGTTCGCTTCGATTGTTATTTACAATTCTGTACCTCAAAAGGAAGAAACGGAACCCTTATGGGATCACTTTGTTGTCTGTCTCTCTGTCTGCCTGTCAATCCCATGTGAATCAAAACCCATAGGGTATTTCCCATTGAACTAGAATCAAGGTCTCACAACAAAATTCATGAGTTTTTTTTGATACGATACCCTAGAGGTACGTATCCCTCGGTGCGCTAGTCCGACTCGCACTAGGCCGGTTTTGTTTATAGATCAACCTAATGCATGCATGTTAGCCATGTTTTATTTACCCGACGTCGCGAGTGCAGTGTATGTGGACGATATTATTTCGGCGCGCGCGATTGGCACAGCGTCAACAGGGGCCTGGTTCACCTTGCCGCGCACGCGCTCTAACGACACAACACAATATGTTTTTATTTGTATATCTAGTGCATGCCGTATGTGTTAGTCGAATTAATAAATATAATCCGGTGCATTATTTGTCTTCATCATATTTGCACTTGATTTGCGTTCATCATTACATCATCAAATACATTAAACTGCAAATATTACTATTGCTTGCTGGTAGAGATCGCTCTGTAGCGATAAGGCCGCCCATTGCTACCTTGTATTTTCTTTGTGCCTTATTTCTTGTTTTGACTGTTATGTGGTGTTCAATAAAGAGTTATTGTATTGTATTGCAGCCTTGACTGGAAGTATCAAGATTAATCCCTCTTCGTTTTACTTATATTAGATCAATCAAGCACAACCACCATTTGTGATCCATGATTATTAAAAACTAAGAATCATCATACTCATAGAAACTGTTCCAAAGTTTCCCAATTTCAAATTGTGTCATCAAAGGGAATGTCACCCCTTCATTTTCCTTATCGCTTATTCATCCGGACGTCCATGCCATGAGTCAAAGCACCAAATTCCTTGGCTTCTCACCTCGCTAAGAATAAGAAATTCCGGTTTTCTCAGAAAAGAGACGACATTGGGCATGCCATACAGAAATAAACGTTTCCATCAGTCGTGATTTCATCTGTTTATGTATTTGATTTGGTACCGACATGTGGTCAGAGACTTTTGTGTTTCAGTTAAGTTATCAATGATTAATTTTTATTTTAGCTTCAGTAGTTTTAGTCATCATGTTATGACTAGATTGTGATATACGAATCGACGAATCTCAATCTATAGGTAATTTCCACTTGCAATTTGCGATTACTTAGCGAAATCGTCGTCATAACAAACATGTCCATTTGCCTTGAGATTGTTGTCACGATTGTCCAAATTTACAACTTTATCCGGGTTCAAGTTCCTAGCAAGAATATCGTGACAGACAATTAAATCTATAGGTCGTCTTATTTTATTGGTTTTCCCACGAGAACAAGAAGGCGGAGTCACATTTCTTGTCAGTCAACAGCTGCACCATAGCGCAGTGCCAACGACTTACGCGCCTTGACCTCGCGATCTGTCACACGCCGGCTTTCCAATACACCTCTCTTTTTAACATATACGTTCTTAACGTGCGCGAGACAGACAGACACGGAGAAAGCAGCGACAATTTAAGCTTGAAATGTGGTAAATTGGTGTAGTTGACAATATTTATATTATTCAAATCGGTGCTGTATTGACCTCTAACGAACTTTGATTCAACCATGAATCAATTGGCACCTTTTGCAATTTAATTTAAGGATCGGTGCTGTTTTTCATGATATCTACCTTGTAAAGTAACTAGTAATCATAATTTGTATTGGAAAGAAGAAAAGATAGTCTTAAAGGAGATTACTCGGACATAACAATAGAATTGCGTGAAATAATTAAATGCAAAACGGAGTAAACAAAAAAAAAACATTTTACCCTTTCCTTGTAATTATAGAGTTCATGATGGAAATGAAACGATGACGTGAAACCATAATCTCATTAAGTGAAATCCGATTACACCGGGCCTCGGCGGCGACCTTTATTAGAAACATTGTGCCTGCTTAATCCCCGCCGAGACTTTGATATGGTATTAAGTTGATGGGCAAAATAACAAAGCTTTAATTGAAAATTCCTCCTTACCCATAATAAAGTCTCTAGCAAAACTGAGGCTTAATATATTCTGGCGTTACCAACTAAGGCAATCAGTTCTAGCTCTGCTCCTGTTGTTAAATAGTGCTTTGTAATCTTAATTGTTGTAGGTTTTGCTTCTTGTATTTCAGCGATTACGTTGAACAAGATTACAATAATTATCTCATCTTGGACAATTATTTGCAAATGCCTCTCTAAATAGTGTTCTATAGCACTGTTTCTTGGCGGCTCGAAGCCAATTTCATATATTGTTTTCCCGTCATCTGGCAAAATACCAGCTGTGTACTCAGTCGGAGTTTGCACATCGATGCTAAAGATATATGCAATGTATGTATAAACCTTTGCTTACCAACAAATACGATGATAGATTCTTTATATAGAATCATACATTTCGACTTCTGCAATCGTCGATCGATTTACGACTAAGCAATAGCTGTATGAGCAGAGTATCCATGTTTATTTCGATAACATTTTGCTGTTCAAGTCTGGTAATATGAGATAAAAAAATGTCGTTAAAGGGCTTGAAGTGAAGGTTGTGAATCTTGTGATCGATTACCTCTCACGTTTCACAGATTTGCTCCGGACCCCGAATTAGATTGTGCAGTCGCGTATATCGACAGTTGTTCCAATAGTCGATATTTACAGGTGTTAGCTCTCGTCCTAACCGTTATGTAGGCGATTTATCGTGACATCATATATTATTATGGGAATTGTTTATCTTTCAATGTCAACGCGTCATGCAGAAGAATGTACTGTATGATGGTGATTTTGTCTTATTATCAAGACTATCTATTCGGTACAATAAAATAAAACAATACGGTGACAATTTTCCACGCTAATATCAATATAAAATACAATCTCTTGTTGCCAACAGGGGCCATTTTTGGACGAACGTAAGTGAGTTCTCTCTCAGTTTCGAGAAACTGGACGAATTGGCGTTCGTATATGTTCATGTATGTGGTCGTCAAAATGTTTGTTCGATGATAACTTGATTACCGTTTATCTAAACTTCATGAAATTTGGTAGGGGAGTAAGTTGACATAAATACGACTGTTTAAGTTCACACATGAGCTGTATCTGTTCAAGGGTTACCGAGATCCAGACCTGGTGATAATAGACGGCGCCACCATCATTGCTGCAGATCATGTTTGACGTAAACATTAGTTTTGCTAGTTCTTAGTTCGGGACGAGCCACTAGTTTTAATAAATGCGCTGTTTACAATTGAATAATAATTCGGCAATAATAATAAAATTCGCTATCGCAAAATCATTAAAAAGACCGAACAGCGGTGTTAGTAGAAGATATAAATTTGGTATATCTTACGTTCTGTCCGAATAATTATTGTCTGAGACGTCGTTCTTGATTGGTAGGTGTAAACTGCGTAGAATTTACAAATAATCCCGAAGCTTGTGACCCCAGTGGCCCAGTGCAAGCAGCTGAAGGTGAGAAAAGCCAAGTGATGTACGTCTATTTTAGGAGTTGGCCGTTCGCCACTACGGCACGCCACTTTACCTATGTAGAGTCAAACAATAATACTGCTGTTATTGAATTTTATGCAACACTAAAATCAGTAGGTATTTTACCTAATACATAGTGCAAGAGTAGAACTATATGGAAGGAGGAAAATAATTTAGGACGATTATAAATTTATTAACAATAAGTATATTTAGGTAAAAACACTGGGCACTTTACTTTGTACAATTTCGCAAGCGAATAATTTTAATTTTGACATGTTTATTTTCCTTCATTATCCTTAATACTTCATTATGCTTAATCCTTTTCTCGGCTCAGTAATCTAAAGCTCTTTCTTAGTCCGTACTGTTTACTCAATAAACATCTTGCTACGAGTTCACTTCGCCGGTATCTACTGTTTGTAAAATATTTGTGTTCAAATTATTATCCAGAGGAATGCTCATATTTACGTCTACATGCAACTCGCATCTATTGGCGTTTTTGAATGAGTGTAAAAAAGTTCTGTGTCGAGAAATGGGACGAATTGGCATTCGTATGTAATGTATGTATGCATGTGGTCGACAAGATGTTTGCTGACCTGAATATCGTATTTAATTATCGTAATATCGTTTGCCTGAATTTCATGAAATTTGTTAGTCGTGCTGTTGTCATGGGTACAATTTTTAAGTTCGAACATGAGCAAAATCTGTTCAGAGGTTACCAAGATCCAGATCTGATGAGAATAAAGGGCGCCACCGTCTATGCTGAAGAGTCATGTTTGATGTAAATATTCGTTTCCGAGTTCTTAGTTCGGGGCGAGCATTAGTTTAATTCGCTTCAGACAACACTTTGGCACTATGATCCAAGAAACGTAACGGCCGAACATTCAACCGCCGTACTATTTTTGTTTTGTTTTGTCGCTATCAAGTCACGCCCACATTTACATCTCACAAAAACTACACGACACGGGAAAACGTTTTGTATTGAAATTCGTAAATCGAATTCTGAAATTGATTTGACGCTCCAGAGGGCACGTCCTTGGCGAGTCAGCTGATCGGATCACCCGCAGACCTCACCTGGTGACTAACGCCGTCACTATTGATCAGATCGCACAGGAAGTCGACAAAGGAACAAGAACTTATTTCCTGCACTTGTTAGGTTTAACGCACATTCTCTTGACCTTGAGACGACTGCACTGGTCAATATTGGAGTGGCTTAAACCAATATGTAGTAAGAGCTATATCGGACTTAAGACGCGGTTTATGAGTCCTTTGTGCACATGGTTTATTTGCCACGGATTCGTGGTCGTTCTGATACCTAATACCGTGTTTAATAGTAAGATCCTAAGTCCGGTTTATTTTTGTCGTTCCAGTTTTATATGGCTGGTTATCTTAATTAGTTTTCGGCCAGTTTACACGAGGCCATTAAGCAGTGGCGTGTTTTTAACGGCTCTACCGTTATGAAGAAATGAACGACTAGATTTATGCGACAGAAACCCAGTTTTAACATTCCTTTGAAATGAAAACGCTTTGAATGAGTGCATCAGTTGCTGTGCAAAGTTTGTCCGGTAGTTTGAAACTGCAAGCGTCTCGTTATTAGTTTCGAGCGAAACATTTCCTTTTATGCTTTGACATGTGCTGCTGCATACTCCCAGGCTCGTTTGAAGCCTTCTGTGTAATTTGTGGCACGAGCATAGTTGGCAACGGACGTGATGAATTATGAAGCGACAAATACTACTGTTACGGTGCAGACATAAATGGACAACTGGTGGCGTGCTAACTCTGATATTGCGGTTTCGCTAATCGAGTTTATGCAATCACTATCAATTAAACGGTGCACTAGTTCATTTGATACTGTATACTCTGCGGGCTGCTACACTTTATTGGCGTTTATTGCGGTTTGCGATAGATTGTTAATAGAATAGATAGCGTTATACCGTTTTATCCCTATATCTTTGTGACTAAAGTGTGCAAGATGTGAAGTTCAGTCCTGAAACAAAGTAATAAAGACATGATGCCCACAAGTTTTTCTATAAGGCCGACCATTGTATTAAGTTGACGCTCAAAACTGAATTATCGCGTTTTTATGGTGATCTTGTGCTGATTTCTCCAATGCAAAGCAAATCTTCAATTTTGAATAATCTTAATAAACTAAGGAATGGTAACCACAAAAGTGGTTTGCATCCATCTAAACTGTAATAAATTTTAAAACAAACTTTTGTCACTGCCATATTCACAACGAAACAACTTCACGAATTAATATCCTCCTCGGCCATTGTATTGGTAATTCGAGGACCGTCATTAATCTTGAGTGGAGCAATTTAAAACCCATCTGTGGCGGGATTACTGATAACGTGATGTGTCTGTCGTTGCTTTTCTCATCTTTATCGATTTCAGTTCGATTTCGACTTCATGCCTAGTGCTGCTGTCACTTTTTTTTAGCATTTAATCACAATTGTATGTTTGCGGCACCTGAAAAAGTACCGAGCCTCTGACCCGGCAGCGAATGCGTCAAAGTATCTCTTGTCTAACTAGAACTCCCTTTTTTTAGTTCAGTGTGAGTTGACACAAGTGTAAAATTTTACACGTTCATGTTAATATATCTTCGTCTTATGTTTAATTATGTCTTACTGTCCTTAATTTGGCCTACAGTCGAAACTATGAAAAAATTACCTTCTTTAAGTTTACGGTTTCTCAGTTAAATGCACTGATTTGAATGATTCAGATCTTTTAGAACGAAGCCTTTATTGTTTTTGATTTTTATGACCAATACCAGTAAACCTACAGTAGTAGTAACAGTAAACATTCTTCCAAGTTGTTCATTAATGTTACTCGTTCGCTTATCGACACTCGAAACGGTACCGCGCTTTAAAGTGTATGTTTATCGCTAAATTGCACGATTTACGTTATAGCAGAGTGTATTGAAATTATCGCTACGTTACTCCTCACATTGCTTGATTTCTTCTGCTATCTGTTTTAAAAATTTAGCTCTTGAAACTTTTCTATGCTGTGCGGTTTTATTTCCCTCGGTTTGGATTTCCCTTTCCATTATCTCTTTCGTGTCTCTGGCATTTGTCTTCGATTCGTAAGTTTCCTTTCTTATCTATTTACTCTCTTATACCACTATAAAACTGGAGTATAAGCTCCACAGTCTATTAAGACACATTCTTGAGTGTTATATATACATTAGTGACCCGTATATTTCACTACAATTGAGTTTTACGGTAGTTTCATGTTAAAAACATTATCGAGTTCTTGAGATAGATTGATTGCCCTACTTTTTTCAGTTTCTAATTGATTCTTCTCTTAATATCGCGTTACCGTCATAACATCAATTAACTAAAATAATATTGTTATTATCAATGTTGTGACACGGCGCGGCAGACGACTGGTCGCTTAGCTAATTAAGTGTCGGGGTCTTTGAACCCTGTTGAGGTCACAGTGTTTTGATTGTTATCAGCTTCTATGTATTCTTCACTGGACATAGTATTATCATTCTCAACTTTAATATGTCGTTCGTAAACTTCTTGATACTTGTTTTATCGCTTCGAGTTTGAATTTAACTTAGTGTTTTGTCATTTACATTTGCTCATGGCCAATATGTACGGAGCCTACAATCATACGACCAAATAAGATGTTAGTACAAATTTACTTCACCAATGGAATAAAATTGTTGCTGTATTCATCAGTCACAAAAGTGCGAACAACATAGAAATAAATTAACCTCAAGTTTGTTTAGGTCCGAGATAACGTTGTTGCATTTAGCGAACCGGCGATAGTGAGTTTTTATTACTTTATTTGTGGCGACAAACAAATTCTTTGACATCGTTTTTAGTTTCAGAAGACTTAATTGTATTGTCCTCATTAATTTCATTATCTTTCATTCTGTAACATATATCTGGTACCTATTTACTTTTGTTATTGCAATTATTTTGTTTACTACACTACACTATATGTACGTGTGATTCGAAAAAGTATATGGAACGAAAACGTGTGCCAAGAAATAATACAACCTCCAAACTAAGAAACAAGATCATGCCAAATAGTTCTGCGACAATCCTCTCAGAAAAAAATAGTTTAAATCATAAACCTGCATCTAAGATTGCAAGTCGCTCAAACTCAGCTGTTGACTCAGTAATGCGCGGTCCACTATCACTGGTCTAATGTATTCGTATTGTGCAACTAATGCCTAAACCAAACACATCCGTGTGGGACCGTTGCGCAAGACATCCCTCTTTATTAGGTCGATCTATTCCTGTACCTTATCTCGACCACTGCCAATATTTATCGAATGCGAAGGCGATGCGAAAACAAGGTTTTCACTAAACGCCTTAGTCTTAGAGTAGTTGCAATATTTAGGAAAGTAACTGTTGTGTGAAGCTGTAATATAAGGTATAGGTGTATTTTTGTTTGGCTCCTATTCAGAAGACTACTCTGGATTAAAAAAAAAAACTGTTTGTGTACCTACTGTGTCTCGTCTTGTGGACTCTTCTTACCTTTCATTGTCTGTACCCCCTATCGAGATGAATTTGAGATTTACCGCGCAAAAGTCATCTGTCACTGGCCCAGACATATATATAAGCATTTATCTTATATGTATATTGAATTCAGTGCTTCTTCATGGGCATGGATAATATAACCCTTCCGGATTAAATTCCACATTTACACCTGCCACCATTGCTTATTAGACAAAGTGAACCAACGCTGCACTACTCGGCCAGTGCAATGCGTCAACAACAAATCTTACACTTTCTCAAGAAAATTTACGTTATCAAGCATATGTTAATGGCTCAATGAGCTCATCGGGTGTCAATTATTGTGAAAACATGACTGTAGCTTGATAAGATAGCCCCTAAGCTCTAAAATATAATATCAGCTTTTTCATTTCTGATTTTAATATCCTTGTTTAAAACTTAATCATCAGAAATTATGTCATGTTATTTATCGATTAGAAGCTTTAAGGATTTTGATATACTCGTACAATCTGTACACACGTGGTCAATGTACCACGTTACAAAGTGAACTCTTACACAGCCGATGTATTAAGAGAATACTAGATTGAAATCTTCACGCAACAAGTAATACAGGCAGCAGCAGAAGTAGCTAAGCAACCCAAGCTCTTATGTCTATAACAGTAGAGCAGTGCTTAGATCATTGTGACCGCTTGTTGCTTAGCTACTTCTGCTGCTGACTATACTAATTCAAACCAGATCTATATTTAACCAGTGTCCCGGTGATAACCCCTCCTCACATTTCGCTAATATCACCAATCAAACTAGGCGTTGCTGTAAACAATCATGACTTGTCCGAGGTTATCGTACGCTGTTTACGTTTGAACAAACTGGGAGCCCATTTGAAATCCACTCTCATATAATCAGTCTTAATTATATTCGGCCTGTGTTTTTTTTATACCCTATGCCCCGCGGCTTTGCCCCCGTGAAATATTTCAAAATGGACTAGTTCCCTATCCCGTGGGAATTTCGAAAAATACCTTCTTAGTGCACCTCTAGGATACTCAAGGTATTATGTTTGCCGAATTTAAAGTCTCTAGGTCCAGTGGTTTAGGCTGTGCGTTGTCTGTCAGTCAGTCAGTCAGTCAGTCATGGTACTGTTTTATGGGGTCAAAAACAAATGATCTTCTATACCTATAGAAGATCATCGTTTGACCTCATGAAATTCGGCATTACATACAGAAAAAGCCCCGATAGCCAAAATACTTCGTCATTTAAATGCAAATAAAAACATTTGACGCAGCGTTTATCGCATAACATAAAACAACCGCGCGCTTCAAAACGCAGGATACGTCGCGTTGCATGGGATGTAACAACCGTGACGTATCAGTCGCTAATACTGCCACTACGAGCTAAAACGCACGTGGCTCTCTCACAAGCTCCCTTACGTTTTATCACCCCATAGTCTAGAGGTTAGAAACATTCGATTGTTGTTATGTGATAATCCAATTTGTATATCTTGTTACGACGATCCAATAACTTGTAAATACTGACTATGTAATCTGGTCTGCTTGTTCAACAGCACAGCGTTTTATTGTCAAAGGACCATATTTATTGCTCGTGACATACAATCTTCTATAGGGCAAGACAATGAACCAAAAATGTTGAACATAGATGCTGAATTTATACGCAGGGTAACATGTGGGTAACTTTGTATTAAAACATGTCACCAGGAAGGTTAGTGGGAATGTGTTTATCCTATTGAAACGAAGTAAAATTATCTCCACTCGAAAATTAAGTAGAGTGTCCTCGTATCTTTGAGGAAATGCTCTACTTATGAGTTATGACCGTCGCTATACTCTGATATCAAACTGTTTATTGATTTGACGCGCTTAAACAGGACAATGGAATTTGCCTAGAGCGTGTAATGAACTAATATCTGTTTAATATTGGCCGGCAATGTTGTTTACCTACAGATGCTGTGTAAGAACTTCGCTAGATAAATTATTACATTCATCGACACTACACATACATCAATTTGCCTGATTAGATTTTATTTCACTATGTTACTTGTCATTAACTCCATCCTTCTCCTAACTAATGTTTGTAAAATCGCTATTTACAATCACATTCATAGACTCTGAAACAATGGATAAATATTTTACATAATCTTAAGAGTGTTTCGAATTCAATTCTTTACTTTTGTCTGCCATATAACAACATGCAACTGTCGCGTTCCGGAATATAGTTTTAGATATGTTTATGCGAACAGGTATCATTTGAAATCGTAATTTTACCAGTATCTCGAGTAATACCATCATTACTAAGTGCCCTGGCTCTAATGCCATTCACTTCCATAGTAGATAACACGAGTGTTTTCGACTATCGACTTCTGGCCGCGAAAGATTTACAGTCGCGCTCCGGCCGATGGTAAAACACGAAGTTATTTCAGACGGAATCCGTCTTGTGGATTTGCTCTGCCGAAAATAGTATCTTCGGTCTTATTCGCGTGCGTAAATAACACCGCCAAAAGTTATTTATTTATCCAACCACATAGGAAAAGTTCTGTATTTTCAGAGTTCATTTGCATATTCTTTACGGACACCTCGTGCTTTGTGTTTTCAAACCGCATGAATCATTTTATTGATGTTCCACTAATAAAATGTTATCGCGATTATAATTTTGGGTTCGGGCACGAGAGCCGGGTTATAGACAGGAATAACAATGGGCACGTGGGCGAAGGCTCTAATTAGTGCAGGCACAACCCCGACGCGACCTCTCGCCACCGACAATCAACGGCTAATTGGATAAAGTGGTCCGAAACGGCGACCAAACGCGAATTTGAAGCGCACTCGCAACCGCCGCGCTCTCTGCTTCGCTATACGAATTTGTACACCGTACGTGAATAGATTTATTTATGAAGATTAAAATAAAATGGAGCACGAAAGGAATGTCAAGTCTTTCAAACTCTTCATGCGGGTCATATGGTTTATTGAAAGTATTCTTGGATCCAACATACAATGACAATGCAAAGAAAAATTCGTTAAGCAGCTGGACGGATATGTATATTCTTGGATCGTCCTTTTGAAATTTTCCATTCATAAGCAGATATGATGCCCAAGGCTGGCATGTTGTTGACTCCGTTCACATCTCGTAGGTTTTCTTTAACTGGACGATGAGTAGCGACGTTGGATTACGAACGTTCAGCTCCAACAGAATGCAGATAAATCGATTTGTTGGCGTGGGAGTACGAAAATATCGAGTGTGTTCAATGTCTTAAATCTATTCAGAGGAATTCTTCTTCGCCAAAAACTGATCCCGTATATCTTGAAGAAATCGGGTGGTCCTGTCCTTAATGAATATTATTTTATTATCTAGACTTCAATTAACTCGAGATCTACTTGACGTTGTAAACAAAACTCGCTCGCCATAAATGTCAGGTTCCCATGAATTTATCGTCCCGCTAGACTGGCCGGATCATACATATTCTCAGATCAGTAGCGTAATCGCTATGTGTTGAAAGCACTCAATACCGCCGCAGCCGCATATATCTATTACAACTAGTATCAAGGTTAATGCAAATGCACTCATAGTTAACCAGATTATTGTAATGGTCCGTCCATACAGTACAGATGAAATGCTATTATTGCATTAGCTGTTGTGGCAACTGTCGTATGGTGCATTATCCCTTTTTATCAGGTCATGTTATAATTATGTTCTGTATCACTTGATCTCAAGATGTTGTTTTTAATATAGCGTTTCTAGAAATTAGAATGTTTCTGTATCTGCGTGCAATTTTAAAACTTATCCGATTTAATTAGTTTATTTGCAATTTTGAGTTGAAATTAAATAATTGAACTGACGAATATCTAACGTACCTAAACAATTGCCAAGATCCTGACCTGATTTTATGTCTTGTGGCTATTGAAACCTAGACATTAGAGTCATCCAGAATAAATTGTGTATTTGCCAAAACGCTATTGTTTTTGTTATTGACTCTTTGTATCTTGTCTTGTTTATCAATGTCATCATAAATAGTTTCTTCATGACTAATGATAACAGCTGCTTCAATGTCTTCCTGTAGGTACAATGTAAAGAGGCCCGGACCAATACGCGGAACGCCTCGTCCGAGGTTTTCCACTTTGCCTCGGTTTATCACGATAAAATCCGCAAGAAAAAACACAAGAAGAACTAAAACGTTCGCACTTATCCCAAATGTTTTGCCAAAGACCGTTCGATTCCTAAAAAATCTTTAAAAGAAAACAGGTCCAGCTTTGATAAACAATGGAGCCTGTTTCCGAAACGGGTTTGGCGTTCTAAGCGTGTGGGCGGCCTTGAAGCGCGCGAAGGACGACCGGTACGCGCGCGCGGGGGGCGTGGCCACACGCGAGCACTCGCGATCATCCGCGGACTGTTCCGATTCTTGCTTGGTTGACAATACTAATAGCTTGTGCTGTTTTCTTATGAATAAAAGATGCGGTTGTAGGGTTGTTTTTGTGCGAGATGAGTAAGTAGTAAATTTATAAGTTTTTTTGTAACAGTATTCAAGTGAACATTGTAAAAAGTTAATTAAGAAATTTTAGGTTCTGTTTCTGCATAAATAAGAGAAAATTAAGCTTATGAAAAAATACGTAGAAAAGAAGGCCTTACTATGTTAATAATAAATTTAGCTCAATGTTGTGTAAAAGAAACATGATATTAAATTATGATGTATGACTAGTACCTATTCATTATTAGTTTCAAGTTGTAAGAACCGTCGTGCGCAAAACACAATGGATAACTATTTTTGATACACCAATTCTTCACACATGCTTACTACAGTATAAAGCAAACGTCTCTAAACTCCTAAATCGGCCAGTCTTTATCAGTCTAAATGCAAACAGAGACAGTTGATTCATCTCAAGGCTAACATTTGCCAGCCTATGTGCGCGTAGCAAGGCACAAAAAGTGGACGCACGCCACGCTGTTCATTATTCTAGGGGCCCGGACGCAACGCGGTAGAAATAGTAAATAGATCGCATACGCGACTGGCATCCGTCGGGTGACTACGTTCCTCGCCGCTGCGGGCGACATTTCACGTTTTTCATTTGTTTTCATGGTTGCTAGTGCTTTTTCAAAAATGAGACGCTCAGAGTACTTACCTACCCAGTCCCAGCCCAAAAGATGGTCGAGCGAGCATGCGTTTTAACTTTTTGTTGGTTACGTTTCTAATTTAATCAGAAAACTAGAGTGGGGTTTGATTAGTCTTATTGCAAATATGTATAAATAGTACGATCGCATGTATCAAAATGAATTCGTCTTATCTCTTTTTTCTAGTTCTGCAGCATCTGTTTACTTTGCTGTAGTAAATAAAGTATATTAAGATTCATCACGAGCCAGTTGAAAAACCTCAGGTGGCTGATGCTCATTGTTCAATGCCCAGTTGACGTCGGTGCCTACTTAATATTTCGAGGCGTGCTCGTGACGTCATCAAACAAGTAGGACTGGTTTTGAAGAATTCCAATTTGAGATATAACCGAAGGTTAGCAATGCAGCAGCTCTGTTTGTGTTTATATTATGTTTTTTGTATTTGGCTCTAATTGTTTATGTTAGTTGAATGACTTTATAAACTGTATTTACGTTTCTAGTATGTATGACTACAGTTACGCCGATGATATTGGTATATCTCTTAATGTCTCATTTTTATCCCTCCTCATTATACCTATTTGCAGTATTGATTAAATTTCTGATTAGATCCTATAAATTAGAACTTAACTGACATTGATTGTACTTGAACTATGAGTGCACTCTGACATCCATAGTTTTCTATTAGTCCCAAACGCTTGAAGAGATAATTAAGTTTAATCTCGACTATGTTTAGTTGACGCTAATTCGTCACAATTAATTCCCAGTAATCAAATTGCCGTCGCAGTTAGTCTCTGATTATGTGGCACATTTCAAAAGCTTAACGATTTAATGTCTGAAGTATTAAACGAAGTTTACACAAATAAAGTCGCAATTCCGGTCATTAAATAATGAAAACAAACAACAGCTGCAGCCTTTATGCTTCAAGACTTTTCCATCAGTTTTTGCATCGTTTCATCACTTGTTTTCAATATTATCCCAATTTCACTTGCGCCAACTTCACTTCAAATATGTTGGTCTTATCTAAACTAATAAGATTATATTATTTACCCCCTTTATGGTAATGACAATGACATCGGAATTTATTTACTAAACCTACTTCTTGTTGATTACTAAACACAAAGATAATTAGTGGAATCTGTGTCTATTTGCACACACTAAAGACATGTGTATGTGCAAATCTCAATTTAAAATTCTTTAATGCTAGTAGCCCAAATAAAATTTTGTTTTTACCAGTTATCTTCAAATGACAGATCCCATAAAATAGTATTATGAGTGTTATGACTTTACTAGCAATCTGGATTTACCTAGTATCTTTTCTTAATCCGCATTATAACTAATTCACGGGCTGATGGCTAAAATAAGAATCTGCCGACCGCCAAGAACCGGGTTCGATCGCGCTCTCGAGGAGACAAACGGTTATTGCTCGTATTTGAGTTTTCACAGCGATAAATACAAGTCGTTGACCCGGAGAATTTACGCAACGCTGAAAGATATCTTGAAATCGATAAAGCTACATTCTTATCTCACTAACCAAGTTAGAGTTAATTCTAGAAAAATCCACAAGTCTGATAATTTAAGTTAATTTTACTGTTAATGTAAAGGTTAATGAAAACAAGTTCTTCTTATCTACCCACGAAAATATTGATCTTAACCTCTGTTTGAACAGCACCGGTGACTGTGATAATGGCTGACGCGACGTACAAGCCTCTGCTGATAACGTGGAACTTTCTTGTAAACGCAGAGATGTGACGGTTTTCGACAAAACATTAATTGACATCACGTTCTTTTCTGTAAACAACTTAACATACAACAAAGAGTTGTAAATAACCATAATGTTGTACTTCATTACTCGTGGAGCCACTGCTTGTTACTGAAACGTAAAATCAAGAACTACAGACAATTTATATCTTATAACGATAAATAGGTCAATTGCTTTGAAATTCGATATTTGAGATTCAGCAGTCGCATGCGTTCTATAAAAAGCTTTAGTACATAATGAAAAACAAATTGAGGAATTTGCAACCACGTTGTGCTTGTATTACACGGCTTTACTGAGCATTTGAATATGAAAAGGACTGAAAAATCGAACAAAAGAATGAACATTATGACGCAGACAAAGCTACAGAGGAGTGTTGCGGACGGTGTAACCAGGCGAAATGTTAATACGTCTCACATCGAGAGCGGCCTTGCTTGCAAAGTGGATAATCACGGCTCAACTCGTGGATCTGTCGGCTCTAGATTGGATAACAAATTTATACGTGTTTACTGAATCTATTTGCATGTTCATACAAAAGATTCTCCATGTACAAATATCCTTGCAACACGTCCGTGACTTTATAAAGCAATGGCAGCTTTATGTACAGCGGAAATTAAGGGATTAACTCCCACCGCGGTACTCGCTGCCGTATATCTCTCGACAATTGTTCATTTGTGCGCCACAAATAAACCGACCGGCCAAATGATTACCGTCCTCGGGGAACGTTGTGGACTATAATGGATACATTTACCTTCTGAATAAGCAATGTATAAAATGGTTCTAAAAGTCTTAGGTGTGATATTATTGAGATATTCAGTTACACCAACCGTCACCATCCGCCGGAATTTTCCACGAATCTTACAAAAACCTTTCCTGATCTTTAGTCATCATTCCACTTCCACCCCGTGGACAGGTCTCGAAATATACCTCTTTCCAGTCTACGGTCGCGGTCGCTTTCGCCTAATGTTGTCTATTTTCTCGAAACGTATGCTGGCCTTTAACATCAAAGAAATCCATCAGATATTCTTTTCCTTATCCCTTTCGGACTCGGCCATCACAATCGTGCGGGTTGATATCGTGTCATTGTCAATTTAATTACACATGTCACTATGCTTCACTTTACTTTAGCATAGCCCACTTTTTCGGGTGTGAAAGGGTTAAAGAGTCTAACCAAATTGTTCTTTTACAGGTTTTTGGAACGGTGGAATTGCCGGATAAGCCGATCATGCTTCCTCCCTTCGTGGAGGCCACACACTGCCTTGGGTACCACCTGACGCGCAAAGGGCGAGCGGTCGCCGACAGGGTTGTCTCTGTCGTCGGCTATGCGTGTCCCGACATAACATACAGCCCTAGTCTCTACCCCATCACTGCTGCTCTATTACACTTTATGCCTGGTAAGTCTTTGTATATATTTGTCTTGAAACACTGTTTAGTTTTCTTTTGGACCTGGACTGGTGGACTGTCTTCTGTATCGTAACTCTGTGCTCTTGATTAGTTTATTTCCCAGAAACATCGGTTGCTTATTTCAACGACACGTGACATGTTTGTTTAGAAATTAGTTCACCGAATTTATCATCAGTAGCTCAGTCTAGTTAGCATCTGGTCAATTGATCATGAAATTTAAAAGCAGTGAGTGACCTAGAACACAGCATTTCAGCATCTTTTGATTTTAATGATGCTGAAATTCTTTTTTTAACATTTAGCTAGCTGCCATGATTCAGGAGCCAGATATGAAATATAGTTTTATTTTCAATTTATTACTTACGAACATTTGGAAACTGGTTTGTTAATGTAGTAAACCAATAGTAATATTTTCAGTTTTTGAGAAAATATAACGACTTCTCACAGTATCCGCGTATACTTGGAGTATCACTGTCACGCTCATACGTAGAAATCTAAATCGCGACATGAAGTTATTTATAGTTTTCAACAACATTGTTTTATAATGTATTTTCTTGACTATATTTGACCGGTAAATTGGTGATAACTATTATTATGCTCCTCTGCATCTTGCCGCATTACAGACTTCTGAATGGAAGCTGTTAACTTAATGTCGGCGTTTTACTCGGTTTATGAATTACTTGCCCGTCGCCGCTTTATTGGTTGTCATTACCGGACATCACAAAATATATTTAAATAATATACGATCCATAAATTACAGGTCTCCCAGTTTTATAACCCGCTTCCTTTCCTTTTTTAAATACAGTTTATTATGATTGTTTTGTACACACGCTCGTTTGGGAATTGTAAAAGTTTAACGGGTCTGTTTTTCTTACTTTTATATTGCCAAGAAGTCAGTGTAAACAGACGCGAACCGGTTACATGACTACTGTTCGGCCGCAGAGGCGTCACGGGGTTTTATGTCGCTCTCGCGCTAATTCCGTAATGAGTGCGAGGGGCGATAATTGAACTCGGCAATAGGCAAATTGCCTGAGGAGTCTCCTGTCTGCAACTGCGTCGCTATCTTCAAAGTCTCACTCGATATTGAACTCTACAACCTCACCTAAAGAACAAAAGTCTCTTATCAAAGTCGGCTTTCCTGATCTATCTTATCGGGATCTAAATTGATCTCTCGTGCCGTGTCCCAAGGTTCGGAATACGTCCGATGCTATCTGGCTTCGCGGTCGCCCGACATTCGGACCCTGTCAGGAGCGCCGCAGATTTGCATTCCATCCGTTGCTTGCCAATTTCGAATCTCGCTTCCTACTCACACGTTAACGTGTAATTGGACGGAATGCGAACAGATACGTTCGTGATCGATGTTATGTGTTATTTTCGTATATTGTTTCGTATCCAATTGAACTTGATGAATCCCGCGGTGGTATACAAGACAACTGATGAATTGGGATAAGAACGTGAGCAGGAACGTCTGTCACGAGTCATACCGCCCGCCACGTGAGGAGGCGGGCTGAGGTCGGATTGCAGCGTATCAATTTGGCCGCCGGATGGCTAGAAAAGTGACTATTTCCTCCATTGTCCTCGCTCACCATTTATATTATGATACCCCAGCCCCATATTCACTTCCACCGATTCAGACAAAGAACACATTTCGAGTTATCATCTTGTTGTTTAAATTCTATTACGTTTCGTACCAACTGCCGCTGATGGATGGCTCTTGTAAACAATACACGCATAAATCAACGCCACATAATAATGTAATATCATGGGAACCGGCGTGAAATAGAATTGACAATAGAGTCTTTGTGGAGTTTCATAGGGCTCTATATTCATATGGGAATAACATAACTTCTGCGAAGATTCATAAATTAAATGTGTTGTTCTTCTGGTTTACTTTCGTATTTTTAATTAATTAATTTTTAATGCGAGTTCACGTCGTTATAATGTCTTCACTTTGGCTCGCGTCTCCTCTGCGTCGCTGATACATTCGTTTCGACTCGCCTAAATGTTTTTATTGTTATTCGTATATCAGTGTCTGCACTACAGATACTTATTTTTGAACGATCCCCGGCCGTGACACTGGCGTTATCACGAACTCACTAACGAGAGTTCAGTCAGACGGCGTCATCTTCGCTTTTTGCGCAAAAAAAAATAACGTCGTTTGTAATAGGTATCGCATAAAACCTGGCGTGTGAATTTTAGTGGTTGGCCAACCGCCAGTCGCGCTGGCGCGTGCACTCTTGGATCTATTCTACCGTTACGGAATCTCCCATGTTTTCGTGCATTTGTTACGCTCTTTATTGCTTGCCGATTATTTATTTGATATGAGCTCTTTGTTGGCTGGACTCGTGTGCGCTTTGTTATTTATCGCATCTTATCAATCCATAATTACATATTTCATTATTTGAGAATTTCATTCTGCAGTTGCATCTTTTGAATATTACAACGCATTAAATGATTAAGCGAGAACAGCGGGGTTTAACATATTAAATGTGCTCACAAATTGCACTCATAATACGTTCATTCGATTAATATTCGTTCCGAAACTCAATTCCAACTGTCACAAAGGTTAAAGGGCCGTGTAAAAAGCTTGAATAAAACTCTCATTACATGCTGTTTGTTTGCTCCGGAGCCGCGGCAGAGCGCGACGGACCTTCCTCTTCCGCCAAATCTCGAGAGGTTTAATTAATACCTTTGTACTTCTCAAATGCGGGCTTCAGGTCCTTTTAATCAACATTTCTAGATTAATTATGAGTTTCTAAATGCCGGCAAGTTGGCGGTTTTTCATTATGTTTACCCGTATACAAAAAGTAATAACTGTGTGTGTTTTTCAGTCAAATATTTGTTACCTCATAATATTTCCCTGCGTAGTCGGGTGACTTTTGTTATATCACCCCCAGATTGCCCCCCTAGAATTGCGATCGCATCTACACATCGCGTGACCGCCCCGCCGGCTCGTAGCTCACAATAAACTCACCCGTTTTCTTATCGCAGTGGCCCCTTAGGTAAACAAAAGTTACGTTCCGTGTTCTTATTAAAAAAAAAATATTGAATTCATCTGTTTGCAAATTTTGCTGTGGCGCTTTATGAGATAATGAGCTTCACAGGTTTATGTTTAAATGTTGCTGTTGTTTATTAGAGTGATATGGCAGGCGAAATCTGTTTACCTAATAGGTTGAGGAGAAAATGTGAACCACTGATCAAGTCACGGCAGTGTGGCCGGCCCAGTAGCTCGTAGGTAGAGAATTAGAGATACATTATTTGTATTGCATGCCGCGTCATGTGCTTAATAAAATATGAAGCACTTAGGTAATGTAGAGCTACATTAAGTCTTCAGTAAAATGGAAACAAATTATGCTGTTAAGTGCTTTCTCAAAGGAAAAGTAATGCAACAACGCTTTGTCATGGTGATCAATACTGAAACAAAGAGAATAACAGAAATTAGTAGCCTTGATGTTATTGTACAACAAATAATCGTGTTAGAACTTTTAAGAATTGGTTTTACTCCGAAGTGTTTCGCTAAGTTTTTCTTGTAAGTGACGGTTCAACTCGCAACATCCTTGCCTCGCATAAAGATAATACGCCGCCTCATAACCCAGAACATTGCGGCCCATCTTCAGTAATAAACGCCTATATTATCCACTCGAGACGCCTACGTCTGTCGGATAACATAATTCAGACCTAGGTTATGTGACACACCTAGCAATCTATGTCGATTGGATGAATAGTGTTTTAGCACAGTTTCTAAGTTTCAAAAGTACTTACATATAGCTTAAAAGAATGTGCGTAAACTTCGCAGCCGTTATTTCCTTTTTGTTTTCATTGATCTGTTTCTTTTTTGCCTCAAAGGAAGCAAAAAATATATTGAACTGTTCACGCATTGGAAGTAGACATTTTGCGTGATTTTGCCTTTGTCATGAGCAGTTTTTGTTTAATAGTAAAATACTGGGACCAATAATTATTCCATTGCAATAAAGATAAATAGGCATTAGGTACATACCAAATAAGCAGATATAAAACAAAGAAGGCGCTTAAGATATACCGACTGCTTTGCAAACTGTCAAAGCGATATAAATCATGTCGAGACAATTTTGAGCGCCTTGCTTTGCATCCGAGCACCATTGACCATAAAACATCAGTTTACTTCAATACAAAGGTTGTAACGATGTTAAAATCTTGCACAGTCACTATTCCATTGAATTTTTGGAGTCATTCTGATATGGCTTGGTGACTTGGCGTTTGTAATAAAGTAATAGGTAATTTGTACGTTTAGTAATGAATAATGAAACACTATTGCCTATGATTGCGTTACTTCCACATGAAATAATTATTTACTTTGAATTTAACTGTCAGCAAGCATTAATTGTAATGTACCTTTGCTTATAAGTATCCCTTGAAAGACATGCTCTTTCTTTTCGACATTAAACATTTTGTTAGCAATTTGGGTATACTATGGTCAATGCGTTACTTTTTTGGGAAATGTACCTAATGGCAGTAATTTTTTTATTTTCTGTCGTTTTATCGTTTCTATCAAATATGAACGAAGATCGTAAAATATACAGGTCTCTGTCATGTGAATGCCGTAAAAATAATCAGCCAATAAACAGTTATATCGATGCGCTCTATAATTATCGCGAATATTTACGATGACTATCATTTTTAATTGTACTCGATGTTTACGACTATTGGCTATTCAAGTTTTTAATTCGTTTTCGCTACTTTGCGGTACAAATAATAATTTATCACGATGATAATGAATTTAATCTTATCGCTGAAAATATATGGTATAAAGTTGAAAATCGACTAGAAACAATGCACTACATTCTTTCTTATAAATGTTATGTTACCTAACAGTTTTAAAAACGCAGTAATGTATGTAGATTAAACATTATGAGTCACAGAAAGACATACCTACTGACCGCTATATGAATAAACAATTGCCTAAAATACGTCCTTGGGTGACTCAAGTTACACCTTACCTCCATGCATAAACTGAATTAAAAACGGGGCGGGTACTAATGCGCACTGCGCATGGTTTTGATTGTTTCTCCTATCCTGAAGAATTCCAGTGATCTACTAATACGTAATGTTTGTTTTAAAGCTTGTAATATTTTCTTAAACCTGCGTAAGCTTTTCCGAATATTTATCTCCCATATATGGTCCGTTTACTTGTCGCCCCACATCACATCCTTATACTGGCACATTACTTTTCACGCCGCCGCTTGCTCATTGTGTCGTTTAAGTAAAAAGTTACCGGTCGCAGTTAACATCCCAAACGGTTTCTTGTCATGTAAACGCGTTACGTAGGCCGTTTCTTTTTTAGCCGCCCATAGTTCTTTTTTTAAAGGTTTGATTGAATATTGAAACGACAGAATTGGTTTACTTTATGAAATAGTAACATCTTGCGATGCTTCTTTGAATTTCTTTATTTCTTTCGTTGTACCAATTTGCATGATTCGAATAGCGTTTTTGTGGTTCTATAAGATTGCGTTGAAGCTGTAATTTGTTTGTGTTGTTGTAATTTGTGTTGCTGACAAATTACAAGTAAGTACCTACTTACCTACCTCAATAGTGAACAGGATTGTCGTAGGTTGGAAAGCAGGTATCTTTCCACTGTATTGTTTACTATTTTCAAGAAAGATAATGCTCGTAGATCGCGTCAAACGCGACTCGCGTCGAGTTTTAGCGTGAATGGCCGCATTAGCTTTGTCGTTGTCGCTGTCGCTATGTGCGTCTATTTCACACTTAAAAGAAAAAAGAGGCAGTAAGCGACACTCAAAAAATGGCAAACGTACAAGGAGACAAGGATGATAAAACCAAGGAGACTGACTTTCTTTCAAATAATAAGCCGGCTGTAGCTAGTTTTATTATAAAGAGGTGTCTGCACCATTAATTTCGCATGGCACTTAGACTTAGGAAGTTCTTTAAATTCATAGCTGGCGCTATTGTGTTAAGCAGAGATCTAAGTGTCATACAGAATTAATGGTACAGAGACTTCTCGATAATGAAACTTAAGCTACGCGACATTGTATAGACATATTGGCAATTCTCTTGGTTTTATCGTCCTTGGTACTAACTATAATTGGATTTTTTAACAGCCGACATTTGACAGCCGTCATCCCAGTACAATTAGTGACATTAGTGTCATCACATGTCCTGTATGTTGTACTGGGATGACAGCTGTCGAATATCGGCTGTTGAAAATATCTAACTATGGGTACTTGGAAGCTGGGACTATTGCATATTACAGGCTCGAAACGTCGGGAGTGTTCAAATTAGTTTTACTAATGAATCTTTTTCTTATCAGACTGATAATAAATCTATATTTCTCTTCTATTGAACGACGGAGTAGTTGTCATAGTCACGAAACAAGTAATAACCCTTACTGAGGGTGCTGTCACTAACGGTAGAATCCAACATAATGAAAACGGGATAATGACCGCGATTACATTATAGGTTTATAAGGTTGAGGTTTGTCTAATGCAATTAACCGCTAATCATTTAAAACTGTTAACGGTAGAATCATCGACATTGAAGCTACGACTGGAACTTCTTTCCCAGTTGAAACTAAGAAGTGACGTATCAACTCGTAACATACATTTGAACCCGGGTTCCGTAGACGGTTCATTCGGGCGTCGGTTCCAGAAATAGCGGGCGCACCAGCCGGGCCGGCGTCTGTGAAATTTAACGCGTTGACTACAAACAATGTTGCGAGAATCTGTTCGTTGTGTGTACCTACTGAGCGTCTAGTGTATTCAACGGCCAAAGAAAACGTCTCGATCGCGTTTGCGTTTACGTCTGAATTACTATGGGCAAATTGGCAGCGCCACTAGTGGCACGTATCGACAACAAACCATTCTCATACCTACTATTTACACCCATAACGCCAACGCGATCGTGACGTATTTTTGGCCGTTGATTACACTAGACGCTCTGAGCCTCTAGTGTAATCGACGACCAAAAACTACGTCTCGATCGCGTTCGCTTTCACGTATCAAATACTATGAGGATAGAACGTTGCCAATAGGTGCCGCTAGAGGCGCTGTCGATTTGCCCATAGTAATAGTTTATAATAAACGTTTTCTAGTGTCAAAATTAGATTAGAGGCTCTGCAGTACTTATACACTAAGTTTTTTAGATCTGTTACTGACGGCATCTTTGAAATAATTAATTATCGGGAAATTGTAGGTTTCTCTAGGCTATATTGAAATCTAAGTTTTTGCAGAACGGATTGTAAATAACGGGGATCAGCATTTGATCAGCATGCTTATTGTCTAACTCGCTCGCAATCACCATCGTGTTCATTTTGTATGGGCTGACAATTGGTATCGGAAATAGCTAGCTGTCACAGTCATACAAAGACAAAGACTGATATTTGAAACATCACATACTTTAGAGTGATTTTTATGTATGTTGTCCAGTCCAAGTTCACGTTGTTTTTAAAATCCCTTAACCACAATCAAACTTAGTAGTTAATACTCGCTTACTACCCCAGAGTTCTTAACTCACATTATGTTACTTTTAGTATTTACTAAACCTTAGCGAATCATGAATCATGACACAGTTTTACATCAAAGTAACGGAATAATTTAACAATGAAATTAATACATTTCACATACATAGTGACTGTATATATAAATACAAACAAGTTGTCTTAAAGAATATTTTTTGTTCACTATACTTGCGTTGTCATTTCAAGTCAATCTGTACCACGGAAAGTGCTTCAAATTCAATATGACAGAATAGACAAACAGAATAAGACACCGGGACAGATGAAACTAAATAAAAGCTGGTAATAACAAACACTAATTATAGGTAGTTAAAACTATCAGGTTTCTGAGAAAGTTACATTTAGTTCACTATCTTGTTATCATACATGTATCCATCCATTAGTAATTTCCATCATTAATTCACTACGCCTTTTGGGCATAAATCTCGTTGAAGGATAACATTGTTTTCCTAAAAGCCACTATCCATCACTCCCACCCACAGCTTTACATTACATTTCTCCGTACGTTCTTAGATGGATTAATGAAACTCAATCATTGCTTGCACGAGCACCCCTGAGTTCAAAGTATCAAATAACGTTACTCCTGCCTATTCGCGCAAGAAATCAATCTCTTGGAAAGTTATTTTATTTATGGGTTTTTCATTTGCTGTAGCGTATGTTTTCAGGTTTTATCTCATCTCATACGACCTTCTAATTGATCTATTCGTAGTTCTTTAAGCAACTTCTCGCTATCATAAAATGCTTGGCAAACAATTTCAGTTTACTCACTCCCATATTCAGCTTTTACGCTAGACTTTGTAGTAAGATATTAAATAACTCAACTAGTTCGTTCACGTCACGTACTCCGTACAGTCTGCGACAGAGCTCCATGATAGCCCTTGAGATTCTCCTTTCAAAGTTAGCGTGAATACGTTTCGCCGACCCTACTCGCCGATCGCGATATGGGTCAAGTTATTGTGAAGCTCAGAATAGGCACTTACGAATATCTCGCTCAGCTATTTGCAAAGGACTTTTTCGGTTTATATTTCGCTCCACTCTACATTACAGGGTTTCACTTTTACCCTTTATTTCTGTTTTATGCAAACATTTGTACTTGCTACTCGCACACGTCACTTTTGTGTTGAAAAGTCTACGTTTGCCTTGTTTTAATAAATGTGCTCGTCTTTTATGCTAATGACTAATTTTCTCTCGACTGTAAGGATATAAAAGCCATTCCGTAAGCATCTGTATCTTAACATCTATCCTTTTCCAATACATTGAACTCGGCAGATCGGTTTTACCTTTGGGATTTCCTTAGCCTTGCATTTTATCCGCGGAGAGAGCTTCGACCCGACTTGCATCGTTAACGAATCCAGGTCGTGACCCTTCCTCAGGGAAACATTTCGCTATCTTCATTTGCTTCATCGTCCCGTTTTCTTGTGTAGTTGAGCTCCGTTGATTACGGTAATGTCTTTATTTCGGGGTGTACCATTAGATTCGTACAATTTTCCGCCGTTATTACATAGAGGTAGTTACCATTTTGATCGTTTTAGTCAGCTAGAGTTTTTAGAAATATTATCAAAATGTTATGTTACTTTCACAACATGTATATGTTTTAGCATCCTCATTCAAAAACTGTTCGATCTGTTACAGCTTTGTGAACACGCGATTTCTGTTCCCGTGATTCTCGATGTGTACGTTGTTTTGCAACACATCAAAGGGGTTTACGAGCTCGACTGGAACCGCATATTGCTGTCATGTTTACTGTCACGTGCCTTCGTCTGATGGCCGTTTATAAACTCATCAAATGCTTTATGATTGACCTGTTCTGTATAATCAGATGATCGTGTTTAATGCCTTTTAATATTTATTGTTTGAAGCTGGATGAGTTTTGAACTTGAAATAGTATGCTCTAACGCCTCTAACATTGAAGATAATTTATGGTAAGAATTTAGAAGAAAAAAAAACCTCAGAAAAAATAACAAAATAATCCCCAAAAAGCCATGACTTTTATGGCCTAGCAGAAATATGAAGTCGGTGCGGTGCTAGCGGAATATTCTTGGAGTGAAGCACCGACTTCATATTTCTGCTAGGCCATAAAACTCATGGCTTTTTGGGGATTATTTTATGTTTTTTTTCTGAGGTTTTTTTGAAGGCGCTTTTACTTTTCGTTAAAAGATTTTTTATTTCACAATTTTTAGTTACGTTAATATTTAAAATATTATTCTCCAACTCCTAACCGTTAAGGAGTTGTACCTTCCATCATCACCTCATCAACACGAGATGATGACTACCAGACGTAAGTACTTGAATAGCTTTAAAAAAATATATATGAAACACATGATACGTCCCTAAAAAATTTGAGGGTTGCCCTCGATTTCCCTGGGATCCCATCATCAGATTCTGACTTGGTGACAATGGGACCAACTAGAAAGTATACCCTTTCAAACAAAAAAAGAATTTTTGAAATCGGTCCAGCTTTTCGAGTAATCGGGGAACATACATAAAAAAAAAATAAAAAAAAAATATTCCGAAGAATTGAGAACCTCCTCCTTTTTTTGAAGTCGGTTAAAAAGTAAAACCGCCTTAAAAATAACATGAAATAATCCCCAAAAAGCCATGAGTTTTATGGCCTAGCAGAAATATGAAGTCGTTGCTTAATTCCAAGAATATTGCGCTAGCACCGCACCGACTTCATATATCTGCTAGGCCATAAAACTCATGGATTTTTGGGGATTATTTTATGTTTTTTTTCTGAGGTTTTTTTTTTGAAGGCGGTTTTATTGTTAGCCTGTTTTCGCACTTCAGGTGTTATCAAAAAGCTAATCCGCATGCTCAGTACGTTACTCATCTGCGTTTAACTAAATATGTCGCCCACGAACAATACATTGCAACACCTGTTCGAGACGTGTATTTGCCACTCTGCGGACACTCACTCGGCAGTGTCGAACAAACAGATGTGCTCGAAAGCGAAACAATGCTATTAAATTATAATTACGTCTCACATGTAACGAAACGATCAGTGCAGTGTCCTCAAATACTCTAGATTATGATTATGACTCATTTGAATATTGTACTGTTACATATACCTGCCATTTGCAATTATATAGGTAGTTGGCCTTTATTGCCGCAGCCGGAGCAAGGATTATTACTACTAATAAATTAATTCCATAACATACTACGTTGTTTGTATTGACATTGCACGTACGTGTTTCGTTTTCGTTTGAAATTATCTTCACTGAATTTTTGGCTTGCGGCCACAAGTTTGCGCATCAGAAATGTTGATAGAAAATTATTTTGGACTCTTTAGTTTTTTTTTATTTGCGTGCTCTATGTTCGACGTGCCTGTGACAATTATTTGCATAACACTATTATTATCAACTCATCGTTCTATTCAGATTTTGTTTTTGCCATAAAAGTAAAGGTCGTTGGCTCCTCAGCAAGGATCCAAATTGAAACATCGTTCGTGTTTTTGTCGAAGCTCCAAACACGTTGTCGGATGACTCGGATGTGCTAACAGATTCTTGTCAATAACAGCTCAATGTTAATGAGGCTAACTTTGTAAAAATACAGGGAGCTAGGACGATGTAGGTATATGAACGTATTGGTACAGAGATAAGATATCAGCAACAAATTAGAAATTGCTGACACACATACAGATTTTATTAGGTTAATAGATAACGAACCTTATTCACGCATGACGACATCTCAACAATGATCTTGATGAATTCCATGAGCATGATATCCTTCTAGCATAGCAACGCGTACCGTTTTAGGTATTTTTTTTTTATGATTTGTACCTACTTATCAAAACACTTGTGGACATCATTATCAGTTAATCTAGACGGCAACAATTTAATCTTATTATTGATCTACGTTTCCATAGATAATAGTTAATACCCGTTGATACTTGTACTTGTGTTTATTGAACCGTTTAGTTTCGCTATTGATGTCTTTTAATTAGTTCGTATAATAATCATTTCATGTCATCACACGATTGGCTTTGATTTTTCTCTAGTTTGACCCGTCACAGCGCGGTAAATTTTATCGATGACTAAAGATTCGTCACTTTCTAACAATCATGCAAGTGCGAGACGGACCCTTTTCCTGATTTAAGCCCGAAAAATCTCCAAAGGTCATAACGTGATTAATTAATTAAGTATTGAAATCAATGAAAATAATCGATTTATATTATATTATTATTTATATTATTAACCTAACCTAACCTAACCTAACCTCTTACAAATATGGCATCAGCGATCTGTATTGTCGAAGGTTTCATATTACTCTGCCCTTTACGTTATTTCCTTAGTTCATCACTACCAAGAAATTACTTTCTTACTTTCTCCAGTACTGCACTCTATATTATTTTATGTCTACACCATGAAAGTATATTTTAACGTCTCGTTACATAATTGTCAAATGATCAATGACACCAGCATGTACAGAGTCATCCCGAAGGTTTTAATCATCTGACACTTTATTAATAGTACTTTATTTTAGTACATGATTCACGTGACCATTATCATTGTAGGCTACTGCTAATGTTCCATTTGTGTCATCAATCACTGTGCCCGCCGTAATCAGCTGCCAGTTGATTTCAGGGAAATTTGCGGGTCAAAGTGACCGTTTTCAGGCTGGCTGTTTGTTTAAATAGTTTTCATTGTTGCTATAGCGTGAATCGCATCCTTAACTAACCGATGTTGTTGGAATTGCTGATTGGCTGAGCAACTTCCCAATCAAATTAGTCGTGTCGTACCTAGCTAGTATTGAGTCGTGTTGTGTGGTAGTTGTAGTTAATGGACCCGATTCTACAGCGGCCGCTAAAATTCCTAATTTTATTTAGGCGTCGCTAAGTCCGTTTGCTATTCTATGAGCGGCTGTCATAATCAAATGACAACGCTAATTTGAATCTGACGTTTCTTATTTTAGGCGGTCTGTTCAATTTAGGTTTAGCTGCTTAAATGCTATTCTTTACATGTCCTTTTTAAGCGAAAGTCAAGCTAAACTGTCTAATTTTAGCGGCGAATAAAATAGTCCCGTTTAAAACACAATTGCCTAAAATCAAGTTGTGCTGGATCGATTCCTTAATATATTATCCATTAAAAATGTATGACGAATATGTGATAACTGCTCTGGTGGCCGAAGACGAGGGTGAGGGTGAAAAAAATTATTTGAAGAGGTTGCGAGATTAATCTAACCCGTTTGACCGGTCCGAGCAGAAGTTTCGGAAATTGTTTAGGCTGTCGCGGAATATTGGCCAACACGTAGTGGACACTTTTGTGCGCAGGGGATGCGCTACGAGTGGGGACGGTGCCCCCACATTGAAAGGTTTTGAGAGCATTGAACTTTTTTGCCCATGGTAGCTACCACTACCAGAGTGCTGTAGGTAGGGAAATTAATATTCTGGCTCAAAGTCAACCAACAATAAGCCGCAATCTGGCAGCTGTTTCTCCAGTAATATTAGAAAGCTTGACCCCACAGTGGATCAAGTTCCCAGTGCCTAGACTGGAGAAAGAGAGGGCAGTGCAGGGCCGTGTTTTATAAAACTACAACTCACAATCTACAAGCGGAAGTCTCTTTCTAACGAAAGGTGATAGAATGAGGCTTCCGCCCGCGAACTGCAACCTGCAGCCCTACAAAACACGACCCAGGAGTTCGAAGACAATTTCCTCAAGTATAGTTTTTTTAATTATTATGAAGCATTGGCTACAAGGCTATCAGCTTAATCACGATGCCAGAAGCCATTTTCTAAATGTTGCCCATTCAAATTTAAGAAAATACGATCCCATACATTTTGACAAGTTTCATTCATTCATTCGTTAACTTATTTTTTTCAAGTAGCAACACGCTCAATTTAATTTAGAAATTTTAGGATACGGATAAAACCCGGCTAAATTTTGTCAGCTTGACATTCTGGAATAGCACCTGTTAAATCCGCCGTCTAAATTTGAACTAAAAATTAGAAAAATTAGTTTTAGGCTATTTAGGTGCACGTAGAATCGCATCCAATATTAAAATCACTAACATCTTATGTAGTTTTTCGTAAATATTTGCACACAACCAAGACACTGAACTGAAAACAATCTGTACTGGTGCAAAAATAAGATACATACCTGTTGCTTATAATGGACCTATTTAATTCAAATATTTCGTAAAATGCTTTTCTAGTATGCAATTAAGGTAAAAAAATAGTAGATTCATACCTGATTTTGACTTTACGTTATTGAAATATTTGTAGAATGGGAAAAAGGTACTTTACTTTATTAAATGAATTTGTTACTTTGCGCAGGTCCGGTCTATATCCGTGAACTAAAAAAAAAATTGCTCACCCGCGACCACCCAATTAAGTGAAGATAGGTGCAAGACAAGTGTATGTTGTCATGCAACACCTCCCCTCCGCTGCCACACGAATCAAAGCACTTACATTCACTACTTACTAACTTGTTTTAACTTTTTCTGTACTTATTGTCACTACCGCGTTTACCTCTAACATATTAGAGAATGCTGTGATTATCAGAGAATATGTGATTTAAATGAAAACAAGAAAAACAGTACGTTTAAAACTTTGAATATGATGGGTATTACATCATAGTTGTGCTGTGAGAACTTGACGGATTTCGTATCTTGATGTTAATAAAATATCCACGAATATTTAACGAAAATATTTGATCTGATATAACAGAGAGTTTCATGGTCTTGTAAATCCTTGTTTATTGTGTTTTGTATAATGTTCATTAATTTTATAGGTATTTGGACAATATTTATCATACAATGACAACATACAATGACAATGCACAGAAAAATCTGTTAAGCAGCTGGACTTGAACCAGCAACCTCGGTAATCCGTACCACGCTCCACCAATTAAGCCATACTTAACATTGGTGCACCTAACGAATTTTTCAATGCATTGTGTCATATTTTTTATTAGGAAGATCATATTTATCATGGTTAAAGAGAGTGCGTGACCAATTCAAATGTTGACAGTTCAAACAAAACTATCCAATTTGCTTGAAAACGTGTTAGTTTTTAGGGTTCCGTACCTCAAAAGGAAAAAAAAACGGAACCCTTGTAGGATCACTTTGTTGTCCGTCTGTCTGTCTGTCTGTCAAGACCCTTTTTGTCTGGAACGCGTGGAGGTAGCATGCTGAAATGAATATCAAATACTCAAGTCTGCGGTCCCCTGAAGCTGTGAAAAAATCAACCTTCTAAGTCAACGCAATCAAAAGATACAGTTAAAAAGGCTATTTCCGTACAAATTGCCGAAATCAAAAATCTAAAGGGTACTTCCAGTTGTCCTAGAAACTTGAAATTTGGTATGAAGGTAGCTCTTATAGCACAACCACTCAGAAAAGTCTCAAACTCTTAAATTTTTATGTCTGTCTGTAGATTTCGCAGACCAATATAAGTTAACCACACACTGTGTACATTTTGCTTAGGAGCAGGGCTCTGCTAACACTGGACTTCTTGAAACACTGGGGAAAAGGGTTAAAATCTTTCTACGGAACCCTCGTGCGCGAGTCCGACTCGCACTTGGCCGGTTTTTACAATTAGTGCTTGCTGTTATGTCTATCCTAATTTCTCACACACTGTCTAACATTTTTTTAATTATGCAAAATGGAATTTCATTACCACGCATGAAACGCGAAATTTTGCCACCAAGTGGTAGTAACTTCGAGCGTTCTGGGTTAATCCAAGCTCCCTGTTTCTACCTAAATATACCTACCTATCAACGCCTCACGAATTCTGGTAATTGCTATTTAGAAGATTTAGAGAGAGCGATTAAGAGCTTAACTTAATTGTTGAGTTTTGTGTTGATTAGCATTTTCAGGGACGATAAACCCAAGAGGACCGCCAATGTAATGTGGCGGTTCTTTAAAATAATAAGCCTGCTGTAGCTAGTTTCGCTATGGAGAGCTCTCTGTAGGTACTAGCTACAACAGGCTATTGACATTGGTATTGACAGGGGATTGGCAGTCATCTAGGTTTTTCGCTGCTACCAATAATTGCTCGAATTGTGCAGTTGGTAACGCGACGCCACGGTATGGTGCAGGTCTTGGGCTCGAATCCCACTTCGAGAATTTATTTTTCTGGTCCTATTTACATTTCTCTTTGAAATTTGAAAAATAATTTCGAACGGGATGACCGAAAAAATAAAAATACAAAGAGTTGGTTTAATTTAAAGTCATCCAGGTTTTATCGTCCTTGTATTTTCAATCAGTTTTCTACGTAGTTTTTGGGATGCTGGGTAAATATTACCGCCCCATATATATATCTGTCTGTACGCCCGGCATTAATTCAGTGTTGTTATAAGCAAATTACTTTTAGTCTCTTTACCGTACCGAGAGCAAAGTAAACCGCCACTAAGGAGAACAAATTATAGCTAGTGTTTTCATTCCATTATTCGCATTTCTCTGTCCATTCGAAAGTACACTATTAACTCTTTTAAAATATGCATAGGAGGAAGCTAAAACGTAGTAAATTAAAGCACTTTTAGACTCAAAAAACTTTACCCTTTCGTCCCTTTTATTTTTAAATCCCTTAGAAATATGCCGTTTCTCCCTTAATTGGTCCCTTCGCAATTGGCTGGTTTCCTTTGAACATTTTACCTCGCACGTCGCGATAGGGTTCAAGGTCTCTTCATTCAACCTAATATTCTATGTCGCCTATATATTTTCATATGTGTATCTCGTGACATCCTGTCAACAATGCAAAGCTTCCTTTGTCGCTGTATCTTTTGTTTTAAAATGATTGCCATCGGAGTGTGACACTGTTTGTTAAAAAATATGATTTATCATGCTTTATTCATGAAAAAGATATACCTAATTCTCTTTATTCAAAATAGGAGCGAAAAAATAAGGCCTTCTTTTACCTTCTTTTACCAAGTTGACACAAAAGTGAGCTCAGTGAACAACAAGTCCGGGAGTCCTGGGAAAATACATTTACTACCGATTTGCACTTGACTAAGCAGAAAACGTTTGTGAGTTATAATGGGAAATATACTACGTTTTTCACGTTTCACGTTCTTCTTTATCAAACTTGTTTTGTCGAGCAGCAACGTGTTCAAGACGTTCACTCATTATCATAGACTAGCTTATGCCCCGCGGCTTTGCCCCGTGAAATATTTCAAAATAGGCTAGTGTACTGTCTTTCTACAGATAAAGGATGTTTGTTACACGTTGTTTCACTTATCGTTTCCATTGCCACTTCAAAATAATTTCAATGATGACCAACACTTTCATCGTCTATCAATTTGTAACATGCGTCAAAAGCATTAGCAGGGATTACTCCAGGAGTATCCGTCGGTGCCGTAACGTGCGACGTCACGTGTTATCAGCCGATAAAATTGACGTAAAACAAGCGGCTTACGTTTTATTTACTAACTGATACGATTAAATTTATAGGGATCTGTCGTGTAAACCTTAAATGGCTAAAGGTCGTCTGGATTCTGAAATGTCAGCGGAATGATCTGAATTATTCGGTCCTTATTCGACTCTATTGTTTCTTACATAAAAAACAAATAAATGTGTCGTAAAATTGGCATGTATTGCAAATATCCTGGCCTGCGTCAGCTGTCAGGATGCAAGCTGCATACTAGTTTATGCTTAACTAGTAAGCTAGATTATTAAGGACACAACATTTCCCCCATCACCCACCGATACTTTAAATACCTTTGTCCCGTTGAGAAATTAAAACTAGAGATGACTCAGAGGGAAGGCAAATAGTTAAATTGATTCAGTTTGTTTGCACAAAAAAAGAACCCGTCTCTAACTATCGTGTTTGGAGTCACGTACACCTATCGTTCGTGATTGCAAGCGATTATGGTGACGTTTTACATCGTTAGGACTTGGAGTCAACAAAGATGTTTCGTACTGTTTCAAACAGGTTTAATAGTTATCACGTGTAAGTGTTAAATTGTTTATTATTTTTATTGAAATTGGTAATATAATAATTGAATAGTCAGAAATGATGTGAGTCAGGTTTTTATTTCATTGACATTTTAGAACTGCTTCCTAAGATTGCTTAACAATGCGTCATAAAACTTTAAACGTTATTTTCGGACGTTTTATAGCTCAAAGAGGATTTAGCTGGTTGGACAAGCTTAAGTTATAATTACATATTTATGAGCAGCCACATAAATATGTTTTAAGCTTAGAGTTAAGATTGCATCATCATCAAAACAAACAGAGATAGGCCAGATAGTCCTGGCTGACCTAAGAATATATTTTTCAACGCGACTGCTTCACATTTCACAATACAATGACTTTTTACAACATATTTCTACCAACTTGAATAACTATGTCGTCAATGTACATATACCGAACTGTCCTAATCCTTACATAGTATAAAATTTGCAAGTCAGGATATTGAAATAATTAGGCATGTGCATGTAACAATAATTTTATCTCTGACTCAACATTGAGTCTCGCTTACCGGTAATTGAAGGTCAGTTTTGATTTTATTTTTCCGAATATATATTATTGCCGACTGATATTGAAAGTTCAATGACTTGTTCTGTCTTGCCTCTATTTAGAAGATAAGGTTTCGTCACTGAAATTAGCATATGTAAATGGGACAACTTCATATTCGAAATCATTTCATGTTGCTTGTAAATTTATCACTAGTCGTGCAATCTTAGCAAGTTTTAATTTTTTACGGATTCGAAGACCAGAAGCAGTGTCGTTTTTTGTGGTCTAACAGTTTCCACGAGCATTTATATTACATTTTGCACGTGTCTGATTTAGAACGGCTTGGTCGAATGTTAAATGATTCAACATGAGGAGTCTTATTTTTTCGTTTTTATTCTGTTGCAATCCTTTACGTTTTAGCTAGAAATAGTGCAGTCGATTTTTCAAGCGCTTGCCAGTAACGATGGGAGGCTTTATTTAGATGTTTATTTTTTTTAATTTACATAAATTGCAAGTTATTGCTTTGTCTTTACAATTATCTTAACTATTTCAAATGAAAATGATGCGATGCTCGCACAATATTGCACAAAAGTACGAAATAAAGTTCACCGCAAAGTAGTCCCCGCCATTTATCTATTGACTATTTCCTGATTTATTACGTTAGGCTTTCTATTTTATTTATGATGTCGTAAATCTGTGGTTTCCTTTTTTAAATTGAAGCTGGCTTGGCATTTACCCTCGTAAATGGTCATGTTTATTATTCATTATTTTTACTATGCTACCTACACAACGTGTCTCTACCCCCTGGACATAGATGAATATGACGTTTTGATTAGGGTATATCTACCTAACCTATGTACAGTACAAGGTCTCATTTCAAACTCCACAGTATTAACGAAGAAATTACTTAATTACGATTTAATACTTCGGAACAGCCTGTATGTAGATATTCTTTTTATGTTCATCTAATCAAATAATTCACCATATCAGAACATTCCTGAGAAGGAACTCTACTCGGAATCTCGTTCAATGTCCAGAGAGTAGAGGCAGGCACGCTGTATAGTAAGCTCTATGTTGTCGAAAAAGTAGTTGCCAGAGCTTTCGTATTGAATGTTCGAGCACTTGCAAAGCTGTTAAAATTTTGGCTAGTTTTGACTCTTAGCATGTTATAAGACACATTTACTTCAACCTGGTGGTCCAGGTGGGTTATCACTTATCATAGCTACTTATAATTATGTTCGTTAACTGCTTCTATCGTGCCTCTATATATGGCCACTCAGACGTCATTGCGCATTATGAAGTCATTCGCACGTGACATTTATATTTTAACTGAGTCATGGTCGAATACAACATGGTCTCCTCTTACGAGACTGACCCCTCCTTACGTCATTATTACGTTGCTACTTTATTTCAATATCATATGAAGGATCAGATCTGCCTCAGAAAGGTTAAGTGGTAGGGATGCTTTGCCGCTACGTGTGTCCTTAACTAGACCATTACCGAGGAGTCATATTTTGTTGTATTTCGTATTCTCCTATATCAGCTGGTGAAGGTAAAACTATATGTGTACTGTTTACGTATTCATCTGCGTCAGTTTTGCAAGGACGCTTGTTTATAATCAATTTTGTCTTATATTTATTCTGTTGCACGTCGCTTATTTTATTACTCGGTTCGGCGTCATCGTTAAAATGCTTGTCAGCGCCTTTCCCAATAGTAAATCTAGTAGGTTATTTTGTTGCTGTTATAGCCTAGTCGTGCGTTTAAACGCCATCATCACAAGCATCAGCAATCTAAATCAGACATGCATTTGCAAATATGAATGTATTACTATTAGAGATATTTTAAATATCTTGTTTGTTGATTGTTTACATTATTGTATAAAGTGTAAGTAAGAGTAGAGCGACTGAATCAAACACTACAAAAGTAAGTTAGATTCCTGAGAATTCCTACCCTTGAGTAGATTCTGAGATAACGCGTGTGCCCAGTAGGCCGAGCACGAAGTTTACGAATGCTGCGTAACGTTACATTATCGTATCGAAATCGAGAAGCCTCATACTTAATTTATAGTACCAAATACGCTCACGGGCGGGCGCTGTTCCAAACGACATACAAATTTCTCGATTACGTTACGCAGGTTTCGTATGTTCGTACTCGACCCTCTGTAGTGGAACGTACCTTAAGCAGGCTCGCAACGACGACTCTTGACCCAACCGCAACAGTCGTTGTCAATTTTAATCTCCTAAAACACTTGGAAAACTATTGAGCCGTCCCGCCGACGTGCGTCCGCGTCCCGTTTACGGCGCCGTCGGCCGTTAACGTTTTATGCTCGCCATCAAACTACCCGTATCTATAGGTGTATTAGTAGTGATAGCCGCTTGTACTGCCCTTGAGGCTTCCTAGTTTGAGCCGTCATATCCATCAGTACAGCTACGAGGATCACAACTTAAGTGGGGAACAAAAAGCCTCTGGGCGTTATGGTATAGTTCAGTTTATACTGACTTTGACAGCCGCCTTCCTATGCTTCCACGGCTGTAGCTTTATTTATAAAATATGTACATACACTTCTTTGTTATTTCTCTAGTCCAATAGGAAAGCTAAAGCGATAACCCGGAATTACTAACGGCGCAATTTTTCTGACTAGTGCGCGCCGTTGCGCATTAAAGCTCACACTTATGAGTAGGTATATTGCCTATGTAGGTAGGTATAGTCGACAGCAATATGTTAAGTAGGTATCTTTTAACAAATAGAAGTGTCTCGTGCCTTCGATACATGATTATCTCGACTGATTCTCGTGATAGGTCTAAAAATAAAGACTTGTTTTGTTATTATTTTAAAGATAGCTTTTTCATGGGACTATCGTTAATCTTTACTTATTTTGTCTTGAATTGGTCATTTTTTTCAATAGCTTAGCACACGCTGCTAATAGTAGCTGTAGAATGTTCAAACTTACTCATTTGTTTAAATTACACTCGTAGCAATTAGTTGTTTTTTGCGTGCACACACCACAAGGACACACATCAAAGTTATTTGTTTCGCTTGTCGCACCTACTTACGTGACCTCATCGCTCAATAACGAACAGTTTAATATTTACATAATAAAGTAATTAAATTTGTGAAAATAATTTCTTCTTCAACTTGAGGAAAGGTAAACATGAAACCCGCGAAGTCCTAATAAACTTACGTAATTGAATTTTCATGTTATACGAGGACAGGGGCGTAATTAAAGTTTAGTTTTTCTGGAGAAGTAATTCAAATGTTATTTTTTGTTCAATGTAGGTAAACTTCTGAAACGTTGTATTACCTGTACCTATTAAGCTCTAGCTGCGTACGTTTATTTTTACGTCGGAAGAGCTTGATTAAACAAAAAATCAGCTACCGTTCGTTTCGTCACAGTGCACACACTGTGACGAAACGAACGAACGAGCTGGTTGTGTATGTATGTGTTTGATTTTTAGTTTTTAATTTAAATGGGTCCTGCTGAAAAACAGCGTTGCGTCTCGCCGCAACATTATGCTGAGTGGGGCCCATTTCACACTATTCGGCATTTCCATAAATTTTAAATAGTTATTAAGTTTCTGCTTTTGTTTTCTTTTTAATTTTTCAAATGTATTATTATTTTTTTGTGTGTGTGTGTCGAATTTGTGTGAATAAATGTATCTCTCTCCCCCCAACCCTCTCTCTCTCAAATAACGATTGTCAATAAGACGCTATGAACAGGAAGGAACTCGTTACACATTCAATACCTAAATAGTCTAACCACAATTGTCATACGAGACGGAGGGTGTGGTCTATGAACATCCAGCTGTTCGGCTGAATTGAATGCAATAACCTGTTTTATCGCCGATCGGTTTATTGCGGTTTCTGAGGCGTGATGAGTGTGTTTACTAATTCTAACTAACCCTTTTACGAAAAAGTCTGCACCTTGGATGTGCGGGAAGAATAGAGTTCTATTTTGAAAAAAGAAGCATGTTGCAGCGAGTCATTGCTGACTGTTAAAACAAGTCAAAATGAATTGTTAGTTTGAATTCCTTCTCCGTGGCCAGGCCCCTATTTCATCAACTTCATCTCTACAAATGACAGTTTTCATTGACGATTCGGCGTCAGCTGGTGACTTGAAGAGCTTTTGTTTTAGCGCGCTTCATATTGGCAAAGAAATCTAGTTCGAATGGTCATTGTTAACTGACAATCATAATGTTGAAGCAATAGGGGCCTGTAGGTGTGTGTCTATCTATAAAATCGTAAGGCCAGGATGTCTGAGTACGACACTTTAATAAAATCCCCGAACAAAGACGAAACTCCTCTAGTTTCGCCTTTGAAGACGGGGAAAGTTCAAGAATCTCGCCCCTTTAAAATACAAGTGATCTCAACTTTTAACTATCTCTCGTTGACAACCCATCCTTAACGGAAAACTGTTTAGACCCGTCTGTTCCAAAGTTTTGCGAATTTAAATTATGAATTCGGCGAACAAGTCAAATTTACGAATGGCTGCCGGTGCCAGCGAAAGAAATGTGGCGTAAAATTCTGATATTGGTTTTATTCGAATAGGTTCAATTAGAATCTGCTGGAATCCGATTACTTCGTAATCTGCCTGAAAAACTGCTGTCGATGTTATTTTAACAAATTCGTGGTCCCGTTCATTTCTTATAGGGACTTTGCTGCATAGTGTTTTTTTTAAATGTGCTGTATTATTGTTTTGGATTGTGTAAACAAGTTTATTTATTAACTTACCTTGGGAAGGACAGTGTTTAGAACTATTAATATGATGCTTTTCTGATGAAAATGAAACATAAGCAGCTTGAAGAAAAATCTAGAAGATAAAATTAATCATGAATCACTTACGAAATATTTTTGAAAACCTCAACGCATGAACTATGTAAATATAGTCTCACCGTTGAAAAACATAATGTTTAGGCGTGCAATAGAAAGCTACATTCAGTCGCGGATGATATACGATATGCGGAGAGCATCTGGCAGTGTGTTTGTCGGCTGTAAATGCGTGCTATAAACGTCTGCGTAAGCGCACGTTTATTGTAGGCGATGCTGACCCCGGGAGGCTTCCTTGGTCGCTATATTAGTCATTAAATTTATATTGCAAAATAATGCAAATCCTTGTAGCAGACTCCAAACCCGATCACATGCTAGACCTGTGCACGTATATGATAGAGAGCTTTGAAAGCTTTGAATAGGTACTGAAAATATGAGCGAAGACTTTTGTATTGTAAGAGGTCTCTCAGCCCTTTCGGAAAGACGAAGTATTTTTTTCTAAATACAAGTTACAATAGCTCTTACAATACATAACTACAAATGAATTAGAAAATAAAAACAGCAATATTACAGAACTATACGAAGCAATGTATAAAATGATGAGTAGCACAGCAACACTAGAACTCGTTATTTTTCTGGCATGATTTAATCACCATTGGTATAGGGTCTCAATACTCAAAATGTTTGCATCAGTTGCTTTATTGCAAATTCCTCTATCTCTACTGCAGGATAAGCACACCGTTTCATATTTTGCGCACAAAATAATTTGTAGGGATGTTATTCTCCTCATATTCTCTTCAGCGGTATATTATTTCCTCGTACATTTTCCTTACATGCGATAACATCAGATGCTACGACCACAATGGCTATATTTAGTCCCATGAATACTTTATGCAAATGCAGTACAACGATCTCTGAAAGAAGGTTACATAAAAGTTTCAGCGCTGAAGGTGAACGGTCTGAAAATTACGGATGGCTCGATTATTTATGTGAGGCCTCCATGTTAGTATGCCACTAGTTTATTCAGTTCTCGGACTGAGTGGTTACTTTACTAAACTACTTTATAAAAGGTACTTGTAATTTACATTTCAGCTCACTACGTAAGAGAACAAGTTTTAGGTCTTTATTTCAGTGAGTTTGGGATTGTAAGGCCATAAGCGAAAGGAAGTTTTTAGTTATTGGGAAGCGCCATTTTCGGGCTCGTTCATCTGGATTCAAGATTATACCACACTTGTATAGAACGGAACATTTCCACTTTTGTACAGTCAAGGGCAAAGATATATATGCAAGTAATGTGAAAGAAAATAAGTAATCATATAAAGGTAAAAAGATATAAACTCATTCAAATGCTCAAAAATATGCAAACTTCAATGAACCCATAAATATGTATATGGCAAGTTCAAAAACTTGTGTACTATCAAAATGACATAATTTGTCATACATTGACAATGCAAAGAAAAATTCGTTAAGCAGCTGGACTTGAACCAGCAACCTCGGTAATCCGTACCATCCGTATCGGTTGGTACGGATTACCGAGGTTGCTGGTTCAAGTCCAGCTGCTTAACGAATTTTTCTTTGCATTGTCATTGTATGTTGAATTTCATTCTATGAATGTTTCATAAAAATAAAACAAAAATAATCAATAAATCGATTATTTTCATTGACATAATTTGTATTCTGCAAAAGACTCAAGATAGTCATATTTATATCACTAAATATAGATTCAGTATCTGCTACAAAATAAGTATACAAAATATAAATCTGCGAAAAGCAACTTTATGCTCTTGTTACACGAAACAAATTTGAATGGAATCAAAATAAAAAAATAAAAAATGCTTTATTTCATTCAACACAATATTTTGATAGTGTGACAAAGTGTGGAGGCCTCCCAGTAGGCGTATTATACACCTGTGTCAGGAGGACTCGCTCTTCCTTTAACGGTACAACTAATTGTGTAGCCTAAAATAAGTCGCACCCACTATTGTTAGTTATTAGATAGGAATGTAATTACATCTTGAGCTATATTAATTATCCTATTTGCTAAGGTTGTATTTAAAGTGTGTGTATGTGTGTGTGTGCGAATGTTTTGACAATTCACGAAAACGGTACTACAAATGTCATTGCGTATGTCTGTCTCACGTTTGGATCTGTCACTGTTGCGTGACTGCGTGTATGTAGGTATAACCGCTGCAATAAGATTGGTGCATACAAATTTTGCAACTTTGAGCGGATACATATTTTTGACCTTTTATTACGACCATTTCCAACTTCACTCTGCATTAGATAAGTTTGTTAATAGGTATACAGGAAGTGAGATTTTATTAATGGGACTACGAGAAATAAGTATCTCCCTCGTGGTCCCATTGATGGGACTACGAGAGGGACCACAGGTAACAGGGGGAATAGAATGTTAAAAATATGAAAAAAGCTCGATTTAAAAAATCAGTAAAACATCATTGAATTTTTAAACGTCTTGTGTTAAATTTAACTTAAATTTAGTAATATTTTATCTTTGACTTAACTTAAACTTAGAACTTGACTGTACTCGCGCTTCTGAGTCAGAATCACAAAACTAATTTTATTACACTTAAAAAATTAAGTAAAACTACAACGAAAAAAATTGGCCCAAATACCTAACTTAATACCGAGTGTAGCCTCCATCAGCGTCAATAACCGCTTGAAGCCTGCTTCTTATTGAGCCAACCATCTTAGAGCATACTTCTGTGCCTCTAAACGAGTCCCAAACATCGAGAACGTGATCCTTCAAGTTTTGGGTCGTTCTCACCATCGAAGAATCCCAGCTTTGGACCATCAATCCCCACAAATTCTCGATGGGATTGATGTCCGGACTTTTGGGTGGCATCTTGATCAAGTGAAGATTATTTTGGTTCTGAATCCAGCTTTGTACTATTCTGGCGTTGTGAATTGAGGAATTATCCTGAACAAATCTAATCGGTCTTTGTCCGTAAACTAAATTAGCTGTCGGAACTAAAACTTGTTCTAAAATATCTTTATAAGTCAGACTATTTAACCGACCCGATATTTCAACAATTTCTCCTGGCCTACTCGCACCCATCCAACCCCAATACCCGACAGAAATGCGGCCACTCCTGCGGTTGGGGAGAACATTGCCGTCTGAATATCGGCTATGGTTGACTCGCCATAAACTAAGTCGACCATCTGCTGCAGATGAGAACACTTTTTCATCTAGAAACAAAACGTCACTGAAATCGTAGTGTAAATACGTGTAGGCAAAATTCAACCTCATTGTTTTGTGTCTGTCTGTTAGAAGTGGCTTTTTGGCAGACACTCTGTGACGCAGCCCAGCATCGTGTAATCGACGTCTTATAGTATGTGATGACACATTAAGCTAGGCAACGTAAGTGCTTTTATTTACAAATCTGCGATACTGGGCATCCTCAATCATCTGCTGATCTTGTAGTAATGTGTTTTTTTTGGGACGTCCTAAAGACACGTGGTTTGTTATATCGCCCTCGTTTGCCCATCTCTGCTTCCACAGGTAGACGGTTTTTCTCTGAAAAATAAATTGCAATTCATAAGTGATAAAGAAAACCAAACAATCATCGCTGATACGTCGATACTGCATGCGAGCACCAGAAATTCAAAATAACTAATAATAAAGACCAAGTGCGGGTAGTTTGAGGAACCCGTGCAGCTAGGAGATGTTGATACCCGCCTCTTCAGTCCCTTCGAGACCATGGACGCAACGTCGCGTCCGAAACGTCGAGGTATTTAAATTCAAATTTAAATACATGTTTTTTACGCGATTAAGTCCCGAGTATCATGTTAATGATAATGTAAAAAATGTTTCAAAAATACTTACCGAGATGCCCAATTCATCAAATATATCGGACACAGAAACGCCATCTTCACATAAAGCAACAATTCTGTGTTTAGTAGGGTTAGTTATGCGGTACATGTTTTTTTAAAGATAATTTCACTATTAACCAAACCCACTAACCCACAACAGAATGTCCGTCAATCATGAAAATTCTATTTTCAAAATATTTTTAGTGTTTATTTGTCAGAAACAGTATTTAAAAGGCCAGTAATCAATATGACTCGATATTATCAATGGTTGTCTTACCTACGTAAAAGAAGACTCTTCACAATTAAGTGGCCGGCCACTAATTGTGCAGAAGCATTGCCGACAGTCAAGGGCAAAAACATGTAACCGTTCTAAGTTTCGAAAATATGTATACACGACCTAAATGTTAAGTTAATAAAGTAGTGTAAGTATACATTTTTTTGAAACTGTACGGCTACATATTTTGCCCTATGTATGTACCTATATTTATGAATATTATGGTGTGTCTAAATTTATGCGTTGATTGATGAGGACATAATATTGCACCTGCTGCTTATATATTTATCTTTCACACAACGTATACATATTTATGCAAATTTCGATGTTCCATAATTTATGATCTTAATGATGATGCCATTTTTTGAGACATTGTGGTGTATATATATCTTTGCCCTTGACTGTACCTACCTTTCACTGAGAATAAAATCGGATCGGACGACATCTATTATAACTTTGATATTATCGAGCCTTTTATACAATTGAACGACTTCTTTTAAGAGTAGAACCGTGAACCTCTATTCTTTCTAGCCAGTTACCGGAACGCTTTGAGTTAAACGCGATCTAAACTGCCCGACACAAACGAAATTAGATCCTATTTACCCAATCATGGTCAATTTGTATGAGAATCGCGCAGTTCCCTGTCCTATTCCGCGAGGGGCTTATGTGAAAAGGTCCCTTTGATATTCCCGTAGCAAAGTGACGCGATAGCCTCCTAAATTACGTTTGGGACGAGACGTAATAGTACCGGGAAAGTCTCGAGAGGGCACCAGTAAATTTATATTGTTCGCACTTCAGAACGTACCAGATATCTAGTCTACGTTTAAAATGTGCCCATTAAAATGCAGATTAACCCATTTCACGTCAGGTTTCATCCCGAGCGTGCACTTTCTGATGTGAGGCAGGAACTGTTAACATAAATTTTAAAGGATACCAAGCGGGTAAAGTTCATTTAACCTAACCTAACCTAGGTACCGCATTTCAAAATCTTCACTGAGAAAAACTATGAAGTTTCATCCGATGCTTCCTGCAAACGCAATTAGTGTCGAGTCGCTTTTCCCAACTTGAACTCGCCTTTAAAGTAATAAAATAACCCCCTCTCTTTGCTAGGAGTTAAAAATGGTTAGTCGTGAGAAGAGTGTAAACCGTGTTAATTAAATTTACCCTCTACGAGTGCTTTGTTCTTGCCTCCCGCAGTCTTTCTCTTAACCCCTACCACCGTACCCCTGCTGTTCGAACTCGTAGTACATGATTACTGAGCTACTATTCATTGAAAGCTTTTTGCTTGCTGTGCTATACTATGTCTGGACAAGTAAATGTACATTCGAGGAAACTGAATTGCGGGTGATAGGACCTTGTGCAAGGTCTGTCCGGATCGCTACCACCATCTTACTCGCTAATCCCGCCGCTAAGCAGCAGTGTTTGCAATATTGTATTCCTGTGTAGACAGTATGATAGCCGGTGAAAAACGGGCAAAAGAGGTATTTCATCTTAGCTGTCTAGGCTGGCAACACAACGACGCAATGTTGTGGCCCATTTGCTCGTTTGTCTTCTTTTTGAACCTCCGACGAAAAAACAGGGGTGTTGTAAGTTTGCCCTGTGTATCTGTCTGTGGCATCATAGCTCCCAAACGAATGGACCGATTTCGATGCGGTTTTTTTTCTCTCGAAAGCTAGTTTAATCGAGATGGTTCTTAGCTAAGTTTCATTAAATCGGTTCTCCCGCTTTTAAAATACTGAACTTTTATATAAAAAGAAATTGCGTACCTCTGTGGTACAGTCCTACAATCAGTTTCACAATGATGTCTTAGGGAGACATAATGGTATGTCAAGTTGTCAATATGACATTTGCAGTGAAAAGGATTCACAGTGGTAGTGGTAATGCGATTCAGTTTCTTTGACTGTACAGACTAATCTTATAAAGTTCCTATATAAAGTTGTTAGTTCAAATGTGATATAGTTTTGTAATTAAATGATAAATTATCAACTGATGACACGATGAAGTAATCGAATTGAACAGGAATGTGAAACAATGTTTTGTTATGATGTTTTTCATTATGTCCTCTGTAATTTACGTGGTGCTTGTGTGGTTAGATAATCGATTATTATTTTATTTATCCTTTATTCCTTATTATCGGTAATCGGGGCATTATAACACAATGTTGACGAAAATCGTTTATCGCTAACATTAACCGTTCAGGTTTTTCCAACTGTGTCAAATCACATTAGTCATCTAAGCGTTGCCGGTGCTCAAAAACAATTAAGCATGTTGACGTTATAATGTTGTAGCACCTTCAGTTTTCCAATAGGTATACCCGGTGAAAACTACACATACAACATAAGTATGTTTGAAAGAATGTTCATGAAGGATGTCCAGGGAATATGGTGTTGCAATCGTCCATAGTTCCAGAGGTGATGTAAACTATTTGCCGTCCGGATCCCAACTAATTTTATTCTTAACGCAAAACTGTTCTGTCCTTTCTTTTGAACAAGCTTTTAACTCAATGACCCTATCGCGAGTCAAAAATCCGCTATCATCTCTAATGTCGAGTGAGGTCTATCTGTCAATTTCCACCAATCATAGGCCAGTAGCTTGTCTCTCATTGGTGGAGAATGACAGATAGAGCCCACTCAACACTAGCTATCCAAACTCTTCTGTCCTTTCTTCTGAACATGCTTCTAGCTCAATGAGTTCTATCGCGAGTCAAAAATCCGCTAGGATATCTAGTGTCGGGTGAGGTCATCATCATCATCATGTCAGCCTAAAGATGTCCACTGCTGGACATAGGCCTCCCCCAAGGCTCTACACTCAGACCGGTCTTGTGCTTTCCGCATCCACCGCGGTCCCGCAATCTTTACTAGGTCGTCGCTCCATCTTGTTGAAGTGCAGGCACTCTAACGCGTCACCGAAAACCTGTTGGTTAACAACCAACATGTCCGACATGCCTTTCCACCAGCTAATTGGATGCTTTGTTTGATTTTGATTGAAAGCCGAGAGTGGGCCACACGCCAACTGTTCCCCTCATCCTTTCGAATAACGATTGGGTTAGGTTATAATGGCTCTGACGGGAAAACCGTACTTAACTCGACGTGCTCTCCAGGACTCCGAAGGAAATACTTGGCGGGATTTCTTTGTGTAAATTACGCTATTGAAAAGCTGAGGTTATTATAAAATTACAAAGAATTGGCGGTTTGATAAAGACTTTTGTGTTAGTTCAATGGAGTGAAATAGGTTAAATGCAAGTTAATTGCTTATTCGCTTCAGATTGACTTGTATTAAGACGACAGTGATATAAATAATAAATATGATTAATTGATATACATTATTTTACAGCTATAAAAACAAAGGCCCTATAAAGTGTGTTACACGTTGTCTGATTATAATAGTGGTATTGAACATTTGAACCCAAATGAAACAAATCTTGGTTCATCTTTCTGTAAACAAAGCTGTTACGTCATTAACATAGTAAACTTTAAAAGCCTTAAAAGCCTACAGCTTATAGTTAAGCCTGTCCTAACTGAAAACGAAGACCTGACCAATTTGTTATTCAAAAACGGTAACGAAAATTATCTTTTATTTGTTAAAGAATGTTTTTCGCTGCTGTTTGATCAAGATAGCGAATCTCTGATAAATGCCGGCCGTGCGGATTCTGGAGCACTTGTTTGTTAACGATAAAGCGCTTTTGTTAGACATTTATGTAACCAGACAGACTGGCATGTGTCATTCAAAGAGTGCCCCGGTGGAGCGTTTCTAAACGCTTTTGTTGTTATGGTTCAGAAATAAAAGATAAATTATTTTGACTCGTGTCAATGCGAGTTGCATCTACTATACTATACGTCCTACTTCTTGGAACAGGCCTCGTCTCGCAACGAAAGAGTATGGCTGTAGTTTCCACGCGGGCCTACTTCACACAAGCCATCAAATTTGTTGTTGCGTGTAGGTTAGGTTATGTTTCCTCGCGTTATTTTCTCTTTCTTACAGGTCATGGAGTCCGTCAAATAAAGAGCCTACCAAGAGCAACTGACCTTATCCGTTTACTGTGAATGAATTACTTAAAAGTACTCCCTAAATCTTTTTCATCTATGGAGATATTTCCTTCCAGTTCAAGACGGATTGACACTGCCAAATCCTCAGAAGCTTACCTTATTGACTCCAATTCGACTCGTGCCTCGTTTCGTAAACATTTCGACAATAGAAACGTCACGATCCCCTTACGTTTTCCTTTTATTCGGTTTGTTTATTTGATTGATAAGGGTGTGTCCAATTTAAACAGTCTTTGTTATTTACTCTAAGATGGACAATTTTGCGGTTACATCAATATTTGCACGCGGGTATTGGTTTAGATAAGATTGTTTGCTGTAAATAAATCCACTTCTTAGTCGGAAGCTTTGTGTTTGTTTATTATATTGTTCTGTATATTATGAATGAGTTGTAACCAAGTCGACAACAACTGGACTAGTTTAATTAACCCTTAATTTCGAAATGTATGTTATATTATACATATTTTTAAAGTGTCTTTTTGTTTTTTCTTTCTGTCCAAAATTTTTATAGCTTTTGAAATCAACAGAGGCTCGAATTGGATTTTTTAATTTCTGTGACATTCAGGGTAGTTGTACGTACCTAAAATTATTTCTCCTACACTATGTTCGTCTTTGATGTTGTACTGGTTGGTCCATGCCCTGCTTGCCGGTGCCTTGTGTCAAAAGAACCCCGAAGAAACAGTTGATGGAGATATACACAAATCACTTTCGTTTAGTAAAGTTGCGGCCTGCACCGGGTGCCACCTGTTTGGGGATGACACCCGGTGCTGGCCGCCACTATTTGACTAGCTAGTCTATAAGAGCCATCGTTAAGCTGTGTTTATACAGCTTAGAAGTAGCTGAACAACCGAAGCGGTCACAATAATCTGCATAAGCTCTTATGTCTATAACAATAACTACTTTTGCTGATGACTGTACTAACTATTAATATAAAGATATAAACATCAGGATATGCCCTTTGAAACATTTTGAAATAGGAACGGTGTTGCCGAGCCCGCCGGTAGGAGCGGTGCGCGGCCGGCGGTACCCGTGCGGACGTGCTCGCGGCTCATATCACTGAGACTAATTTTAGATCCACAAAATTGTCCATAAAACCGTAGTACTGAAGGCCTGTCCATACACTTTATATGACTATGTCACTAACCTGTATTTTTTTGTTTTGCCCGCAGAGGAGGAATGCTACCACTGCATGGCGAGTTTGGTGGCATCAAAGGACAAGATGTTCATCACTCAGACGAAACTCCTCAACGAGGTGACCTGGAAGACGGTGCTGCAAATCGCTAAGAAGCATGCTGTAAGTGTCACTCCTGTATAGTTGATGCGTTTTCGCTCTTCCTTCATTATCTGTACAGCTAAGGAGTGGATGAAGGCTATTGCTTTGTCGTTTGTTCTGTGGTCTCTGTCGTCGTTTTTTGCTCTGTTTATTGTCGAGTGAGGTCTGTCTGTCAATTGCCACCAATCATAGGCACGAGAGACAAGTTACTGAGTTTGTCTCTCATTGTTGGAGATTAACAGATAGACCTCACTAGCGATCCTGGCGGATTCATCTGGCCGATCATTCCCTGCCTGCGTCTGTGTTCCCTAAACACTACAATCTGACCTTTCTCAAGTCTAGGGTGAATGGACATTTACTAGGCAAGCGTGCTCTATCTTCGCTTACCATCGGGCGTCGATGTGGAATTGTGGACAAACGCAAGCCTATAAAATATACAAAAAAAAACCGTTTTCAGATTTGTTTTTGATAGCGCTTTTTATTTGGTAAAATGGAACTGATTCTACTTATATTGACCACTCGCTGCCTATTTAAGTATAGGTACATTCCACTTAAAAACAAGAGGGAGGAAGGTTTTTTTTAAATTCTATTAATAAAGTGGCAGTCCACTTATCTGTTTTCGTCACGAGTGTACGATTTAATGCAACGAACAATACGTCTAGTCCAACTTAAAATTCAATACCCACGATAACTTGTTTGTGCAGCAGCGACCATTTGAATTGCATCACTCCATTTTCAGGTCATCCACACTGCGCTAATATATTAGAATATCAAACAAAGGCTGGAACTAGACGTTAATATGTCACAAATAGACATGATAAATATAGTCTCGATAAGTGGTGTCAGACAGTCAAGACTTCAAGGAGTCTAAAGCTCTGTTGTACACTGAATGAGTAAAACTGTGAAGCAGCAATACATCGCCGCGCTAGAAGGGATCATCATGTCAGCCGAAAGACATACATACAGACAAAAGGCTCTGGGTCGTTGCTCCATCTTGTTGGAGGTCTACCTACAGCTCGTCTCCCGGTCCGCGGACGCCATTCGAGAACCTTTTGGCCCCATCTGGCTCCTGGCTAGAAGGGATACTGAATACTTAACTAGTTGGTCACGTCCTCACATCGGCAACTTTTTTTTTTAATTACGAAACGATCGGTTAGTATGAAGTTTATATTGAATTACAGAACTATGACGTCATAACTTTCAGTGATCAAACTGCCTCCTTTTATTAGTTTAAAAATCGTCTTAAGGCACTAGTTCCACTCACTACCATACCAAAAAACACTCGCGTCTCGCTACTCGCCGGCGGTGGGACTAGTGCCTAATAAATGATGCATCGGTTCTTTATGAGTAAGGTATTTTTGGGAGCTTGAATACTTTATAGCATATTAAAATTCAGTGGTTTTATTTTGACATCAGTCATCAACCCAGTTCGATAGATCCTTGGCCCCGCAATGTAACGTTAACAGTAGATTATACTCGGTAAGTGTAATCAGGGCCGAATGAGGAAGGACTAGGGGTTACGGCCCTGTTATTGAGTCGATAAATTATTGAGCGGGGTGAACGGCACGCGACGAAAAAATCGATATGCAGTTGAACCGGGCGCCGGGCCGGGGTTGTGTGCAACCCTGTTCTAGGTCACGTCATGTTGTGTAATGGTGGTGGAAAACGTTTTTTTTTTAACCCCCGATGTATAAGTTTGACGTTTATATATCTGTATGTTATCGGATCTCCTAAACGGGTGGACCGATTTAGACCCGGGCTTTTTTTATTGAAAGCTAGTTTAATCGAGATAATTCTTAGCAAAGATTTGTCATAATCGGTTGGTTAGGTTGTTTTTGTTGCGTAGCGCGGTTTGTAGGAACGCCAGTAGTGTTAACATCGGATGATCGAAAATTATTTTTAGCATTAAATTCGGACTTATTCTAAAAATTTTCATACATACTTCTACAATGGGATGCAGACCAATGGTTGGAACCAGTTTGAAATCAAAACTTGTTTTTGAAATAGACGAAAAATGAAGGTCGCATTTTTCTAGTAGGTTTTTATTAATCACGTTCGCTCGTTCAGTTTTCCACTCGAACGCTCCCCTCGAGCCCCGGGTTGAATCAGAATTACAGTTTAATTTCATCTGATTGCTTAAAAATTCTCCTCTCAACTGCAGATCAATTATTTACATAAGTGATTAAATTGTATTAATTCCTTTTATAAGCTTCTAAAGAAGGATTACTTAGTAAAGAGTTAGCGTCTGACTTTTCAACTCCACAGGGAACGGGGCTCTACCAACCTCTGGAATTATTCCCTGAAGTTGTTTTTTTTTTCCAGCTTACTAGCTGTGGGCCCGCGACTTTGTTTGTGTAGAATTCGGTTATCGCTATCTTGCGGGAACTATGCTATTTTCTGGGGTGAAAATTATGCTATTTTCTCAATGCAAACACTATTTCATCAGGATATTGGTTCAGATGTTGCCCTCGCCAAGTTCCATCTGACAAGGAAAGGTAACCAATTGTTCGGCTCCGATTTGATTTTATGTTAGAGATAGAGAGTAGTCTAAAACTAAAATAGCGGACACATATATTTTTTTAGCTGGCCAAACTTAACCTATTCGGAGAAATTGTCCGCCAAAGTAATAAAAAGTGACCAAACCCTATACTCCTGTAGAGTTTTGTTAAAGTAAATTACTAGTTAATTTGGAGGGTGTTATTTCGACCCATAACAAACAACAGTCCATTGTTTTTTTTATGTTCTCTAACATATAATCAAGCCAGTAATTAACTCTACAGATGATAGAGTCACTTTTTAGTACTTTGCCGACAATTTCTCCGAATAGGTTAAGTTCAGGCAGCTGAAAAAAAAACGTGTACGTTATTTTAGACTACTCTCTATCTAACACATATAAAAATAAATCTAATCGGAGCCGGACAGTTGGGTACCTTTCCTTGTGAGTTGAAATAAAAATCTCGCGGGGTTTTTCAACTTTGCCAAGTTGTGTCCGGGGTACCTTTCCTTGTGAGTTGAAATAAAAATCTCGCGGGGTTTTCCACTTTCCCAAGTTGTGTGTCAAGTAGAGATGCAACGGATAGTGGTTTGGCCGGATACCGGATATCCGGCCATCGTGACCGCCGGTTATCCGATATCCGGCCGCCGAATATTCTTCCAAAACTTTTTTACCCAAAATACCTAAATGGAGTAAATTCGACGGCGCGCGGGCGCGATGGGCGGTGCAAGTTGCAACATGTTTCTACTTGTAGGCACGTTGTAGCCGTTGTAGAGGCATGTTGTGGGAATTGTAGCCAAAGTTTTGATTACTTTGTAGTTTGACATTTATGTTATTCAAATTTTCTCCTTATAATTAAGTAGGTACTAAATTACTATCCGGTATCCGGCCGGATACTACGCAACTATCCGGTATTCGGCCGGATAGTAAAATGTGGCCGGGTACCGGATAGTGACAAATATCCGTTGCATCCTTGCATCTCTAGTGTCAAGTTGGGCCGCAACAGTTTCCGTACAGTGTGAGCCGTTGGTTGCAGAAGTCGGCAGCGCAGCACCTCTCGCGGCTGTCGGGCGCCATAGGCCCGGAGCGCATCTACGCGGACTGGCAGTGGTGGATCCTCGCCGCCCTGCCGTTCCCGCACCTCGTGAGGGTGCTCGATTGCTTCTTCCACGAGGGTATCAAGGTGAGAAGCGACCAGTATCTGGCTGAGGCTTTTTTTTTTTAAGTAATTGATAGATTGTTGCATTAGCAGGAAGTAATTGGTAATTGCACTGTGTTTATTTCGAACTCGAGCGCTTAGCGAGGGCACTAAAAAAGCACGAGGGCAAAATACTTAATGCAAAGTGGGTTATCTGTTTTTCTTTCAACTAAGTACTTACTTTTAATGAAATTACATGTATTAGGTACATTATTAAGTAGGTAAGCAACTGCACGCTCATAATTTTCAGTGAAAATTAAGTCTAAATGAAAATAGCTCCATCTCTTGCCACTAATGCGTAACTGTAGAAGTTCCGTAGTGGGTGAGCTGCTTGATTAAGCTACTCATAGATGGCGCTGAGGAGAGATCTTCCAAATAAAATATGACACAAGGCATTGAAAAATTCGTTAGGTACACCAACGTTAAGTATAGCTTAATTGGTGGAGCGTGGTACGGATTACCGAGGTTGCTGGTTCAAGTCCAGCTGCTTAACGAATTTTTCTTTGCATTGTCATTGTATGTTAAAATTAAGTCTGTTTACTTTCCCGCATTTTTTTTTTCGTTTCTTTCTTTATGACCAGTATTCAAGTTTTACGCTTACACGTCACTTCACATTTTTTTATTTTTTATTTATTGAGCTTTGGCTACCAGGGCCATCAACTTAAAAAGAAGGCACGAAAATAACAAAAGTTAACAGTGAATATTTACAAACTAGATTAAATTTAAGCGAACAAAACAATTAGTCTAAGAGCTAAAATTACAATTTAAAACAGGAAACAAAAACAGGAATTAAGCTTATAAGAATATTTACAAAGGGCCAAACGAATTTTTAATGAAATTGAAGATAAAGCTATACAAATCGAAATGCGTCAAAAGTTCCTGTACATTTTGTGGAAAATCTTTGTGATTTAATGTTTCTTTACAGAGGGCAATAAATAATAACCGTTGTAAGTTAAAATGAGGGCAGTTGTAAAATAAATGATCCAAATTACAGTTTTCAAAGGCACAAAACTTACAAACAGAATTATTAGACAATTTTAATCTGTGAAGATGAGCTGGAAACAGGCAATGGCCAATGCGCAATCTACACAAACTTCTAATGTACTCCCTGCCCATGCGTCACTTCACATGCAAAACGCAAGGACTTCAGGTTGACCAACCGAACGTATTGTAAACCTATGCTAGTTTTACTTTTAGTAACTTGACATGTACCACCTCTTTGGTCGCGCGATTTAAAAAAAACTAAAGTTGTGCAGTAAAGGATTTGCATACATTTTCCGCTCCATAGCAACTAATCGCCGCTTTGGGCTGGATATGAGTGTAGTTATGATAGAATTGCAACATCAGGTGACCCACATGGTCGTTTGCCTACCTTATCGTATAAAAAAAAATAGTTTGAAGAAAACTTATAAACTCACTAATGCCACGCCAGACGAGCATTACGCGTTTGCATTATTTATACAGTTTTAGTTATTTAATTTTAATTTATGCGCAAGTTTAACACAGTTTAAGTTCAAGGGTGAAGTTATTACATTACAATTGTTGCTAGTTAGTAGTAGTTATATCTCGTAGTAACACTAACTCCATTGTTGTCGATTAGTAATTGTTACGCTCAAGTGATCTTAGAGAACTTTCCATTGGTTAATTTAATCCCGAAACTCTATAGACGCTGTAGAGAACGTATTATACATGACGACCTGATAGCCTAGTGGTTAGAGACCCTGGCTATGAAGCTTGAGGTCCCGGGTTCGATCCCCGGTCGGGGCAGATGTATGTATGATGAATACGAATGTTTGTTCTCGGGTCTTGGATGTCTAATATGTATATAAGTATGTATCTAATATATAAAGTCGAAAAACCAGAACGGGATAAAAGAAACGAGACATAGCGAGATGGCGCTCTACATGCATTGCAGTCTACGGAAATTTTAAATTTTATCTATGTAATTTTTTATTGAACATAAATAAAAAAATACGTGTCCAGTGTTTTTTTTTCGATAATCTGTCTTACGGACTAATTACAAATATTACTTTTTTACCCAGAGGACACATTTCTCTTGCTATAGAGATTCCTTACGTAAATATATACCGTACCTGCATAATATAATATTCCACGCGGGCGGAGCCGCGGGCGCTCTCTAGTTTCTCTATATAAGTATGTTTATCCGTTGTCTAGTTTGGGACTAGGTCAATTGGTGTCAATTGTCCCATGATATTTATTTATTTACATTATGTAAGTTACAATACATTGAGGCGTTCGATGGCCCACTCCAAACTCATTCGCTTTACGGCCTCGCATTGTATTGAAGCCGGCATGATTTTTCTTGCAAATCTAAACTCTGCTTAAAGTCGCAAGTTATCATAATACGCCCCCAATGTCCTTCCAGGTATTCTACAGGGTAGCGCTCGCGATCCTCATTCTGTTCCACAAGCACTCGACCAATCAGAACTCGGAGTGGTACGCCGAGGCGACCAAGAATGGGGTCGACCACGCCATTGACAAATTCTGCCGGAACATGCCCGCCTCGCCCACCAAGCTGCTGAGGACAGCGTTCAGTATTAGGGCTTTAAGGTAAGCAAAAACGTAAATCAACTTTTCTTTGCCACTCGTTGCCATGGAGATGTCCCCTGGGTAACTCGTTTAAAATAAGATTTTCTAAGGCACCACTGACCACTCCAGCAAACGTTAGTTTCGACAGTTATATGCCAATTCCTTCACGCTTCATCTATTAAATATGCTACTCCTGACTTTCGGGGGAGTGGGTTCTTAGAAAAAAATGTTTTTGATGATGTGCCCAGTGTACATCTCCATGGCAACGAGTGGCAAGGAGAGTAGAGGCAATGAATGTTGCTGCTGAAGAATTTTTTATTTTTTTTTAAACTTGACAGCGGTGTTAGACTTACGGTTAGTAGGTACTTACTTGCTGCTGTGGCGTTTTTTGTCCAGGGACACAGCTTTCAAAATAATTAATTAGGTAGGCCTTTTCTTACCAGCAAAGTTCGAGATAAGTAAGATATCAGATAGCAGTAAATTCTGATTTAAATATTAAATGATTTTATGGAGAGGCGCATCGTTTGATCAATTCCTTTTAGTTTTCTTCCGCACATGTAGCACGCGCGCCATTTTGTCGCTTATCGTGCAGTGCGTTTCTTTCATAGTGATGGAATCAGTGAAGGACGCACTGAGCTACAAGCGACAAAATGCCAAAAAGCCTCCCTGGTGATCAATGGCAGGGTGTCCACCCTTTATTATAATGTTTTAAGGACTTTGCCGATAATAGAATATTGGGATGCGATTTTGTTCAGATTTAGCTTTATTCCAACGTGTCGATCGTCAATCTAATTATCTCCAGCTTCAATTAATACTCTGGCCAAAAATACTTCTGGAATATGCCCCTATTTGCCAATAGTTTATTGACCTTTGGAGGCATAGTTTCGTGACCTGAAAGATGTTGGTATTTATGTATTGTAAGAGCTATTATAACTTGTTTAAAAATATGCTTTGTGCTAGGTTGCTTGCGTCGCATTCTTCTTGACAATCATGGCCTTTCCGAAAGAGCTGTTAGACTTCAAAAAACAGTATTTAACTGCCTGTTTATTGAATAAAATGTTGATTTCGATTTTGATAAGTTGCAAAAGATACAGAACCAAATTCACCGGTACAATTAACCGCCCACCGTATTTTTTCTTGATTATTATGAAAACTGTTATCTAGTCAATGAATGCTATTACATAATGAGTTTAACATTGACGGCACTCATTTTGATGGCTGTGTAGGCCGATACTAGAACAAGAGCTTGCTCTTCGTCGGGGATAGTGCAATACCGCGTAACTAGCACAGGTAATTACCTACTGCATATCTGCACAACACCCGTAGGGAAAATCCGCGTAACTGGCATTGTTTAATATCGCGTATCTAACAAATGTTGCCAAATTAAGATTTCTCGCCAACGAACGTAAAATCCTGATTAGAATGTACCAGTTCAAACACCCGTTACATTTACACTTGTTAGATACGAGGTATTAGCCAATGCCTGTGATGCGGATTTTCCCTATGGGTGTTGTGCAGATACGCAGTATTTACCAGTGCTAGTTACGCGGTATTGCACTATCTCCGTCGTCTTACAATATAGCAGAAATGGGATGGGCGGTTAATTGTGCCGGTGTGTATATTTCGTTTTTCTTCTTCCGCAGTTCACAGTACATATCCCGGGTTTTTATAAAGACGGAGATGACTCTCAAATCGAAGCAGGTCATCACAGGATCGCGGCTGGTCAGGTCGCGATCGTCAGACAACCTGCCGACCAGCCAGTCGCAGGTCAATATACAAATGATGTCGCACACCCTGACTATACGCGAGGTGAGTAACTTTGACGTCTACGTTGACGATCTTGTAGTCTATAAGCCACATGCAATGCAACTATACAAGGAATACTGTAAATTTTTAAGTGAAGAAATTGAAATGATCTGGGCGTTCTTTGAAGCGTCCCAATAACTTCGATATACCTACTGCTGTAAGGATTTGAAAATTAATCCATAAGTCAATGGGTAGCAGTGCTCTAACCGACACAACGATGTTCTAACACACACGCACCACACGGCATACAGATTGTATAATTATGTATACCGGTGATTTTACTTGCAGAGAATGTCTGAGGAAGCTTCCAAAACAATGGTATCGTACACGACGACATAGGCGTGGCTTTCGCTTTTCTTTCTCATTCAGTCATTCGATTGCGATTCTAACCCGACTAACTTCCGTGTCGATCCGACCCGAGCCGATGATCGACAGAGACATTCTCTCACGGCTAGCATAGACTAGTACTTTGTAAAATACCTATTAGTTTCTCCTTGTTTTCTCGATCCCACAACGTTATGTTATGTTCAGTCTGTGTAGCGAGACTTGTGAATGACAATCATGTTGTGTTAAGTCGATGTGATCATTCAAACCCGAAATAATCACAAAATAAATAGTGATTCTTGAATTCAATATTCATTTCATTCGCTTTGAATGTGGGATTTTTCTTGTTTTGTTGATGTTTCGGTGTGTACTTTATACAATCCCAATCATCATCGATTTGTTTCGAATTACGAAATCTAATTGGCATGTGTGTGAGTTGCGTACGAAAATTAAATTGTCCAATCAAGTAACAGTTGGTGCTTGAGACTAATAACTTCGATATCTCGACATGACGTCGCATGTAAGATTGTTTTGTGTGAGTGCTAACAGTTTTTTCCCGTTAGGGCTCACACTCTCCGGGCCCGCGCGCCCTATCGATGGGCGTGTACCCAATCCAAGCTCTCAAGTCGCAGATATTAGACCAGAGTGAAGTAAGATACGATTAAGTCACCCTCAGTGTCGCCTCGTACGAGCTAGCGACCGTCGATGTTTAGATGCACAGCTTCACACTAGGTGTCTATTTTTTTTTATTATGATTTGCCACAACAATGTCGTCGATATAATATTCCGCTTAGATTTTTTTTTATAAAAAAAATTAAGGCTACCGTTTTGCATGATGGCTACTCTCTTTAATACTGGATTGTGTTTCTATGTCCATGTTCGTGTGTACAGTATTGAAGTTCAGTCATACGTATATAGCTTATTTTAGTTTTCGGTCATGTTTTGAGTTTACTGGGGTTGCTTTGGCCTTTGGAGCGGTTTGGTTCACTTCAAAAAACTAATGCTATGTAACAAAAAGGCTACAATTTTATTCCAATGCTGTTTTCGATCGTTATTGATCGCAGTAATGACGGTCCCTATAAGATTAGTCGTACGAAAATTAGATTTGTCACAAAGCATTGGTTAATAGACCGACTTGCACCGACCTGGCTTGGACACTAAATCCAGGATTAACTTGACGCATTTGGGTCAATCAACTTTTCATTACCACTCGTTGCCATTTAGATGTCCGCTGGGTAAGTCGTCTAAAATAACATTTTCTAAGACCCCACTCCCCCGAAAGTCAGGATTTGCATGCTTAGAAGATGAAGCATATAACTGTCGAAACTCCTAACGTTTGATTGAGTGGTGCCTTAGAAAATCTTGTATTAGACGAGTGACCCGGGGGACATCTCCATGGCAACGAGTGGCAATAAAAAGTTGATTGACCCATTTTCATCGTCTGACGTTACGTTAACCCCGCGTCAGTGTCCCCAGGACGATGCAAGTCGGACTTAGGGTCATGAAAGCGACTCCAGTCGGCCGTACCTCCGTCCCCGACCAAGGTTAAGCATTATCTGACAAATCTTCCGCAGAGTCCACGCTCCTCCCACTTGGCCACGTGGTTCCCTTTCCCTAACGCAGTGTTCAAGGATCAGAAACAGCACTCTTCAGAGCTAAGACCGAAGGTTGGCGGTCATGAATCATATGGGCGTAGTTAGAGGTGGCATAAGTAAATAGATGTTGCAACGGGTACAGAATATCGGTAGCACCCTTAACATTATATGCAATGGAAGTAAATAACCCATGTTATCTGTTATATTGGAGCTGTAGGATGAAATTTAAATCGCAATGTTGTACCGAAATGCTTGCTTCCGTCGCGTTCACCAACGCGACGAATCTGCGTACACCTTACTCTTGATCTAATTTGATGTGTCGAAATAACAACGAAATTAGCACGAGAGGCCACGGCTTGCTATGTCGATCAGTAGGTCTAGCACAACTCTCTATCTCGCGTGAGAACAACTGCCCGTCCTTTTCTGTCACTCAGAATGCAACGGGACCAGTCGCGGCCAGTCGTACTAGCCCTAAAGTGCGTCTCTTTCCTGCTAGGTCAATTGGAAAGGGATTGGAAGGGAAGGGATGTGGGCTAGCACGACTGGCCGCGACTTTGTTTGTCGCGCGAGATTATATGTTACCCGTCCCGTTGCATTCTGAGTGACAGAAAAGGACTTGCAGTTGTTCTCGCGCGAGATAGAAGTCGCACTACGAGTTGTGCTAGACATACTGAGCAATAAGCGAGAAGGGCGCCCCCGCTAGCCTTTCTGGTTACTTATGGAACCGATCATTCGCCGGCGTTAGTAAAACTATAAGAGGCATCTAGCGGCACATAGAAGGTATTTTTTGTTTAACAATTTGGCTATCGTGGAGATTATTTTACGCTGAAGAATGTCACTACGTTTGTATTAAAGCAGGGTACCGGAGAGTGCTGTAAAATTGTCTCGAGGCCTTACATAAAGCGGGATTTGGGCATGTAGATTTTATTTAGTATTTCTCATACGTAGAATATTGTACATTGCTGTTTTTATTTAGTTTAGCTAATTTAGTTTTATATTCATGTGTCGTCCTGTGTATATGGCATATATGTTATGTTGCATGCATTGTTATATGATTGTTTTATATGTAGCTTATAGTTAATAATCATACCACATTGTTAAACCACAGATTGTTATATAATTTTTTGACAAGTGGAATGGTTTTACATGGTCTTTTTGGCCAGAGCTCAGCTGCCAGTACGGTTTGTATGGAAAGCTGACCTGTGGCCAATCTAGTCTGGTAATATTGTGTTCGGACGTGCACTTTTGCACTAAGCACCTGTAGATGTACTAATACGACACAATTAACTATATGTCAGTGAATGTTTTTTTGGTATATTTTTTACAATTTAGAAGTAGATGTTAGATATAAGGAAACGAGGTAGGATAGGTAGTGTAGAAGCATATAATAAAGAATTTCTAATAAAATATCGACGGTCCTTTGACTCAACCTCGTATGTAAACTTTGACGAAATTGGAATAACCACTCTAGACCGCGAACCTAAAGTTGTTTTTCCAATTTCGTCAAAGTTTATATACGAGATTGAGTCAGAGTACCGTCGATATGGAGGTAAATAAAATGATGACTCTTGGTGTTTATAATTTGTTAATTATTTATCAAACAGTGAGTATGAAAGATTTAATTCACTATAAACACAATAGTCTATTTGAGTAGAGAAATGTCCGTCAGTCTGTTCAACGGGAAATGATTTTAACAAATATGTCAGTAACATTCATGTATTGTTTATCCCGAATCCTGAATATGCAGGAAACGAACAAATAAGAAGATTGCCAAAAAATTGAAATATAGTCTTTATTTAATTGAAATAAGCACCATTACATGGGCATGGTTCACATCATTAGCTTAGTAAGAATAGTGTGAGCTCGATATCATTCGTTCGAATGAACCTTAGGTTCTTAATTATTTAGTGTGTTTTTCATTCATTTAATAACTGTTTTGGTACAGATTTCACACAATAATTGTTCTTAAAAAAACGTTTTAAAGCGAAGTCTCTACACGATACGAGTGAATTTCTGTTCCATACTTATGCTGAGACTTCACCTGACCGTATTTGCCAAATGTTTGTCATTCCATCTTTATCCTTCAGGTGAAAAACGAAAGAGAGACTAGGCACACGAATATTTGTCAACGCCAAGTGACGTGCCGGCATTACGGGTCCGGGTTCAGTTCTACGTCTAGTGCGTGTGGTATACGTATGCGTGCGTATGCAGACGTCAGTTTCATAGCGATACCTACCCACGACTATACTTCGTTTTTTTAGCCTTAGAAAGAAGGTAAACAATCTTGACGTGTCTTTTTTATTGAAAAACGCTTTTTAAAAATATGTAACCGTTACATATAAAATCATAACAATGTAAAGAATTAAGTCTCATTATTTAAGTGTTACTTGTTTCTAAAAAGCATTTCGCAATAAAAATACATGTCAATATTGTTTCCTTCCTCTTAATGCTAAAATAAACGAAGTATAAATACAGCATTAATATGAAACAGGACTTTGATAGCGTCGTGTAGCGATTACGATTGTATAAGTCTCCAAGGGGACTTTTGTCTACCGTGCTCGCAATCGCCTTAGTGTTCGCCATATTTTTCTGGCAAACGGTAAAAGCACGAGCAAGAAAAGTATGGCGAATGTCAAAGCGAAGCCGAGCGCGTTAGAAAATAAGGCCTCTGGTGTTCTATTCTACATTCTCCACCTTTCGATTCGAACAATGACGGCTATCGCGAGTCAAAAATACGCTCTCTCTCTCTCTCTCAAAAATCTGTCATTCTCCGCCAATGAGAGACAGCCACTGGCTTATAACTGGTGGTAATTGACAGATACATCTCAATCGACGCTAAGCGATCCTAGCAGATTTTTGACTCGCGATAAAAAAAATCAGAACAATTGTTCGGTGAAATCTCCGGCCTGAATCCCTCGCCGCGCTCCAACCGGCCTGTCGCGTTGCAGCTGTTCACGCTGTGGTCGTGGCTGCCGGTGCGCATCACCATGTACCAGCCGGTGCTGCTGTACACGACGGAGGAGCACGGCTGCTCGCTCACCACGTTCTACGTGCGCGTCGAGCACCACGAGCCCACGCTGCTCATGATCAAGACGTGCAACAACGAGGTGGGTGGCCGCCACTATTATCCTAACTGATATTACAAATGCGAAGGTAACTCCGTCTCTCTGTCTACCAATCTAGATGAAATTTGGTAACAAGATAGTTTGAATATTGAGGAATGACATAGGCTGCTTTTTATTCGGGAAAATTGTATAGTTCCCGCGGGACAGCGATAACCGAAATCTACGCGGACGAAGTCGCGGGCAACAGCTAGTAATAGATAAATAAATATCATGGTACAATTGACACCAATTGACCTAGTCCCGAACTAGGCAAAGCCTGTACTATTGGTACTAAACAAATATAGTACTTAAATATGGATAAATGTGGGATCGATATGAAGGAAACAAGGTGTTTTAAATTAAGAAAAAGAGTTTAATAAAAGTAAAAAAAAGTTATAACACATCTAATCGCTAAGACAGCCCAATCGAATCTCAATCATACACTCACTCTCACCGTTCATTCACAAAATATCTTCCAGTCATTCTATCCGCTCTTTTGCATCAATCATTCGTCCACAGTACCACCATCTCATTCCCACATTCGGCCATCCTACTCACATGACTGTCCTCAGGCATACTACAAAATAACATCATAAAACAACTTAAATACACATCATAAAAACATCTTAAAAACATCTTAACTCGAACAATGTACAATCATTATGCGTCATAAACACAACTTAATAAAACAACAACAATAACAATGACATAACAATGACATGACAGTATTACCATGGCAATCGTAGGTACTCGCGTCATACAAACCTCATGGATGTGCTTGCTCTAGATGCTAGGCCAGGGCTTCATGTTATCAGCTGAGGTAGACGTCTTCGTAGGTCCCTCTGAAGATCGCTCGACCTTCTCGACATCATATCGGTCATTGCCCTTTACTGCGACTACCTTATAAGGTCCCAAAAACTTAGCCCTCAGTTTCAAACAGGTTCCAAACTGCGTCCTCTTGATTGCTACCTGGTCACCGACATGGTAATGCCGACTCTGTTTGCGCCCTCTGTTGTACGTCTGTCGATTTTCTTCTTGCACTTTCAGTATTTGCAACTTAGCTGACTCTCTCGACTTCTCTCTGGCTTGCACGTAACAGTCTCGATCTTCTTGCTGAAGCAACTCATAAATATTCAGGTCATCTTTTGTACGCATTTTAGTACCGACCATGAGCTCGAAAGGCGTCGTATCGATGCTTCGTTGATAGGTACTGTTCAGCGCCAACTGGAGTCTCGCCACATGTCTGTACCACAGATTTTGATCTGAAATACAAATCTTAGTTAATACCGAGATCATCGTTCTATGAATAATTTCGACTTGCCCATTACCCCCCGGTACCCCCGTAGTTATAGAAACGTGATTGATATTTTCCTCTTCACAATAAGTCTTGAAGTCATTACTCGTGAATGCTGCTCCCCTGTCTGTTACAAATCTGGATGGGTTGCCAAAACATTGTTGATGTATTCTCAACTTATCAATCGTCTCTCTAGACGTTGTCCCCTTTACTGGAAAAAGCCACACAAATTTAGTAAATCCATCAACTATAGTAAGTATATAATTATACAGCTTCTTTGTTTCCATCATTGGGCCAATATGATCCAGGTGGAGGGTAAACAATGGAATGTTGTTCTTCTCTATACTGTGGAGAAACCCTTCTGGTTTTCCCGCCTTCCTCGTTGCTAGTAGACACGGCACGCAGGTGATGATAAACTCGTCTATCTTTCTTGATAAGTCTTTTATAAAATACTCTTTGTTTATCAACTCTGTCATTTTCTTTTTTCCAAAATGACCCACAGCATGTACTCTTTTCAGGATTTCATCTTCCATGTCTGTTGGTATGACCAGTAGTGTACCTTTGTACAGTATTCCACCTTCAATGGCATAATCTTGGTACTCACGCTCTTTGAGTATCTCAAGGATCGCCTTCAGTCCTTCATCAGATTCTTGAGCTCTTCGTAGCATCTCATGCAGCTCCCTTGTCACAACTCCAGTGAAAGGTGCTCGGCTTAATGCATCCACATGTCTCATCTGTGATCCGGATCAATGTGATATCTCATAGTCATATTCTTGAAGGAGAAGTACCCATCTCGCTACACGAGTAGATAAATCTTTTTTCTTCAATGTCATCTGGAACGCCTTGCAATCTGTAACGATTTTAAACTTTATTCCATACAAATATGTTCTAAATTTCTTTACACCTTCTATGATAGCCAGAGCCTCTAACTCATAGCTAGTATACTTCTGTTCTGCTTCACTTGTTTTGCGACTCATATAATGCACTGGGTGCAAACTACCATCATCAGGGCACCTTTGCATCAACACAGCTGAATAGCCAACCATCGAGGCATCTGTATGCATCTCAGTATGCAAACCTGGACTGTAGATCATCAGTACTGGACTACTACTCAACTTCGACTTAAGTTCATTAAACGCTTGTTTGTGACAGTCATCAAATACAAAACTTACATTCTCCTTAAGTAAATCTGTCAATGGTCGAGCAATCACAGCATAATTAGGTACAAACTTTCTGAAGTATGAAGTCAATCCTATGAATCCATGCAGCTGTTTCAAAGTTACAGGTTGAGGAAACCTTACCACTGCGTCGGTTTTGTCTGGTGATGGCCTCACCGTTCCATCTTCAACCACGTGGCCAAGATATTCCACCCTACGTTGAATGAACTGCGTCTTGCTCCAGTTCACTTCAAGCCCATACTGTGAAGCTCTCGTTAGTACCTCCTTTAGTCGTTGCACTCCTTGTGCCTCATCTTCTGAAATTATTATTAAATCGTCAATAAAAATTAGCATGTACCCCTTCGCCACTAGGTCTCTAAAGATGATGTTTATAAATCTAGTGAACACCTTCGGACAAACAGACAAACCAAATGGTGCCTTTAAAAACTCATATTGACCATCTTGGGTAACAAATGCTGTGTATTTAATGGAATCTTCATGTACTGTCAGGTGAAAATACCCATTCTTCAAGTCTAATGTACTAAACACCTTAGCCTTTGCCAACCTGTCAATGTGGTCATCAATTATTGGCAATGGGTACTCGTCTTTTATCATCTTCTCATTAATTCGTCGATAGTCCACGCATATGCGAGTGCTGCCATCCTTTTTCTTCACCAGAACTAATGGACTAGAATACTCAGAAAAACTTACCCTAATGACACCATCTTTTAACCACTGAGTAATTTGCCTTTCTACCTCGTCTTGCTCTGCTATGGCCAGCCGTCGAGGTCGCTGAGCCACTGGGACATCATCTCGTAAAACAATCTTCAACTGGATCGGGGCTTCACGCGTCTTATTCGGTTTATAGGTCTCCACCAGCCGTGTGACCTCCTGCTGTATAACTGGATCCGCCACGTAACCTACAACATCAGAAGCAAACACATCGAAATCATGAAGCCAACTTTCATTGCGCTTCAATAACCTTACATGATTGCCATTCATAAAAACCGTCACATGTTGTAAAAACTCTTGACCTAAAAGCATATTAAACGGCATAACGTCTCTAGGCACGATGTGTAGCACTACGTCTTTAAAACATTCCCCGTCGATCACAATGTTTGTCGCAAACTGTCCCTGCGATATCACTCGCGATGCACCAAGTCCCGTCAGTGATATTTCGCACTTTGTTAAGTCCGGCGCGCCTAATAACGCATAACAATCTTCCGACACAAGATTTAAGTCACTACCGGAGTCCACTAACGCGTAAATATTACGATCGAACACCGAAATTATCTTCAACGGCTTCCGTTCAGTATTGTTTACATCGCCGTTACCGCCCGTCGTACGGTTATGACACGAACTGTCAATGTCATCCCTCCTGTCACAACTGACAGCTGCCGCCGCCGGCGCCGCCGTGTTGGATGTGTCGACCGCCATGAAGTTTTCATCATTCACTTCGCTGTTGTTCATCTTCCGCTCCGAGTCATTCGCACGAACTTCCGACTGCACACACATATTTGATCTCGAGCCGCCGCCATGACGATGTTCCACAGCTGACCTCTGCGCTGAGGCACACTGCGCCGATATGTGTCCGAATTGGTTGCACTTAAAGCATTTCGCACCTTTCTCTTTGTGCGGACACATACTGGACACATGATTTTCCTCTCCGCACCTATAGCACTTCTTTGTATAGCTGGGGTAAACTGGTTTCGGCCGGTTTTTCTTCACTTCGGTGTGCTGTGAATGCGTCATTCTCGTCTTTTTCTTTATCATTTCGTAAATCTTAATCTTCTCCTTTAGGTCGCCGTATGATGTAACACCATATAGCATCATCTTGTTAGTTTCTACGTCTTCTATGCCGTCTACGATGTACTGAATCGCGACATAGTCGGGCATTTTACCCCTCTTGCCCAACTCGCGCATGGTAAGTAAGTAATCAAGGCAACTTTCATCTTTTTTCTTCTTACGAGCCGTCATCAACTCGTGTATGGCTTTGATGTCTACCGTATCGGGGAACTCTTTGCTTAGGGCGTACTTTAGCTCATCCCACGATTTAAACGGTCGTTCGGCCTTCAGCCAAAGCGCTGCGGTGCCAGTTAAACTGCGCCTCGCCACAATCAACCGCTGTAAGGGCGTCCAGCTAAATATTACGGCGTTTTCATCGATGTCTTCTATAAACTTATTCACGCTGTACGTCTTATCTTGAGCGCTGAATTTTTGGATAAGGTCATCCATGTACTGCAGGCTGCCGCCCTCTCTTCCGTCATACGTCGTCATCACCGGTGGTGTCGGTGACGTCGGAATTGGAGACTTAGGTGTCCTAGCCGTCGTTGTCGTCGTCGTCGTCTTTACTGGGCCTGGTATTCGGAGCTTAAGCACCATCGCCTCGTCAGCGCCATCACCCGAACTCGTACCAGCCGCCACGTCGTTCTGCGTATCCGTCGGCATCTTTCCGATGTGCTATTTCTTGCGGCCCAAAAGCTACCGTCTTGCTCTCGAAGCCAGCAGGAATCCGTACGCGTCTTTATTTCGGCCACCCGTCGTAATGGTAACCGATTTAAAACCAAACGTAACCGCCTCGTCACGTCACGCAAAGTTGCACACCAGTCCGTCGTTCACTTTTTACTTTTAATTTTTTTCCTTCCGATCCCGGACGAGCCCCCAAAATGTGGGATCGATATGAAGGAAACAAGGTGTTTTAAATTAAGAAAAAGAGTTTAATAAAAGTAAAAAAAAGTTATAACACATCTAATCGCTAAGACAGCCCAATCGAATCTCAATCATACACTCACTCTCACCGTTCATTCACAAAATATCTTCCAGTCATTCTATCCGCTCTTTTGCATCAATCATTCGTCCACAGTACCACCATCTCATTCCCACATAAATACATACTTAAATACATATTAAACATCCAAGACCCGAGAACAAACATTCGTATTCATCATACACAAACATCTGCCCCTACCGGGGATCGAACCCGGGACCTCAAGCTTCATAGTCACTAACCACTAGGCTATCCGGTCGTCAAACGTCAGGATATGCCCTTTGGATCATTTTTGGACACAGGAACAGCTGAACGGGCACGCGGGTTGCGTCCGTGCGGCTCCTACCGTTGACACTAATTATAGTGACACAAAACTGTGCAACAAACACGGAGTACCGAAGGGCTTATCTATACGCTATATACTAGTGGCTCTACAGCTCACAGAGTCACTAGTATATAGCGAATAAACATGCCCTCTCTCGCGAGCTAATTTTTGAACATTTTTCTTTTTTTTTAATTTCCAAATACGGATTCGAAAACAAAATCTATATATGCATAGAAACTGCTCACAAAATTTCACGAGAATCGGTGGAAAATACAACCTGTAGAGCTAACTTAAGTATCTTAATCCCACGGCTTATACCTACGTCTTGAACGTTCCAGGTGTTCGGCGCGTACTGTTCGACGCGGTGGTTTGAGCGCAACCAGAAAGACGAGCGCGGCAACCGGCAGGCCTACTTCGGCACCGGGGAGACCTTCCTTTTCAGGTAACCACCTTATCCGACGACGATAAGGCCGGCACGGTGTGACCTTCAAGTTTAACCTTTTCAACGCCAACGACGCATACAAAAGTTTCATCCACACGCCAAGTTGGCAAAACGTCAACGCCGACTTAAACCTTAAGTATAATGTTCGTAGGTCGCATTTGCACTGTGCAGCCGGACGCCAATAAGCGTTGGTGGAGTCGTAGGCTTGTCGGCTCATGACACTTAAGCGTCCTTGGCGTTGAAAAGGTTAAGGTTTTGAGTGTGGCGTTTGGATGCTAACAGTGGCGTAGCGTAGGTTCGCACCGATTTTACAAAACACGAGTTAAAATACCACTCGTAATTATTGCAATCCTGCGTATCGCTACAAAATTATTACATGAATCAAATTTTCGGCTTCCCCAACTGCGCAGGAATTTCTAATTCATCACGTTTTTTCTTTTTGATCTGTAAAATTTATATCCTGGGCGGTGAACACTCAGGTCGGTCTCCAGAAAAAAAATGATGGACGAAGAAGACGGCAATACACATGTTACGCCACTGAAGCTAGATTGTAGTTTTACAGCCGAGTTCTCCAATATCTATACAGCCAACGGTTCATAAATATCTAAACACAGACCTTATGTAACTGGCAATAAGGTCTGTGTATAGATATTTTTAAACTGTTGACTGTTTAGATATTGGAGAACTCGACTGTAGCATGGTGTTGAATTGAAATAGCAGCTAGGGTGTGGTGTTCCAAAATTTTGTGAATTTGTTCTCCTATATGATTTAAGAACCAACGTTTCGAATGTTCCTCTTTGAACTGAAATATTTTTATGATGATACATTCTGTTCTTCTGTAACTCAATAGAAGAAAAATGCGCAAAATTTTGGAATGCTGCCAAACAACAATTGAATTAACCTGTAACTAAAATGACATCTAACTTAAGTGTTTGAGTGCACTTGCCTTGGATTTATCACTTTTCAATTAAGAAGTGATCTTATCTTTTAAAAAGGCCCACTAGACGGTTAGTTGAATTCACTCGATGACAGTTTCATTCTGGCCTTAAAGATCACTTTTGTAATGTTAAAGGTAATAATGTAGTAAATGCGAATAAGTGTATATCCGTTCATTGCTTCTCCCAGAAATAAGTAATTTGTGGGTGGTGGTAGAGAATTTTAAAATAAAACTTGTCACAATTCTCTATGTTATTATTTTGCAGCCGAACAACTCAATAAGAACAGTTAAACCTACTTTTAACCTCAGGCTCTCGACAAAAGTACTTTGGACTGAAATTTCAGTCTAACCTAACCTAAACCCGTCAGCAAACTGAGATCCTGGGTTAGGACGCGTTAGAGTGACAGTTTTGAGTTTTGACCACGCGGAATAGAAGCTCCGCTAAAGCTCCGTCGACTCTACCTCGTGTAATTCTGACAAAACTGCTTTTGTCTGTTTTTTTTTTCAGTTAAAAATAGTTTTGACCTGTAACGGATATAAACTTATACATTGTAGTAGATTAATAAATCCTCTAGCTAGTATTAAATTAATTATTATTTACCTAATAGTAGTAGCTTTGCACCAACTAATCTGAACTCTTCTGTACTTTTACTGCCATTTAACACTAACTAACTAATTGCAACAAAACCTTCCTTTTCGTGTTAATGGTGTTTGGTGTGGACATTGTGTCCGGGTTTACATTGATGTGGTTTTGTTTGGACTAACCCGAATGTAAAAAGAATGTGACCGTTTTTGATGAAATTTAAACTGGTAAGAAGATTTTACTTGTCCGACTGTGGTAAACAAAATGGGTTGTCGTGAACTGAAAATGATTTTAACGAAAGGTTTCGATCACTTACAGAATTGGCAAAGACCAGTGTAAGAAATAACCTAACAACAGTATATTCAAAATGAGGTCTGTTATAATCTCTGTTCTTGAATATGAATACTGGAAGAGGTTTTTCATTTTGGAGTCTGAAAAAGGATAGCTACTGGTCACCTGGCTCTCAAGGATTTCAAATTGGAATTGTTACAACTGTTTTATGTGGGTACTTCGGGTAATCGCTGCCAATCACCAATCACTCTACGCACACTTTCCCCTTTCACCCACACTCGCTTGTATGTTCGCCATAAGTTATAAGTCCTACCATAGACAAAGTAGCATTAAATTTAGTAGTCTTAGTGTTTAGTTTATTTTGTGAGTAGAATTATGTACACGGATTAATGTAGATTTAAAGGTACGGTAAAGAATTTGGTTGCATGGATGTTGTCCTTAGAAATTAAAAATTTAAAGTTTAATATTTAATGTCTATGAATTTTTAATAGGAGCCGTATTTTCGTGTACATTATTCTTGTAATATTATTTTTTATTTTACATGCTTTTTCGCGTTATTTTTGCCATGGTAACTTAATTTTCTATTTTGACAGCACATAAATCTTTGCTCAATTTTCATTGGCGTGATAAAAGAAGTAATAAATAAAAAGGATTTCAGTCTTGACCGTTTCTGACATAATAAACATAATAATAATAATAATAATAAATTGTCCGGAGATTTTACTAATGATTTTTATAATGGTTTTGCAAAGCTAATTTTAACCTTAAATTGCGCGCCAGTGTCACATCCAAAAACTATCACTGGCTCACAGATTGCATTTTTTTTACCAAATTTAAAGATAAAGTGGGAAAAAAGCTTTCCCCTGTCAAACTGTTTATGACATGGCCTTAAGATTGATTTTCGCCTGGCCCGTGGGAAAGGTTTTTCTGCTGTCTATTCTATACCATCATAAGCCATAAGATCACAACCTCCTCAATTGAAGAAACCGTCCGCTCCCTAACCGCTTGGCATCCAGCCCATCACTGAACCCATTCGCTTGCAGCCTTTACCCGGAGCGCGCAAAGTATCCATGGGTCGGCGTCGCGGCCGCCGCGGGAGACAAGCCAGAGGAACAGAGGATATCCCACGGCTCAGAACTGTTCATGGCCGCGGACTCCAAAATGATAACCATCGGCGGAGGGTAGGTTCACATTACAAGTTGAAATTGCAGCTTGCATCCTGTACGAGCGAAGTATCCTTGGGTGGGGACGCTCGAGGATAAGGGGGAAGGCGATACGCGGTCGCCGCATGCCTTCTCGCTCTTCATGGCTGGGGACAGCAAGATGATTACTGTGGGCGGCGGGTGAGTGCAGTGTGATAACAATGGGCGATATACAACGTGTTACGAAATAACCCGTAAAATTATAGGGTTGGGGTTTGCATATTGTATGAATTTTAATTTTTATTTTATTTCATACAGTGATTCAAATATCGACGGTACTCTGACTCGACCTCGTATATATTTAATTTAAACTTTGACGAAATTGGAATAACGTCATCAAAGTTTATATACGAGGTTGAGTCAGAGTACCGTCGGTATTATAAATGAACTATTTATAATGGACTATTTAATCCCCTTTCGGCTTTACGGGTATTTTTGTAACACCCTGTATAGCCTGGTAAAAAATAATAGAAATCGGAGAAAAGAGGAACTAAAATTTCTCGTGCTAATTTGTTGCCATGTTACGTCAAAAACGTGACAGATACGAAAAAATTGGCGCTCTCGTTTAATTTCTACTCTTTTTTGCCCAAGCTATAAACTACAAGCAACATATGTATGGGTTAGAAGGGATTAGTATCGTGAGGTGTGTTTGACATTTCTGTCACGTTTGGTTTTTGGATAGTATTAAAAGCCAACCACAAACTTGACAGAAATAATTGATTGAACTAGACAGAAAATTTACAGTAATATCAAACGGACCTCTTTATTATTGGCAATTAAATGTACCTAGATCGAATTGTCATTGGAAACTAACATTTGTAACTTTGTTGAAATATAATCGTCGCACGATAACTCTGCATTAATTATTATTAATTGGCAACCCAGAAAAATCACGCTGTGGCAATACTTTTTTCATGTCACTCAGACATTTCTTTAAATCATTCAGATTTTTTTTTCATTTTCAGAGTTATCATGGGACGACTATAGGTGCCTGGTAGGATAAGTTATCGTAACAAACGTTTAATTTCCAGCGACGGCCAAGCGATCTGGATGGACGAGAACATCCGGTTCGGCAAGACGGACCGCTGCTCCACGTTCAGCAACCCGCCGCTCTGCCCCAGCGGCGACTTCGAGATCAGAGTCTTGGAGGTCTACGGCTTCTCCGGAGCGTAGAGAATCTCGTCCTTCGCGGCATGCCGGTGGGCGACGCTCAATCACACGGCGAACTCAATCCATTCGTATCACCCAAATCCTAGCACTTTTTTATAATTCAACTAACTGTACCGCAGAAACACTATGTGGGTTGTGCCGTGGTGGGTTTATTTTAGTTGTCACGTGTGATTGACCGGCCGCCTCTTGCCGATTAATAGACTGTGTACTAGTTGTATATCCTATATTTATTCGACGTTTAATCTCCCCAGTAGCTCCCCCCGTTCAATGGCGTAGGCGAGCGCCTCAACAGTTCCGTTCACAACAACGAAGGGGTAATTAGGTTGTTACGATATTTACTCGTGTAGAGTGTGTAAGTACAAAATGAGTGTTACGTACCTACTATTGGATTAAATACGCTTAAAGAAAGCAATATGTAAGGCCTAGCCGTTGAGTTTCGCTGGCTTTTGAGGACCAGAAGATTTGGCACCGAGGACGTGTGTCAATAAGCGAATTTATAGCTATTCGAAACCCAGGCAAACACGCGAGAGTTTCTATGTTTCTAGAATAAACTGTTGGTTGTCTGGTGAATTGATAGCACGTTCTCATTGAATCATTAGGGACCGACATAAATTACCATCCATCCATTTAAAAAGTAAGCAATTAATATAGAGCCAGACTACACACAGTTGTGTACATACATTTGGTGAACTTAGTCACCGGTGCCTGGAAAATAGATGGATGGTCGTTTTAATCTCCTCCACTGGCACTCGAATATTCCGGCTTCAACATTGTATCGATACTGACACGTAAGATCCGAACCGTATTTATATCTAGTTCGGTTAATTACAACTAAAGGTTTACCCGATAGGGTCGAAACATCGGCTACTCAATGAAGAAGGTCATAGGATGTATGCAGCTTGAATATAACCCGCGTCGAGACTTGCTTCATTCCGTTGCCGCAATATACGTGTACATGTACATATTCAAACTGTCGCCAAGTCTTTGCTCACAAAAATGTACCAAAGAAGTTTAAAGTAGAATTTTGTAGGTGTCGCTACGCACGTTTTTGGACTTTAACAGTTTATCGGTGTTATAAATGTAATCGTAAACATGCGTAGGGGAATCCGACGCCGCCGTACGGCGTAGTATTATTTTATATTTTACGGTTATGTGCCAAAAACGGACCACAGGAGAATCACAAATCGGTATACACACTATGCTTGTATGGTTTCTGGCACTGTTTGTATTTAGCGGGGAGATTTTGAAATTATACATAGTGGGTACCTACAATGTTGCCCATTTTCAAACGTGAACGATCTAGAGATCTTTGAAATGTGTTCTCTCTCGTTGTCATCCAACTCGTTACAAATAGTGTCCAAACTCGTGGATTCGTGTACATCGCCTATCAAATTAAAGTTGATGCATACATTTTCATATGTAATTTTAATGTATTGGTATATGACAAAACTACATATAGTGGATAAATACTGACGGTATTTAGAATTTTAAATTTTGAAACGAAGTAATTTTAATGTGCGATTTTTATATATGTTGAATGCGATCGTAGCATTATGTGGACATCACAATACATATCCCTGCCAGTACAAAGGGGATTGTCATATCACCAGCGGCTTTACTGACCCCTTTGCGGCTCATCGACGAATCGACTTCACCTCGAGTTAAGTGTTCATCAACTCGACGTCGAGACGAGTCTATGATGGGACGTTAAGGGAATTCTGAGTTTCATTGGCTAAGTTAGTTTCCATTTTTGTTCTTAACGCATTACTGTTTTGAAATTGATATTTTTTTCTAAATAAGTATGTAGGTATTATAGATGTTGATTAGTTTTAAAACAGTATGCCGGCTTTGGTAGCAGCTAATCCAGAATTTCTAATGGTACTACATACAAATTATGTTTGTCAAAAGCCTAAGACTTGTTTTAAATTCAGATTATTTATGTAATTTATTGAGTAGGTAACAATTAATTAATGATTTATATAATGTTAATTTGCGCCCCCCTGCGGATAGCGGCGTATTCAAAAAGTTATGCCTCACGATAACTTTGATATATTCGCTCAGTTGTTTGAGTTAGTACAGCCGCCTGCACAGTGCAGACGGCCGCACTGCGCCGCTACGCTACGACACGCGGTCTGCACTGTGTCGCCGCCTGTACATGTTTACGCGTAAGTTTATTTTTAGGTTATATAGTCCGGTCCGCGCCCGCAGGAGGGCGCCTGTCGCGATATTATGTTGCTGTTTAGCGGGAGCTCTCCTGCTACGCTTCGTGCTCAATCCGTGCCTTTGCCGGCCTCGACCAAGACTCGATCACATTCTAAATAAGTAATGAGTTTTAGGGGTAGCCACCGCATAGCTTCAGCTTCGCAGAGGCGAGGCGCAGCAGGAGAACGGCCGAAGTTGTCGTTGATCAGTGTAAAGTCTAGTCTTTATCCTGTTTTTATCTCTAACGATATAATCTAAATATTTACGAATTGATATTTAAATTTTTGTGCGATTTTGCCCCGCTCGAGGGGCCCGTAGGAACTCGTGGTTAGTTATAATAGTTTATAAATACATATAATGTAAAGTATACTGTTATTAATATTCGTTCTCCCTTTCAGTATTTGTGGTGTATGTTGACGTGAGCATATCAGTGAGAGGCCGCGGCTGCGCGAGCGCTTTGTTTTGTTACGTTACGATGTACTGTTACATTCGATAGTTTTAGTTCGCCCCGGCGGAGCAAAACTTGTTTAATGGTAATGTAAATGTTGCTTTATGATGTCTACAAAATATATAATCCCGTATACTTTTTGTTGTTTCATTTCGTTCTTAAATCCTTTATGAAGTGCAAATGTTCAAGTAGGATGAAGCAGTATGGAAGGCTGCATCCCAGATGATACACAATATAGTGGTTCCTGATAACCCTTTGATGCATACAGTGTCAAAATTGATACCAACTTTTTATTACAATGTGGCCTTTTTGACATTAATTAAACCTGTACCTGGCAAACAATAGGAATGTTCAGCTTTCAGCTGTTTTTATTAACGCTTTATTTTTATAAGCATTATTTTTAAATATACACAATAAGAATACTTTTCCAAGGTTCCATCTATCCCTACCTGTATGCCAAAATCAATAAAATTGGTTCAGCCGTTTAGGCATGAAAGTATACTTGTTAGGAAATTTGTACAACCATGTGTATGGAATTTGTCAAGTTTGCAAGGCTTGCCATACAATATTTTCGATCTGTCACTTTGTTCAATCAACAGAATAAGTAGAAGAGAATCAGTGACAAAATATTGTCTATTTCATGTGTATAAGAATCAAACATTACAATTTTTTTGTAACAAAAAAATCTTAAATTAATACAGCTCTATCAACGAGGGGTATCGTTTTTGTGCTCACCAGTTGGCACCACTGTAGCATGAGGTCCTAAGTATGGATGTGAAAATTTGTCATTATGGGAGTGAAAACAAAGTTAACATTTGAATTATATTTAATGTTAAAGAACCGTACCATAACAATATCGAGCATGCCAGTGCTGGGCAGTCCCGTTTTGTTCGGGTATAAAAGGAGTACCTGGGTTAGTTTTTTAGTTAGTTAGTTAGAGAGCAAAATACCTATTTACGACAATTAGTAAAAACCGCGAAAAAACCCCGGCTAGTATTTTAGAATTATTTGACATTTCTTTTGACCTCACGCTACACTAGCGCCTCTGGCGGCGAGAGGCGAATTCATACGCGATGACCCAGATTGGTGCAATTTATACAATCTAAGTTTTTGTACCTAATTAAATATAAAGAAAGGCAAATATTTGATGAACTGTTTATTATGACTCCACATTTTCCTTTAACCTAGTCCTAAAGTTAGCAGTTCTTTTGCTAACTTCGGTTTGGATTTCTTTGTCTTTTACAGAGGTAATAATCTTCTCGCATTCCTCTCCGAGTTCATCTAGAACTTTCGACAATGCTTCTTCTGTACAAGTCCTCATATAAACACACATTATAGTGGCCAAAGGATTGACCATTTTCTTAGTGTATTCAGTCAATTCTTCCCTATCATCCTCTTCAAAATTATTCCCATTTTTATTATTTTTCATAATCAAGCTTACTGCTTTCCACATTCTGTGGCATGCCTTAAAATACTTATCAGGTTCACAGGTAATTTTCAATACATTAACTATTGTAATGCATGAGTCGAGTATATCAATTACGTCGGAGTCAATCTCTTTTTGGTTAATTAATTTCTTCTCATAATAGCACAGAGCTTGGTTGATCATGGTTGTCACACAGGCATTAGTCTCACTGTAGATTTCTTGAGACTTATCAAACCCCACTAAATTGAGAATGATTTGAAATGTAATAACAAGTACTCTCTCTAGCTCATCTTGTTCACAGGATTCTCGTTTATTAACAATTATCTCTGTGAAACCCGCTGCAAGTGATTCCATAGCTTCTTTCTTTAAAAAATGTGTAAAAAACACTGTTCTTGTTTTTTCTGTGTTGCAATATGAACACAGTGTGTTGAAATTTTCTAAAGCAGTCACCAGTAACTCTTTGTTCGATGAGTTATTAAGGATGAAGTATAAAGTGCTGGCATAGTCAATCTTTGGAAAGAGATTCATCCAAATTGCTACATCTTTGTCGTGGGCAAGAAATAGATTTGAATTTATTAGACGCAGTACCTGGATGAGCACAAGACTATCATCTGCCTTCATGTAACCAAGAAGGAGGTTTAGAAAGTTGTCCATCTTCATGAGAGTAGCTACGACATCCTTATGGCAGGACAAGTTGCCAATGATACCGACGATAATCTCAATAATACGCGGTGTCTCAATAACCGGCAACGCGAAGTAGAAAAGATTCAAAATTTCATGTTTTTGCAAGAATAGAACAACATCTCTCTCCGCAGTCATATCCCAGAGTGTGCACAGGTCATCTTCAAAGGATTTTTCTTTTATTTCGTCCTTTAATGTATCTAAATTTGCTAATTTAAGTAGGATTTTCAAAACAAACCGCTCGCTATATGCAGTGTCGCCAATGACGTCTCCAGACAAAGGCGCGGTACTAGCCGTGTCTGGTTTCTTTTCCTCCTCTTTAGAGGTTTCTTCTGGCTTCATTTTGAGTGATTTCACTTACGTAAAGGCATTAACTCACGCGTTTGTTTAGGTTTCTTTTGTTCGCAACCAGAAATGGAAGAGCGACGCCACACTATCTGTCAAATTGACGTTTTTATTTTTTTAGCCTTTCAGGGATAGGCAAAGGAGACCAGGTCCATACAGCCATGTGTGTTGTTTTTAATATCAAATTGACAGTGACAAAGATGCGTTCACCATATAAAATATATTCTGTTGGAAACCGTCTTAATTTTTTTACTTCCCAATCTTACACCAGTTTGTGTTAGAGTTATTGAAGTAGTAGGAATTTTGTCTCATTTCATAATTTCATTCGGAAATAGATGCTTTATGTCCACGATCAAAGATAATAATATTAATCGTTACGATCGATAAGGTCGTTAAAAGACAAACGCTTGTTTTCACTAAAAAGGTTGAATAGCCTAGCAGCGGATCAACCATAACTACCTAAGTAGAGTTAGTTTACATTACACAGGGAGCAGGGAGCAACCAGAGGTTATAGATGGATACAAAATTATTGTTTCATTCAACAAAAATAAAGTCACTTTTGGGAAAAGAATGCCTGCGAAGTACGAAGCCTCGTTCCACAGATGCGTTGCTAAAACTTTCTACTAGCAGGCAGAGATATTAATTTGTAACCCACCTTTGCCACAGAATACAAATAGTACAAGTTTGCCAATAATTTACGTATCTACCTAACCACTGCATTTGGAATGCAATGCGTAGGCAAATCTTGGGATTGAGTCGATCTTACTCCAAGAATGGATAAGTTTTGTTTTTCTAGAACTAGACATAGGGCCTTTTTCCTCTCGTGACATTTCTACTGCCCTGTTATCATAGAAGAACTAAGTACCTAATAGCCATTATTATAAAGGCTGAATTTGGGCTGAATAAATAACGAGTTTACGTAAAACATTTATTTACTACCTGTTACGTTTAAAATAAAAGAGAAACCCAGTTTCATTTTAGGTTATCTTAAAATATCTAAGTTACACTTCGATAACAAAAAAATATTGGCATGTTTCAACAATTACTCACTGCTTACACTAATTAATATTCATACCTCCTAGACCTCAACAAAATATGAAATCTAGCTGATTAATAACAGTTTTGAGATCTCTAACGTATGAATATACTTGAACATGTGCTTAATCAATTTACAAGGGAATAAGTTATATCAAAAATTTCTTAGCCTAGCTGTCGGCCTTGACTTTGGACGATGGGGCTTCATCATGGTTGCCTTGCTTGCGTTTCTTTCCATGTTGCTGTTTTCCCTTGTAATTCTTGCCCTGTTTGTTGTACCTGTTATTTTTCTGGTTCTTGCGTCGCTTGGAAATTTCTTCAACAGTCTTGTCCAAGTAGGCTTTTTCTTCATCACCTTCAAGCAGTTTGATGGTAACCTCTGTCTCGCCAATGGTGAGTTTACCATCGGGGATCTTTTCAATGGCCTCCTTAGCAGCATTTTCCTTGGAGAGACGCACCCAGCCCTGGGAGTCACCGACGTTGAAGTCTACATAGGCGATTTCGCATTCTAGAAAACATTACAATACTCATTAATGTTATATTATGGTAGAGACAGTTGTAATAATTTACAAAAACTAAACAAATTTTAGTACTATTTGCTCTCTCAAAACTTAGCTAGCTTAAATGCAGAATTTACAAGACAAACTATTGTTATGTTCCTACCTAATCCCTTCAAATATTAGCTATTAAACAGAATTACCGACTCACCAAGCTTTTCAAGTCCTTCTTTGATATCTTCTCTCTTGAACTTCTCATTGCTCTGGGTGAAATACAGCACAGTGCCAGTGGGCAGTTTTAGTTCATCCTTGACTTTCTCCTGGAATAGTAAAAAGTGTATTAGTAATTAAAAATCTGTCAAACAACCATAATGTCAAGTCAAGCAGAAATGTGTTACAAAATACAAGGTGATGTGTGGAAGCACATCACTTTAAACACTATATGAACAGGCCCACAGGTTCTCTGTTGTATGAAATGGATATCCGGTAGCTACCTGGTATCCGGCCTATCTGGCCAATTCAATTCATCCATTTCATCTCTAATAAATGTTCATGCAAGCTGCAGTGTTAAAAAGTAGAACATTATCTGCATAATATGTTAATTAATTACTTACATCTTCTTTCTTTGGTTTCTTATCCCTCTTCTCTTTCTTGGCAGCATACTCCTCTTGCTTCTCGGTGAGGTATGCATCTTGCCATTTGGTGATCAGCTCATTCTCTCCATGCTTTAAATCTTTTGTGTCCATAAATTTTTCTGCCTATAAGAATACAGCATAATTTTTGATATAGAATCATTTTGTTTGCAATTTATCTTTATGATCATAATTATTAATAATTCTGGTTTTCTAGTAAAAAGGGATTTATATGAACAAACATAGGTAATATGTCAGTAAATCAGTTGTTGCACTTTGTCACTAGAACCCCAGAATACTTCTGCATTAAAGTTTGTATATTGTTTTATTAATTAGTTAACATACTGGCCAAGCTTCTTCTGAGAAGACACAAAAATAAAATTTCACTGTTGCTACAAATACATAAATATTTGTTGTCAGTCATCAATGTCATCATTATACTATTACAAATAATAGCTAGGTATAATTTTTTTTTCAATGCCTCATGAAGTAGATAAGAATCAGCAATAAAACAAAACTTAGTTTGCATACCTGTTCCTTAGTCTTGAAAGTTACGAACACAGATCCCTTGAAATACCTGGCCTTGGTTTTAACATCTTGGTATTTCCGCATAATGACATTCTCAACTTCATCATATTGTTTGAAGAATTTCAGCAAGTCATCCAGAACAAGAGTCTTGGGGAACCCTTTAGCATAGATTGTTCGGTTCACTAGCTCCTTCCTGCGTTCTTCATTCATTTCTGGAAGAGGCACTTCTGGACTTCTACGAACTTTCTTTTTGTCCTCTGACACCTTAAAAGTTTTTAAAATGTTTCATGTTGATTTAAATGTATGGTGAGTGACTCCATTATTAAAATTTTTAGCACAGGTATTTATTCTATGACATATTTTTTTATGACGTTTTGTTTAGTCTCAACATTCAATTGATTTCATGCTAACGGAAATCATAATATTGACAAAATTATGCTTTAAAAGCATATGGTTCAAGATCCATGCTTGATAACTAATTAAGTGTAAATAAGTAGACATTAAAAATTAAAGTCAAAGAAATCAACATACCTCTAACAGCCCAGTAGTAGACTTGTTCAGCGCAGTCGCAATAACCTCCAGATCTGTGGTCAGTTGTGCAAGTCGGTTGAACTTGATGAGGATGTCCAGTGGCACCCAGCCTTCATCCAGTTTTACCTGCTCGCGTAGAAACTTGTCACGGGGAAGGTTCAGGTCACCTGAAATAAATCAAGGTTGCATTATAGACATTATGTTATGGAAAAACATGTGGCAGTAAAACAAAGTCTAAGAGTTGTTACTAAATAGGCTACTTTACTTCTTAGTAAATATTAAGAGAAGGCGAACTTCAGGTTAGGGTCTAGTGCTGTTTACAAGACTGCCACAGGAGGGTTATGTTTTTGGCATGGTATTTCTTTGAACATAATTATGATTTCATTTACTGTGAAAACGGGTGAGAGGGTAAAATCAACACGCGAATAGGTATTGCACTTTGCACCTTCAGCAATTAGCGGTACTTTGGGCTTTGTTAAATATCAACTTACCTACATTGTCATGCTAATTTGGCACAGAACTCGTCGTTATTGAGTTGTTGTTATGATGCCCCTAAAGCAATAAACATCTAGCCGCACTTTGAGCGATCATAATAGAGAATCCATGGAAAACTATAAACGCATCACTGCAATTGAGAATTCTATTTAATGTTATGCGACTCACCGAAATAATATTCGACCTGCCGGATGATAGCGATGTCCAGATCAGTTTTCTCTTCAGATTTATCATTTTCTTGTTTCTCCTGTCCGTTGCTTTCCGCAGGAATTTCAGCTACCTTCTCTTCAGTCATTTTTACGGTTGTTTTAATACAATGTTGTAATGTGGCGCAATTGGCGAAAATACTTTGCTAATACTACAATCTAGTAATTATATCAAAAAAACAGCTTAATTTAATGCTTTTACACGAAATTAGCCGCAATTTTCAAAAGAAACACGTGTTTTTGCTTCTCTCTCCACACACGCCGGCAAAAGAATAATTTGATTTTGAAGAGGGGAAGGGAAGGGCGGGAACGAAGGGACGAAAGCCGCCATTGCAAAAATAAGAAAGAGAACGGCATATACAGATAAACGGAGTGTGAAAAACCAGTTATAATTATGTCAGTTTCCTCTGCGGTTTCGAAATTAATTTTTCGTTCAGAAATAAAGGACGCTAACTATTTCTTAATGCATGTAAATTATGTGGGAAACTGTGCATTTAAACAGTATTCAATCAGGTAAATAAGTTTTATTATATTATTGAGATATTTAATACATAGGCAAGCAATCAATCAAACGTCTTCTTGTATTCTTTTTTAAAATCCGACAACCATCTATAGCATAGACAAACACCTATGCTCTACGTATATTTTACTGCAACACTTTCTCCTAATTTTTAAACTGTCTTTAATTTTAACGAGATCATAGTTTGTTAACTTAAAACAATTAAGACATGACAGTTTAACAATTACAGACATTGCAGTATTATTAACATAACATAACATCAAGTTTAAAACAGTCTTAAGAAATTAAATTATTACAATGTCTCTGAAACTTCACTTTATTCAATGGTTTCGTCATGATGTCGGCCAACTGGATTTCAGAAGGACAATATGCGACATCAATTTGCCCTTTAGCGTACTTCTCGTATATATGATAACGCACGTCAATGTGTTTTGATTTTCTGTTGAAAGAGCCTGTTTTTATCAGCTGTATAGAGCTCTGATTATCCACGTGCAGAATAAGCTTAACATTTTTATCCACCAACTCTTTCAACAAGGATTTCAGGTACATGGCGTCTTTGCAAGTATCCGCGGCAGCTATAAACTCCGACTCTGTCGACGAGAGCGCCACAATAGGCTGTCTTTTCGATGACCAGTATACAGGACCATTTTCAAGCATCAACACGGTTCCAGTTGTGCTCCGTCTAGTCATCGGATCACCCGCATAATCAGAATCACTGAACGCTCGAATGTCGCCTATTGGTATATTTCTTTTAAACATTATACCTCTATCTTTAGTTCCAACAAGGTACTTCAGTATTTTCTTCACTGCATTTACATCTTCTTTAGAGGAATTTTCAGTTTTTCTAGTAGCTTGGTTCACAGCTTGAGCTATGTCCGGTCTTGTTCGGGTAGAAAGATACAATAAGCTTTCCACGACTTCCCGGTATGGATAGTCCACCTTCTCCTGGGAAGTTACTTGTGTCTGTCTCGAATTCATAGTACTCGGTATTTCAGAAGGTTTAGCGTTCTCCATCCCATATTTTTGCAACATACTATTTATGTAATTTTTCTGTGTGATTTTTATACCTTCTCGTAAGTGTTGTATTTCCATTCCCAAATAACTTGTAGGATTTTCAGTTTTCTTCATTTGAAATGTGTCTTCAAGTTTATGCAAAATCTGTTTTAAGTTTACTTTGTCTTGACCAATAACCAGTCCATCATCCACGTATAAGGCAATGATGACTGATTTATCTTTGTTTACGAAAACACATCTGTCACTTTTTATGCTTTTAAAACCTAGATCTGTCATGGTTTGAGTGAAGGTTTTATTCCAGGTAAGAGGTGCTTGTTTAAGTCCATGAAGTGCTTTTTTCAGTAAGCATACTTTCTCGGTTTTGTGATATCCTTTAGACACTTTCATGAAAACATTGTCTGTCAATTCACCATAAAGAAATGCAGTTTTTACATCGAAAATCAGTATATGATGGTTGTTGGCCGCTGGTAAGGCAAATAAAGTTTTGACCGCAGTTTGATACGACCGGGCTATAGATTTCGTCGTAGTCAAGATTGCCTTTTTGCTCACAACCTCGCACCACCAGCCTTGCCTTGTAAGTTCCATCGTCTTTTACACGAAAAACCCATTTGTTTGACAGTATCTTATGTCCCTTTGCCTCTTCTTTGTTAACCATGACCCAGGTCTTGTTTTCTTCTAAGGAACTAATTTTTGCTTGAATTGCCTTCTCCCAATTTGCTTTATCCTTACTGGTGATTGCTTCTTCATAGGTAAGCAAAGCATAGTCTTTGTATTTTTCAGGCATTTTTCTAGTTCTATTAGCTCTTACTCCTCCTTCTGTGTTTTAATTACTTTCTTGTTCAGTTTCTTTTTGTTTTTCTTTATTTTCCATTTCTATATCTTGTTCCTTGTCTTTTTTTCTTTCTTGATTATCATTTTCGGTATCAGAGGTCAGAGTGTCGTAATATTCCAGATCACCGTCTTCATTTTTATTTTTCTTTTATTCGTAAGATTTCCTATTTTCAGGAACATCTTCTTCGTCTTCAAATTGAGGTAGTGTTGCTGTAGATACACGGTTTTCAGCAACATCTTTTTTATCAAATATTATGTCCCTCTGGATTGTAACTTTCCTACACTCAGGATCCCACATTCTGTATCCAACTGGAGCATATTCAATCATTATTTGCTTCATGCTTCTGGTCTGTAGTTTCTTTAGATATCCCAGACGTTTTACATAACCCACGCTCCTGAATGTTCTTATATTTGCAAGGTTTGGTTTCGTTTTATACCATAGTTCATACGGAGTAGTATCAATTGATTTTGAAGGTAGGCGATTCATCAGGTACGTAGCGGTTAAAGTAGCCTCTCCCCACATTTCTTTATCTAATCTCGACTGAAACAACAAAGCTCTCCATTAATGAGCGGTTGAGCCTTTCAGCTTTGCCATTTAACTGTGGGCTGTGAGGGATTGTATAGTCTAATTTAATACCTCTTCGCTGACACCAAGTTTTAAATTCTTTTTCGGTGTATTCACCACCGTTGTCACACCTCACCTTTTTTACTTTAAGCTTTTCTCTTTCAGCTTCATTTATGTATTGTTTTATTATTTCAGGAACTTCAAATTTATTCTTCATTAGGTATACTTTTGTGAAATGAGTGTAATCGTTCAAAACTGTAACAATGTATCTCATTCCATCCCATGTTGTTTCTTCAACATAGCAGACATCAGTGTGTAGTATTTCTAGAGGTTTTGTAGCTCTTGTTCTTTCCGTATTAAATGGTGCCATGATGCGTACTTCACATAATTCATCTTTACATTTGTGTTCTTCTTGTGGTACGATACCGTCAGCTATCTTTGATAAGTTTTTAATTGCTTTCTTGCCTGGATGTCCCATTTTAATATGCCAGCTTTCTTCTGCACACATAGCCATGTTATTTCCCTGATTTAATTTAACTGTATATAAACCAGATTCGTTTTTCTTTCCATACAGTGAGAGGTCTTCTTTGAATATCTTGACGGTGTCCCTTGAGAATGTTACAGAACCACCGTTGTTTGTAATTCATTGACTGACATTAGGTTATGTGATAACTCTGGCACAAATAGCGTGTTTTGCAGTATGCGCACGTCTCCTTCGACAGTCCCGATACCTTTGGATAGTATTTTAGCCTCACTTTTGGCTATGCAGATTTCTGATTCTTGACTTCTGAAGTTTTTTAAGGTTTCAGTATTATTAGTCATGTGCGCTGAGCATCCAGAATCCACAGTAAACTCAAGTTGATTGGATGAGCTCGTATTTTCTTCATAGCTTGATAGAAAAGCCACTCTTCTAGGATTTTTGTATTTGTTTTTATTTGAATCTTTGAAGAAACACCTCTCTTCTGGATGGTTATACTTTTTACAGATACTGCATTGCTTCGACCTGCAGTCCTTTGCTTTATGACCCTTCTTATTACATTTTAGGCACTGTATTACTGTATTGGCTTTGAATGCTATTGACGAAGTAGAAGTTCTTTCTATTCTCTTCTAACAGCAGACGGTTCTTCAAGTTCAGTGTTTTTTCGCTTGAGGATTCCCAGGCGGTAACGAAACTACTGTAAGTCTCAGGAAGAGCTGAGAGTATTTTTGACATTATCATATCTTCTTCGATGGTGCTCCCTAATTTGGATAGCCGAAATGTTATGCCGTCCATTTCCGAGAGAAACTCTGTCATACTCTGTCCTTGATATTTATAGTTGAAGAAGTCTTGCATGGTACTGCATTTGTTTCGTGACTCCTGCCCGTCATAGATGTCACATAGGGTTTTATACATTTGTGCAGCGGTTTCGCATGTTTAAATATATTGCAGATGCTTTCTGTCTATAGTTGAAATTATTAGTCCTTGCCCCTGAGCATCTAGTTTTTCGTTGAATGTTTTTTCTATATCTTTGTTTTCTGGTTTAGTTAAATCCAACAAACCTTTAGCCCGTAGAAATATTGTGAGCCCGAACTTCCAGCCGCGGTAAGATTCCACGCCGGTTAATTTTTCTATATTTTCATTTTCCGGTCTTGACATTTTTTCGACTTTTGTTTTATTTTAAAGTTAAATTTTACATTTATTTTATTTTCTTTCACTTTTTATTATTTACGTTTATTTTAGTGTGTGTGGCCCATAACCTGTGGGAAACTGTGCATTTAAACAGTATTCAATCACGTAAATAAGTTTTAATATTATTGAGATATTTAATACGTAAGCAAGCAATCAAAGCAAACGTCTTCTTATATTCTTTTTTTAAATCCGACAACCATCTATAGCATAGACAAACACCTGTGCTCTACGTAGGTTTTACTGCAACAAATTACTGAGAATTGGCAAAGACATGAAGATAGAAGTGTCTGCAGCTGCCTTAAAATTAGGTTGGGTAATACCATCATGGGTTACGGTTAAACTCGTCATTTAGCCTCGTTACTTGATTTACAGTAACTTACAACATGGCGGAAGCACTACCGTGCGTGGCCCAGAAAAAAAAAATGCTAACCTCAAATACCAACACAACACGTCAACGTCAAGAAGTCAAGTAAATATAACCTACAAATCCTACAATATCACATTACATTTGTTTACTTCTTGACTCATGAGGTTTAATAAATGCCATAATGGGTGTAAGAGGTTTAACGACGTACATAAATTATAACCAAAATGTGTTTCTACGCGACCATCACCTCCACGATACGAATTTAGTGATAGACGGACACAGTTTGTGCGCTCAGCTCTATAGGACCCTGAACAGCTTTTCAGCATTTGGCGGAGACTATGATAAGTTTGCTGCTTACATTAAAACTTTCATGAAAAATTTGCGAAAATGTAACATTACACCATATGTGATTTTCGACGGAACATACGAGAGGCGTAAGTTGAAGACTGCTTACAGTCGTCTGAAATCGAAAATAAAGGGTGCTTCTCAATTAGACCCAGTAACTCAAAGCAGCCTGCAGATTTTCCCGCTTTTGCTAAGGGACACATTCAAAGAAGTCCTTGTTGAGATGAAAGTACCTTTCACGATTTGCGAATTTGAAGCTGATGATGAAATCGCTGCTATGGCCCGACATTTGAACTGCCCTGTACTAAGTTACGATTCCGATTTCTTCATCTACAATGTTCTCTATATACCTTTTAACACTTTAGAGTTCAAGCCTAAACCAATGGCCAATAAAGAAAATGGTGACAAAATGAATGTGTTAGAATGCAAAATTTATAAAGTTGAATACATGTTAAACCATTTCGGAGGGCTTAACGACGAACTACTACCTCTCTTAGCCACTTTGCTGGGTAATGATTATGTAAAAAAAGGTGTATTCAATAAATTCTTCGCACATCTTAAACTGCCAAAAAGCAAAAGAAAACAGAATGATCAGCAGCGATGCATCCATGGATTGTTTAAATGGCTGCAAAACGAGACATTAGAGTCTGCTATAGCTAAAATACTTGGAAGAATTCCAAAAAATCAAAAACATAGAATCTTTGCGACAATTAAAAGGAGTACTGACGGATATAACAGTAAAACTTGTAATTCCTTAAAATATTTTAATTTATCAGATGATAATGAAGCCTCATTAGAAACAGAGCTCCACATGCCTGAAAGTGGTGATGAAAATTACTCAGAGGAAGAACTTAACGAAGAAGGAGATGATTCATCAGATGATGAACAGAAATCTGAGGAAGAAGAAAATATTCCTGATGAAGAAGTGATTATAGGATTACCAGATTGGTTTGCTGAGAAAATAAGAACTAATAATGTACCACAAGCATATTTAAACCTGTATGTGCATCACTTGTACTTTTGTTCTCCACAGGCAGAAGATTACAATGAAGAGGACTCTTTTATCTGCACAATACCCGTACTCAGATATGCTTTCGATATATTAACAGATTTCTCTGAAGATTATTGCATTTATGTTAGCAGGGACGGTTTAAACTACAGGAGAATGTTTGTGAATAGAGAATATGCCACACCAAGGCTTATTGAAACACCATTTTATGAGTTAACTAATGAGCAGTTGGAAAGCTGTTTCGTTTATTTCATCAAAGAGAAAATGCCTAAATTAGACTTAGTTGTGTTACAGGAATTGCCTAAAAATTTCCAGTTGTACATGATAGCATTACTATGGTGGGCAGATCAGACAAAACCTCCCTTGGCACATGTTTTAAGTCTATTGACATGTTATTTAACATTAGAAGTGATTGATGAAAAAACCGGAACATTCAGGGGACATAATTATTTCAACAACAAATATTCAAAAAAAGTGGAAGAGTTGAAAAGGTTGCCGGTTGTAAAAAGCGAGGATGATGAAATATTTTTAAACAAGAATAAGGTCCAATATGAAGATTGCTTATTAGCGGCCAGTGTGTTACTGAAGCACTTTGAAATAGATGCCACTATAAAAAAGAAACCAAAAAGTTATGATAAAAAGAGGATGCACTCGTTTGCTAGGTTCCAGTGTTGTCTGTATCAATTCAACTCTCTGAACAATTTGTGTGGTGATCCATATGAAGCCACTACATATTCAAAATGCCTCAATGGAACCTTTGCTTACAATATTGCTTTGGCTTTAGAAAATCAAATGGAACCATACAACTATTTGCAGCAATATATCAAGGGTACTACAGTGTTGAGGTTTTTAAGAAATTTATATGGAATTTATGAAAAATGTGCTGAAGCTATGAATCTGGAAACTACTAAATACTTAGGAAAGGCGGGGAAAAAACGTGGAAGACGGAAAAATGTAGATAAAGACATTGATGACGTCATTAACTCTTTTATTGTAAAAGGTTTTGAATCGGAAGTTATTATATGACTGTGTATCCTCTTATTGTTTTTTTTAATGTTTTAGCTGTGTGAAGTAAAACATATCTACCTTTTTCTTCCGGATAATCCCAATAACCCATCTGATATATAATTCTATACCTTACATTAGGGACTGAAGGTACGAAATGACTAGGCAACACAAACGTAATATTTTTTTGGAAGGGCCGTTATATCTAATGCGTATGTTTTATTCATACGTTAGGGCTCCGAAGTTCCCGGACGGCGCTATGGGCACTTTATTACTACATTTAATATTATAAATAACTTTTTGATATATTTTTATCACCTGCATAAAGTGTATTAAGTAAAAATTAACCGTTCGACCTTGAAATGAGGTGGAAGGAGGAATGGCGGTCAAACCCTCCTAAAGCTGCCTTATCAGGCTATGACCCCACTCAAAAACCCTGGGGTTTCTCGTTACCTAGACGAGAATGGTGTCAGCTGAATAGGCTGCGCACTGAGCACGGACTCTGCGGCGAGTATATGTTCAAGTGTGGCTGGCGAGACTCACCGGCATGCGATTGTGGTGCACCTGCACAGTCAGTCCACCACCTCATCCATAACTGCCCAAAAAGGAAATACACTGGAGGCACCCTGAATTTGTACTCTCCTGATGCGAACGCAGCCCAATGGGTGAAGAACTTAGATATTCGTTTGTAGTATAAGATAGTTAATAAGCGACTCTGTAAATTGCCATACGATTAAATAAATAAAGTAAAAATTATACTAATTCGTACAGTCTAATACAAGCGAGATGATTATGTAAGTACATGAAAAATAGGTGTTATGTATTTATGTAGATTGCATTGTTGCCAATGCCAACCCAGGGGGCTATGATGGAAACGATGGAAATCACTTTCCCAACTGCAGCAGAGCCCAAAAGGAGAGCTATCCCCGGTTGTGTTACCTTCAACGCCGGAACACATATTCGGTCGGTACTTGTAATATTATAGGCCGCGCCATGGATTAAGATCGCTCGGCGAAACTGGTGGGGGTAATTTGGCGCATCTGTACAATTGCGCACAAAATTGTTGAGTTCTGAGTTTATTTCTTTGAAATATATTTTTCTTATTTCGCATTTTTTGTACCTATAGTCACCTAACATAATAACACTCGCTTTTGCTTGTGACTTATTTTGCTAGTATGTTTATTCAGAGTCTTGGTAGTATTTTTACCTGCTTTAAATTACCCATGATGTAATTAGTTTCCTTTTTAACATAACAATTCACGTCGTAAACCGTTTTTCTGGCTAGCCGTGTACAAACTTTAAATTTGGGTTTTTTTTTCACCAACTACGACATCATAACGTACTTACTACTAATAGTAAAACAATCTGTACGCAACAGTACCCAAGAGATACGTGACGCGTGAACGATGCGAGGGAGGGGAAGAACGACTTGATCTACCAATAACGGGTCGGCGCCAGCGCGCACCCTCCCCTCACCCCTCTGCGCAACCAAATAGACCTAAGAATTGACTTCTGCGCATGCCCCTTCCACTTTTGGCCAGCGATCTTAATTCGCCGCGCGACCTATACTTGCCACCCGCAATAAACCAGTTGCACAAACTTTCAAATCTATTCGCCTACTAAAATACATTTAGCGGCACAATTACTCTGCCACCCTATTTTCCCTAATTTACAATAAATAATAAAAAAAGTAGGCAAAAATATATACAGGTTGCTTTTTAATGAACCGTCAAGCCAGGGATTGAGTAAGTTTAAGCAAAGGTATGATACGGAAGGCAAACGAGCAAGTGGGTCACCTGTGGTAAGTGATCACCACTACCCATAGACACCCACAAACCCGGGGGGCTTTCAGATGCGGTGCTAACTTAGAGGGCTAAGATGAAATGCTTCTTGTCCCTGTGAAGGGTTGTTTTTGAAAAAAAAAAAAATTTGGTGCACAAGTGTATGCGCAAACGCTGAGGCAATGAATGTATGGGATAACTTTTTTTTTCTAAATATTTTTTTTACAAGGCTGTTAAGTACTTCAGACTTACTCAACACCTGGCTGAATTCTTGACCGCTCATTAAATCCCATCCTGTAGAAAAGTTCCATCCATCTGAAGACAGGTACCCTTACACAGATAGAGACACTTACTTATGCTTATTTACAAATTTTACTCGGTGCAAATGTACTTAAGTAGGATAGTTCGGTTCGGTATTTACTCGACAAAACAAAATACACTCAAGTTAATTGTGTGTGGCATCCTAAACAAATAGCTTGTTACTCAACCGGATAAGAGAATTTAGGTATCACACGCAACGCATATTCATGAAAATCTGACCCGAAATTATGTTTTCTTCGCTCTGTTAAGGACAAAGTGAGTCGCTGTATGAATATGCATGAGCAAGGGAGTTTGGCGTAATTACAGTATTTCGGCTTGAGTTCTACAGAATTGGGGCCACATTCGCTTATAGAACGTACATAAGCTGGAATAACAATGTACAATGAATTTAGATTGCTATGGCGCCTGCAAATATGTGTTTGCAATTTGTTGTGAGATCTAAACATTGCTATTACTTTTTTTAGGCGCAAGAATATTTTCTTTGTAACTAATAATTCTGTTAGTAGGTATTGTGCAAACAACACGATTGAACAATATCGTGGCTCGTATATGGAGTCAAATAATAACTTAAAATCAATTTGATCAAACGAACTGTTTTCACATATTTTTACCTCAATATTGTCTGTTACAAAGGTAAATAAAAACAATCTTAGCTGTATTTAATTAGGCAGGGTTCTGAATGGTTCTGAACCAAAGTGGTCTAAATCGGTCCATTCGTTTAGGAGCTATACATGATGCCACACACAGACACACAGAGATATACCCATACAAAGATACACAGGTCAAACTTACAACACGGGGTTTAAAAATAAACCTTTATGGTGTGACGTTCTCAGTATGTCTGTCTGTCCGCCAGAGCTAGTTATCTCAGGAACTACATTAATTCTATTTACTTGAAATTTGGAACTTACCCAAGTCCAAGTAGTAGTAATTATAAAGTAATCATGTGGTCATGTTTTTCGAGTCTAGGTATGTATATCCTATTTTATCTGCCGCTCTGCAGCTTAAACGACTTGAGAGATTTTGACGTGTGTGAAGTGTGTTTGCAGACTATATACCCTACATGGACTGTAGGTTTGTGAATTACTAACGATGGTGACTGGGAACCCTCGGTGCGCGAGTCCGACTCGCTCTACCAGTTTTTTAGCAAGCGTTGGCATAGCTTGTTTTTGTTAGATTTATTATCAGAGTCCTTTATAGGGTTTCGGTGTGAAATCGGGTCACTAATGGACTCGTGAAAGTAATAAAAAGAGATTGATTTTGCTCCCAACACCAAAAAATATGTTGAGGGCCTCTAATAATTCTAAAAGGCTCTAAACAAATATTAGACGCGGCGCCGCGGGTCAGGCTACCCGAGGGAAATCTAGTGGCATTTACTTTCGACCCCAAATCAAATTATATTATGTTTTATTGATACAAATAGACATTACGCGGTAATGGATTTAACTTTTTCTTGCTGGATAAGTAAATGTGTTCACTAACCTAACCTAACAATGAAACAAAAGACTGTCGTGGCAAATTTTTTTTTATTTTTCTATATAGTCCCCTGCTAGTAAAATGCACTTATTAAATTTTTCAAATATTGAATTTAAACCATTAAAAAAAAAACTTTCGGTTTGTCGTCAAAAAAGTCAGTAACCGCAGCCTTCATTTCGTCATCGGTCATAAACCTTCGTCCCCTGAGGTCTTTCTTGAGAAGTCTAAACAGAAAATAGTCACAGGGGGCTAAATCTGAACTATAAGGGGGGTGGTCAATGGTTTCGAAGCCATTGTCTTTAATTGCTAGCTTCGTTGTGCGGGCGGTATGCATTGGTGCGTTATCGTGCAAAATCAGAATTCCTTTGCTTAGTTTACCTCGCCGTTTTTCTTTTATTGTCTCTCTTAGTTGATATAGTAAGTTTGAGTAATAATCAGCATTCATTGTAGTTTTCTTCGGTAAATAATCTATGAACAAAATCCCTTCTGTGTCCCAAAAGATTGTAACCATAAGTTTACCTGCCGATGGACAGACCTTGAATTTCCGAGGCGGCTTGTCATCCTTAAATTTCCACTGTAACGACTCTTGCTTACTTTCCGGGTCCCATTGTCGAATCCAAGTCTCATCACATGTTACAATTCTAGAAATTATTTCTTCCTCTTTCCCTCGACTCATGTCCAAAAACTCTTCGCAACATTTGACACGCCTCTCCATGTCAAATGCAGTCAACATTCTGAGGACCCAACGTGCACTAACTTTGGACATGTTCAAATGCTCATGAATTATTTCATTGACTCGCTCTTTACTGACGCCCACATCTCTAGCTATCTCCCACTGCTTCACTCGTCGGTCCTCTAATATATTTTTTTTCACCCTGGCTACATTTTCATCGGTGACGGCCGAAACTGGTCTTCCGCTACGAGGATCATCTTCCAGGCTCTCACGACCTAACTTAAACTGCTTTGACCAAAACTTTATAACAAATTCGGAAGAACACGAACTGCGAAACACACGTAACATACGCTGTCTGATCTCCGAAGGCGTATTCCCTTCTTTAGTCAAAAACTTAATCACCGCACGCTGCTCGATTTTATCCATTTTCACTTTTTCTACCGACATGTTTGAAATAATTGTAGGAGACAAATAAACGTGATGCAATAAATAAATTAATGTAATACATTTTGAAAATAGAATAACAAACGAATATAAATCCATACCAGCCAGCATTATTTTTTTATATATTTCTGACCAAGGAGATTACTTATTAGCCGCCCCTCGTAGGTAACATAGTTCGGTGGGACACGTTTATTCTGTGTTGGGACTTTTAAGTACCTAGTAGTTTGAGGATTCAAGGAGAGCATAGTAACACATGGTGTGCCGTGCGGTTGGCCGCGGGTGAGCAAATTAATTGTCATGTCATGAATAGGTATGTACCTCCGCAAAGTAACGCCTGATTCAATCAATAATGGAAATTGGTTTTTCTCGGATTCAGTATTCAGTGGCATTAATTTATTTGTATAAGCATAAAAAAAAACGAAATTCAAAATTTTATTCAGCAAATGAAGTTGAATGCTCTTTTACACGTAATTTTTCTGAGTCTACCAGCGCTTTCGGAAAGACCATTATATTATTATAATAACCAAACTTAATTATCTAATAATTATAATTATAAAATATAAATCTCTACATACGACCATGTTAGTTCCATTCATTAAATTTGGTCAAATTGGATAATGGGAACTGTGAGAAGACTTTTAAAATTTGATGAAATTGAAATCATGAATTTCCTCAATTAAACATTAAAACTAAGGACTTACGTAGAGCATTGTATAAAAGTACTTACTTAATAAAAATGAATATCACTTTAGAAATAGGTGCATACTTATCCAGGACTCGTTTCGTCGTCTTCTCATTTCACCCGATCCTAAAGGTTATTTATATCGAATGTCAATAAATCAATGAAAACCCACACTTTAGTTGCCTTTCCTTATCTACAGTACACACAGATACTTATCCCAGTTAATCTTACGGGCTTTTACACTCACGCAAATAAATACAGAACGATAGTTTTTTTTATTTATCTAATGAAGTCTCAATTCAAAACAATGACAAAGTAGTAGCTAAAGAATGTACATACCTACTCATGATGATTGTGGTTTGTTAATGAAATGTAAATTTTTGTAGCTGTATGTAAAATTCAAGCTAGAGCTGGAGGACTTCTTTGCATAACAGAGGACTTCGTTCGCGTTCTGCTTGTAGGAATCTTAATGTCGCTAGATGTAGCAAATTATATGACTCGAGCATATTTATTTAGCAAGACGGCAAACCAGTTCGTGCAAACTTATAGGAAGTTTTTTAATTTTTTTTCTGAAATTTTTAAATTTTTATGTTATGTTTATCTATTTAGAATCACGAATAGGTACTATTGATTTTGATTTGAGAGAAAGTGTCTCAAAATTGTGTTCAATTGCGTTACCTCTTTCAAGTACATTTACCTTCATATGTGAGAGTAACGGAATGGAAGTACCTACCTACAAAAATATATGGTCATTTTAGGATACCTACTTTTCACCTATTAAGACCGATAGTACTCGTGCTTTTAAGTATAAATAACATAAAACATCAAAATCACAGAAAAAGCATGTGTATAACTTTTTATAAAATGGCCCAAGAGTGTGATGGGCCATTAGAAATATTGGCACAGCTGATCCGGATAGAGCGTTATTGGTAATAACGGCTGAGAATTATTAATAGAAAATTTAATACTTTAGACACGACATTGTCGCCGTTTGAGTTTCATAGATGTTAGGGTGGCCATCCTGTGGCTTTTTGCAGGACATCAATGGCGTATGAATGGGCACTTACCATCAAGGGTGTCATTCTTCTCTAAGAGTTTCAGAGTCAAAGGAAACAAAGTCCGTGCAGCCATGTCCGATGTTGATTTTGTGAAAAAGTCCTGTCACAGTCAGAGTCGTCAGTCTGACCTAGTCATGTATAAAACTTATACTGTCGGCAGCTCATGCCTTCAGTAAAGCGATACGTAGTGTACTTTACGCCGAGGAGCGGCCGGCGACTTCTTGGTGTTAACAAACAGGAAATAAGTGTTTTCACTTGAATTCTTCATTTACTGAGCACTATCACGTAATTTTTTTTGCATAAATCGCTATCTTTATAACACGACAGGAGATCCTCTCGCCTGGCTTTTCTTGTGTCTCGTTCTTGCGGTCTTTGATGTGTAAAAAGAGCATTATCAAAATGTCTACACTTACCTGACAAAAGTTTTATGTAACGCCACTGGACAAATAATCTAGTCTTGTGTTAACACCGACAAGACATAATAACTTGAGTGCAAAGGTCATCTAATCGCACGAAAACAATGGATTGTCACGAGCAACGTTCGAATCAAGGTTATGTCTATAAACGTTATATACATAATCTAATGCAAATATTGTTTTTAGGAGATAAACTGTAGTTTGGATTAGTTATATTATTTACACTGGCTTTCGGTGACGGGCCCTCGTGGTAATTAACTTTAGATAATTAAGTGAACTATGGTAAATTCGTGTGTCCGTCCATAAATGTGTTTTTGATATGTCACACCGTAGCGCTTGTGATGTCTTTTTACAGAGGCGTGACACCAACAAGGATCCACAATGCTCCAGCCGAGGTATGGTTGTAGCCTTTAATGGTGCGACCTTGGACTAGGCACACAAAAGATGGACATTATAATTTCCTACAGAATCTAATGAGCGTAGGTAAACACTTCCAGCGTATGCTTTTAAAGAAGCATCTGAAAATGAATGCAGTTCAATCATTACTGCGTTACTGCAGCTCACATAACGAGGAATGCGTAAATCCTTTAAATGACTTATACTGTTCATAAACCTAGTCCAGATACAGTTTGGTGTCTGGGGAATGTTATCGTCCCAGTCCAGTTTCTGTGACCAAAGTGATTGCAAGAAGATTTTACAGAGAATAACACAAACACTTAACAGTCCTAAAGGATCAAAAATCCTTGCTGCCAACGACAGAACTGCCCTTTTAGTGTATTCAATATTATCTATCGACTGCAACTTTGAACATGACATTAATATTTTATCAACATTAGGGTCCCACTCGACACCTAAAGTATTACAGTGACTTGGAATTTTTAAATTATCTTGCTGACTGCTGTCAGTTTCATTAATATGGCCGAGAAACTCCTTTGAGTTACTTTTTAACTTACGCAAATTAAAATGAGCAGATTTTAACCTCTCAGTGACTGCTTGATATTAATTCAACTAATTTTTTTTCATCATTTAAACCTGTAATTAGGTCATCTATGTAAAAATCATGACAAATTACTTCTCTTATCAAGGGGTCACTGCTATCACGCCCTAGCTGGACCAGACACCTCGTGCTAAGAAAGGGAGCCGATGACGTACCGTAGGTAACTGTATTAAGTTGTAGGTACTTCAGCGGCTCGCACTCGTCGCCGCGCCATAAAATCATTTGCTGATGTCTTTGAGAGGTTCCACGATGGTCTATACATCTTTTCCAAGTCTCCACTAATTATAAATGCATGTTCACGAAACCTTATCAATATGGAGAAGATGTCATCTTGAACCGTGGGACCCACCATCAGAATATCGTTAAGTGAATAACCTGAACCAGTTTTACACGAGGCGTCAAAAACAGCTCGTAATTTTGTTGATTCACTTTGCTCTTTTATAACTGGGTGATGAGGTAATAGATTAGCTGATTCAGGCTTTTTACACTCTGATAAATGTCCTAGGTCCACGTATTCATTGATAAACTCGACATACTTTGCCTTCACCTCAGGCTGCCTTTTAAAACGTTTTTCTAAACAATCGAGACGTTTTCTAGCTAACCTATAAGAATTGCCTAAAATTTGCGGGTCACTACTCAAAGGCAACGTGACGCAAAATTGACCATCAGCTAAGCGTTTTGTGTTTTGCTTGAAATGTACTTCGCACGCCTCCTCTTCGGGGGATAACACTGGTGTAGCTGGTATTTCTTCCAGCTCCCAAAACTTACTTAGCTGATGGCGTATTTCCGTACTAAATCCACAGTAAGTACTTTTCAACTTATTACTATCATCATTTATCATCACAGGTCCCACCATCAAGATTGTAATGATAATATACCTGTACAATAAACAGAAAGTACAGTCGCCAAAATATCTAAGTATATTAAAAAAACTGTTTTTTAATAGAATACTTAACACGTTAGCTGGCAGTAAGCGGTTATAATCGTTATAACAATAGGAATTGTGTCGGTTTACCGCCGGCGAAAGTTAATGGAGCGAAAGGTATCAGTGTTGACAGTCTCTCGTGCAGAGGGTCGAGCACGACTTTACGAAAGCTGCGTAATGTTACGGTTATCGTATCGAGATCGAGAAACCTCATACTAAATTTTAGTTCCAAATACACTCACGGGTGGGCGCTGTTCCAAACGTCATACAACATCGACTACGTTTACTATTCGACTTTACGTTACGCAGCATTCGTAAAGTCATGCTCGACCCTCAGTAAGCGGCTATAATCATTATAACAATAGGAATTGTGTCGGTTTAACGGTTTACCGGAACGGAGCGAAGGGAATCCGTGTTGGTCAGTCTCTCGTGCAGGCAGTCCCGTGGTCACCCCACGTTTCCGTGCTGGTTCGCGGCGCGCCCAGCTCAGCCTGTGTGGACATGATAATGATAATACGGTGAGCCATTATTGAACGACGTGACCGTTGAAGACGCGCGCTTCTGTATTGTGTAGTTCTAGTTCGCAAACTATTACTGGCGAGCAGAAAACAGATCACTCGGATAGCGGCTATAATCATTATAACAATAGGAATTGTGTCGGTTTAACGGTTTACCGGAACGGAGCGAAGGGAATCCGTGTTGGTCAGTCTCTCGTGCAGGCAGTCCCGTGGTCACCCCACGTTTCCGTGCTGGTTCGCGGCGCGCCCAGCTCAGCCTGTGTGGACATGATAATGATAATACGGTGAGCCATTATTGAACGACGTGACCGTTGAAGACGCGCGCTTCTGTATTGTGTAGTTCTAGTTCGCAAACTATTACTGGCGAGCAGAAAACAGATCACTCGGATCGGAAAGTGACTTAATACTTTTTATTATTTTTACGAGCGTATGTATTATCCTATCTAATATCCTAATCCCGACTTCCTAACTACCTAATATTATTATTATAAATGCAAAAGTAACTCTGTGTCTCTCTGTCTGTTTGTTACCTCTTCACGGGAAAACCGCTGCACCAATCTAGATGAAATTTGATAAGAAGATAGTTTGTATATTGAGGAATAACATAGGCTACTCTTTATAAGGGAAAATTATGTAGTTCCCGCGGGATAGCGATAACCGAAATCTACGCGGACGAAGTCGCGGGCAATAGCTAGTGTAGGTATAATTATGTACATATGGTACTATGGTACTTTCGGGTTGTCCTAGACAATTGAAATTTTATAACAAATCTGTGTAGCAAAACTTTATTCGTACTAGTTCCATCGCCTATGACAAGAACGACAGAATGTTCATACCAAAAAACACTAACTTATCTAGCTGTTCGCAATAAGCTGCGTAAGTTAAATTAATTATATTCAAGAATCACGTAGCCACAATTATGTCTAATGCTATGCGAGATTAAATCCCACCACAATCACGCCTCACGGATATAGAATACTTATCAATGAAAAAACCGGCCAAGCGCGAGTCGGACTCGCGCACGAGGGTTCCGTAGAAAGATTTTAACGCTTTTCCCCAGTGTTTTAAGAAGTCCAGTGTTAGCAGGACCCTGCTCCTAAGCAAAATGTACGCAGTGTGGGGTCAACTTATATTGGTCAGCGAAATCTACAGACAGACAAAAATTTAGGATTTTGAGAATTTTATGAGTGGTTGTGCTAATATTAATTTCAGCAAGCTACCTCCGCGCGTTCCAGAGAAAAAGGGTCTTGACAGACAGACAGACAGACGGACAACAAAGTGATCCTATAAAGGTTCCGTTTTTTCCTTTTGAGGTACGGAACCCTAAAAACGAGAGAAGTTATCGGCGACCTCTTCCTTCCTTATCTCATCGACCCGGAGATGAAAAAAGTCAGCCCAAAGTCAACGGTTACTATACAAGAAGAAATGATAATGATTGTTCGGGAAATATTTTCATCAGAGCTCAAAACTTTGCTACTTTCTCTCTGAGAAATTGGAGTACTTAATTCATTGCATCTTTCTTCGCTCTCCTTCATTAGGTGTGCTACCTGTTTATTTTGGTTAAAAAATTAATAAATTCTGTGGGTGATATATGTAAGTAAGTAACATCGCTTTGAGTTGTTTTTTTTTGCTTCTCTTCGGCTTTACAAAATGTCTTCTGCACTGGGCCTACTCGTATTATAATTTTATGCCCTACTCGCAAAACTAACCACGTACGGCTAGTAATTCAATTGCAGTGTCTTCTTAATTACAGGTTGCTCATCTCATCTCAACATAAAAAATGTTAATTTAGTGAAAGCGAATGGTCGCGAAATAATTTCTACAAAATAGAGTAGGTATGTACGTAAAATCTATTTCACTATAACCAACTAACCAACTTACAAAAGTTGTTAACCCCCCGACATCTTCAAACTTCAATATTTCAAAAACGGTTGAGTCGATTTTTATGGAACTTAGCTAAGAACCATCTCGTTGAAACTAGCTTTCGTTAAAAAAAAGCCGCGTCCAAATCCATGCTTCCGTTTAGGAGCTGCGATGCCACAGACAGATACATAGATAAATCCACACAGGTCAAACTTATAAGACCCCTATTTTGCGTTGGGAATTGAAAATGCTGAGAAACACTGCAGATGCAGACATTTTGGATCAGGTTGAATCACTTCGGCCGACTTGACGTAGTAGGTACCTACCACAGATAACAAAAGTTTAAAGTCACAACTCGCTCCAAACGAGTTTTATCAGCACAAATTAACAGTCATCGACGTAATCAGCCAGACGAACGAAGTCACAGTCATTCGCCGTATAACCGTCGAACGGCCGAGTCGAGTTTCCAGTGCTGTGCCACCATGTTGTTGAGATTATATCATTTGTCTGTTGCATCGCTGTACTGGTATACGGTGTGGTATGACCAGAACTTCATCAACATACCCTTCCCTAAGGGTTTGGCGACGTACCCTTTGAAGGGGCGGACGACTTTCCTCACATTCTGGTGTCTGGTGAGTTTGTCCTTGCATTGTAAATACTACCTATACAGGCATGGTAACCGAATTGATAAAATAAACATTCATTTTTTTAAGAGTTGGCTGTGTATGATGCGAACCTGGTTGGTAAGACTACACTGTCGTTATTTGAATTTATGTTCTGGAAGGATTAAAAAAACATTAGGGTCTAGTTTTGAGGACAGCGCAGTCTGGCTGGGTCCTGGGGTCTCCAGTGCGATAAGCACTATGTTTATAAAGTCGAATAACTAATAAATTTTGCTGAAATGTAATCTAACCTCAGTAACACCAAGAATTATGTTTTATTTCCAATAACGCTAGGAGGCGACCTTGTACCCTAAAGTAACCTCTTCCAGGCTATACCTCTACAGTGCCTACACAATTTTACTATACAATCACTTTGAATTATGATATTCTTAATTTACTGAAATTATGAAATTTATGAAATTTTAATACTTATTTCATCTTTTCTGTAGTTTAATAATAATGTGATTTTTCTATTAAGCATAACTTCATGCTTACTTTGCATACTTACAGTGACATTATGTGGCAAATAGAACAGTTGATTTGTGTAGAGCATAATTTGAAATTCTGATGTAATGTTTTTTTTGTAAAAATAGAAATACTTACTTAACATCTTATTTATCGTAATTAAGCTGTTGCTATGTTAGTCGGCAGTACATGACGATGTGTTTTTCCTTGACAAACCCAACTTAGAAGTGTTCATTAATATTTTTTGTTCAAATGATGTCAATAAAAATATACTTTGACCGTTATATTTATGCGAACCTTTTTGTATACCTAATCACGTGTATCACGTGACCTTGAACCAAAGAGAGTGGAAAACCTTGTGTACTTAAACTTGTTACTTTTTAGGGTTCCGTACCTCAAAAGGAAAATCGAAACCCTTATAGGATGACTCGCGTGTCTGTCTGTCCGTCTGTCACAGCCAATTTACTCCGAAAATACTTTACCGATTGAGTTGAAATTTATGCTAACACACATAATGACGGTTAGACTTTAGAATATATAATTACGACATACCATGACAAACATAAATATGTATAATTCATTAGTTACCTAAAAACCTGTCATTCTTAAGGTAAGAATTCTTCACTTCAAATCGGTGTTCTAAAAAAAACACACTGCTTTTTTTATTTTGGATTGTAAACGATTATTCTTTAATGATATCATAAATTAATCAATGAATTACTTACAATAATCGGGTGTTACGACATAAATTTTATGCTAATTATGTTACTTCATATAATTAACTAATGGATTATAAATGCAGTATTATTGTCATTGCTTAATATCGTGCAGTTAATTACTTCAGTCTTAAGTTGAATTTAAAGCGTTACTTAGTCTAGACCAGGCACCTGGCACTTGCCACAAGCCTATAATGACAAATCGGCAATGTCTATTCAGATGCAGTCAGGTTTTTGTCATTTAGGTTTGGAATTATTTAATTTAAACTCTACCAATCTGGTTGATTCTAACAACACAATAAAATACTGTTGTCAGTACTTTTAGTAGTATGGCATCAACATACAAATTTTCTCTATTAATATCATGTTCGAAATCGTAAACAACAAACAGAAGTAAGTATGTAAGAATACATAAATTACATACATACTTACAAGAACCCTGAAAAGAATACACTCTTTTTTCTTTGGGCAATCGTGTAAAAAATTAACTACATTTGAAAAGGTTGAACATGTTTTGATGAGACAGGAAGTAAGAGTGACGCAATCTGACACCGTGTTGATATTTCTGAACTGTGCGCTATACTTAATATCTGATAATTGACAGGCTTATCCAGATAATGGCTCTACCAGTTTAGGTAATTCGAAGCTACAGGTATATTAGGCAGATATTCCTAAACTTTAGCCGGATAATAATAATGTACTAAATTCATGTACTTAGTAATTTAATTATGTATTCATCTATATAAGTTGTTTATCCGTTGCCTAGCATCTATAGTCGTCCCACGATAACTCTGCAATGAACTGACAACAGTAGAAATCTAAAGTTTGTTTATGGCAACACTGATTTATAGTCAAACAACACGTTTTCCGCACTCCGCACTGGGCCCGCGTGGGAACTATAGCCTAAGCCCTCTCATTCTGAGAGAAGGCCTGTGCCCAGCAGTGGGACGTAAATAGGCTGATGATGATGATGATGAACACGTTTTGAACTTTTGATTAGATTAAACATAAACAGGTCATCGTTCATCCACCATTAAAATACCTCTCATATTTCGTTTTCTAGTTTTTTTTTACCGTACAACGGCAAAACCTATTAAACACTGGCAAAATTGTCCTCCAATGGCCAGAGCCATATTAAAAAAAACAGCCATTTTCGATTGCTACTATCATTATTATTTTTAATGAAAGAAATGTCTGAGTGACATGAAAAAAGTATTACCACAGCGTGATTTTTCTGGGTAGCCAATTAATATCTTATGCAGAGTTATCGTGGGACGATTATATGTATAGAACAAGCTCTGCTTGATTTGGGACTAGGTCAATGAACATCGCGAGTCAAAAATCCGCTAGGATCGCCAGTGTCGAGTGAGGTCTATCTGTCATTCTCCACCAATGAGAGACAGGCTACTGGCCTATGATTGGTGGAAATTGTCAGTTAGACCTAACAGACCTAATAGGGATTCTAGCGGTTTTTTGACTCGCGTTAGCTCTCATTGGTGTCAATTATCAATAAATAATTATTTATTTAATGCGTGTGACTCATAAACATATATAGAATACTAGCTGTTGCCCGCGACTTCGTCCGCGTAGATTCCGGTTATCGCTATCCCGCGGGAACTATACAATTTTCCCGAATAAAAAGTAGCCTATGTTATTCCTCAGTATTCAAACTATCTTCTTACCAAATTTTACCTAGATTGGTGCAGCGGTTTTCCCGTGAAGAGGTAACAAACAGACAGACAAAGACACAGAGAGACAGAGTTACTTTCGCATTTATAATATTAGTTAGGATTAGGATTAGGATTAGGATGGACGGGTCCTTCGGTACTTACGTATATGAGCCGCGAGCACGTCCGCACGGGCGTCGCCGGCCGCGCACCGCTCCTACCGGTGGGCTAGGCAATACCGTTCCTATTTCAAAATGTTCCAAAGGGCATTATCCTGATCTTTATATTAATGGTGTGACCACTTTCATATTATTTATGTTTCTCTTGTTCCAGACAATTCAGACAACGTATTTCACGATAGCAGTCTTGAACGATTACATCGGCACGAACGTACCTAATCCAAAACAGAGTTCCACCCTCCGAGCCATCAAGGATAAGCTTTTCCTCCTTGCTTTCCCTACGGCGTTCTACGTCGCCTGCGCCTTCTGGGGTATATACGCTGTGGACAAAGACCTGATCTTCCCTGATCATATCGCGAAGGAATTTCCCTCTTGGGCAAACCACACGATGCACACTTCGGTCCTAATCTTCATAACCTTAGAACTAATATTTACGTACCGGCGGTATCCTTCTAGGAGTGTGGGATTTTTAATTGTCATCGGGTTCAATTTGATTTACACGTCGTGGTTTCACATCATTTATTTTGAGACCAATTCGTGGGTGTATCCTATATTTGATGTGCTGAATTGGCCGGCCAGGATTGCATTTATTGTTTTAAGCTGTAGTGTAGCGTTAGGTTTTTACCTTTTGGGTGAAAAGTTGAATTCGTTAGTTTGGCCGAAGGCGGCAAAGCAGAAAGTAAAGAGTAAATGATTTTGTTCATTTAAATTACTTAAATGTACATTCCATGATCGAACGTGATGGTGATGACTTTTCTTTTTTATTGTAATTACTTGGTAAGTTGTTGAAATAAGGAAAGATCAATTTAAACGTTCAATGAAGAGTTGAACATCCCAGTAACCGTTTAAATATTTGACTGGCGACTGTAATTTAAGCTAGAATTGATTGTATTTATTTACTCTCTCAATTATAATGACCTAATTTAGTAGTTATCGAAATGAGTTCGTTTTTATTTTTGTTTGGTTTCCAATGTCTCTGTTGTCTTCATTTGAGCTTATGTATGCACTATTTATACAATAAATCAAGACTGTTTATAATGATACTTCTTTTATTGCATGTTACCGGTGGCAACTTACCCAATCCCACATTCCATACATTCAGAAATTGACAGCAAAAGTGATCACAAAATTCCCGCATGTTCCCGCACTCCAGTGTTATTCTCTAGTACAGAGTCAAGGTGTCACTTTCTGATGACCAAGTGACAGGTGACAACCTATTTGACACTTTTAAGATACATCTTTCTTTTATTTACATCTTTGATACTTTCTTCTAATCCGTAGTCCTTACTATGGGAGCTCACGCTTCGGCGGTAGCGAAACGCAAACTGCAGCGTGTGCTCCCAGAGGAAAGACTACGGATTAGTCCGAAACATGTAGATACGGCTATACTTGACTAACATACGAGAGTGATCCGTTTATTTCACTACGATCGAATCTCACGGTAGTTTCATGGTAAAAAAGTTATGTTTTTTTTACATTAAAAAAACTACAGTGAAGGTCGAAAATTAAATATATCATTTGCCAAATTAAAACGATTATGATCCAATCTGTTTTTATTACATTTCTTTATCTACTTATTTTGATAAAATAGCCAATTAGACTGATAAATTTGTCTGTATTTTTTAACGAGACACGTGTTTGGGAATGAATACTTATTGTTATGACACGATTCAGAGCTTAAGTTAAAGTCATGGACGTTAAAACTAGACAGCGCTATTGTTTTATTCTGAGGTCTAAGTAATAGTGAAACTAGCTATAACAGTCTTATTATTTTAAACATTGATTTACTAACATCATGGACTTTGGGTCTGGTACAAAATTCACGAAAAATGTACAACACGGCATTGTTCGATGACAGCCATATACGTCATAACGCTGTCGTTCGACTATAGTTTAGTCACTAAACGAAAACTGACTGAGACGCTCGATTAGTGGTCATTTTGCCGACGAGAAAGAGGGGTGTCATAAGTTTGACGTGTTTCTTTGTATCTGTGTTTCTGTCTGTGGCATCATAGCTTAAATTATTAGATTTTGATGCGGTTTTTTTAATCGAAAGGTAGTTTAATCGAGACAGTTTTTAGACCCATTTTTGCAATACTGAACTTTGAAATTACAAAGACAAATGATGTTATTAACGAGAAGAGCCAACGGGTTATTGGAAGGCTGATTGTAAGAGATTATTTGTGTCCAAAGTTCTAGTAAAATCTTCTAGTTAATTCAATATTAACCCCGTTATTTTTTTGTGGTATTTTAAGGTAGTTATAGTATTAACATTAACACGAACAGCGAAATAAGTACAGATCATTCATGTATTAGGCACTAGTCCCACCGCTGGCGAGTAGCGAGAAGCGAGTGTTTTTTGGTATGGTAGTGAGTGGAACTAGTGCCTTAAGACGATTTTTAAACTAATAAAAGGAGGCAGTTTGATCACTGAAAGTTATGACGTCATAGTTCTGTAATTCAATACAAACTTCATAATCGCTGGCGTTGTGACCAGTGCCTAAGTGCTGGACTGGAGATTTTGAGATGATAATGATTTTGAAACTAAACCACTGGAAAACATGTAACTTTTATGGTAAACTATGTTTTAAACATCTTGCTTATAATTTTAGGGCAAAACCGGCAAATGCTAACGAAGTCGACGCCCCACCCATAGAGGTAAATGCAAAGCCTTAAAAAAAGTCTGAATTAATATGCACCCCACTTTAAGCCGACGATTTACGCCCCGTCGTGTAACCGCCTACGCACACCCAGAAGAGTAAGTACGGTGGCCAAGTACAATCCATCTTAGATGTTTAGGTCCTCGAATAACCAAACCAAGTTAGAAAAGTTGAAAAACCCCCGACATTGTCATTTTAAACATCAATATTTTTAAAACGGGTGAACCGATTGTAATGAAACTTAGCTAAGAACCATCTCGATGAAACTAGCTTGTGATTAAAAATAACCGCATCGATATCGGTCAATTCGTTTGGGAGCTATAATAATGCCACAGACAGATACACAGATACACAGACACAAGATACACAGGTCAAATTTATAACATCCCTCTTTTTCGCCGGGGTTAAAAAATCTTGTCCTCCCTTTCCAAAAAAGTAAGTAATGCTCCTTCCTACCTTTTACTTAAGTAAGTAAACACTTAAGTTGTACAAAAAACAATATAAAAACAAAAGTTACAAACAGTTAAATGCGAGTACAAGGCCCTATTTCATAGATCTTACCTTCGATTATCGGTCACGAACAAAAACTAAATATATGTATGTACAACCGTGGTATAATCTAACCAACTTACAATAGAAAAGTTGAAAACCCCGACATTTTAATTTAAAAGTTTAATATCTCAAAAACGGCTGGATCGATTTTGATGAAACTTAAGTTAGCTAAGAACCATCGGTCCATCCGTTTGGGAGCTATGATGCCACAAACATATACCCAGATACGAGTACACCCAACACCCGTACATAGATCGCCGTCAATAGGGAGGGTTCCCTAATACAGTAGTAGTTACTGTTTACCAACCAAAAATATATTTCTAAAGTTCTGTATTTAAGAGACAGTGGTTAACGCAGCAAGTACCTACACGACGAAGTGACGTGAGCAGTCAATTTGATTTTCACTTATCTTATCAAAATGACCTTATCACGAACACTGCATCAAGGACATCCAACACGGCTTCCATAATGTTGGCATAGACTTAAAAAAAACCTGTATTACACTGTTGAATGGCTTTCCATACTAAATATTCTAAATGTCATAACCTAGGACAATACATTTGACGGTCAAACTTGATTGTGATAAGCAGAGCTCCGAAAGGTTATGGCAAAATCAAACACTTAAATAATATAATATGATGCAGTAGATAGAGTCGTAATACGTATTGTATATTAATTGATTAATTAATCAGTCTTATCTAAACCACCTAACTAATTTATTTAAAACAAATGTACAATGGACTAACACTACCTACAAAGTAAATAAATATATTGAAACTAAAACTAACTTAAAAAATTAAAAATTAAATACCTACCAAACCTGGACCTCTCGGCAGGGTGCCCATCACGCAGGCAGCATTCCCGCGCTGAATTGCAATAGCAATTCTTTGCGCGAGAAGGCTGCCCGCGCGAGGGTCGCCTAACCTAACTATATATCTTAAAAATTAAAACGAAACATGGGTCGGTTTCAGAAAATCGAGTAAGTATCAAATACTCGTATAATTATTCAAATTAATCGACAGAATTAGCTAAAATGTCATTATCAAATTTTGGTAATTTTTGGATTGTGGTTATTAAATTATACAAACCTATTCATTTTAATTTTTCATTTCATTTTCTATCCGGGTTGTGTTGGGTCAACCATTTATTAGCCTTAGCTGTAAAAAAGATATAAGTAAAAAGAAAAAATAGTCTAATGAAACAATTCCTCTTTTCGTTTCCACAATCCTCATATTTCTTGAACGCACTGCAATTTTGCATTTTTACCTTGCAGCAGTATGATTTACTGGCCACAGCAAACAGCTCACGTATTTTCCATTTCATTTATTTTTAAGGGTAACCAGCTGAACTACTCCGCTCTAAGCACGTCATTCGTCTCACTCTAACCAACGGGAGATTTTGAAAGTTGAAAAACGACCGACAATTTGGCCACGATATTTTTCGAGAGAGCGAAAAGTTTTCCCTCTCTTTGTGTGCATTTTTGACGGAAAAGAAAACAGGATTTTCGGCCAGCACTCTGAAGGGTAAAACTGGCCAGTAATTAAAAAAACACCGATAGACAGTTTTTTAATCTGTAGATTTAAACGAAAATAAAGAATTAAATTAGAGAGTTTTATCTTTAATTTTGTAAATGTAAGTTCATACGTATAGTTTTCCTAGTTTCAAGACAATATTGTGTGCCCTTACAGGGTGTTATGGTCTGACTATTCTTTCTGTAACACCTTAAGTGATACATGATTACAAAACTATCAAAGTACCCCTGTTTTATCCGTAAATAGTACAAACAACCAGCCAAACAGTGCCTTCAGCAGCGATCCACGGAACCCTGAACCACGATCATTAAGCCGCGTTAACGAGAGGCACTAATCCGCGCTGTTTGTGGAAAAAGTATATTTAGGTTTTACTAATGAGGTCTTACACTTTACGGCGAGCGGTAACGCCTTTGTGCCTTTTTGATAAGTATTTGCGAGGATATTTTTGAAGGGGCAGGAGGCAGGAGTGAGTCTTAAAATGTTTTGAATATCTTTGACTATACGTACAGAGGCCCGAGCGCGCATATTCGAATCCTACGTAACGTAAGAGAGAAAAATTCATATTAAATTTTAGTACCAAATACGCGCACGTCCAAACGTCATATAGTTAAAGTGAGAAAGCTTTCCTGTGTCAAAATGTTTATGACTTCGTCATAAGATTGATTTTTGCCTGGCCCCTGGGAAAGGTTTTGTCGATAACGTTTCTACTCGATTAGGTACCTACGTTATTTAAATCGAACTACATCTGTTCGTGAAGGATTCACCCACCGACCGCTTTCTTATGAAACAGCGTATATAAAAGTAAGTCCTGATTCAATAAAATAACAATAACACCATATTTAGAGTATTGGTAATGCGAAGGGCAGAGAAGGATGTACTGCCTTTTTCGTATCCACACTGGAACAGTGCGAGAACAGAGTAAGATGATGACAACGATCCGAACAGACATCGAACAAGGTCCTAACGTCGAAAAAGGTAGGTATACTTACTATGTTTCTAGGGCAGGCGAAAAAATGGACAATGACCCCGTACAACGTTACGCAGAGCGATGGGTATCGTTTTCTTTCGAATCTAACATAATAGTTTATGTCATTATACGTTTTTTCGCCTGCCCTAGAAACATAGTATACCCCCAAAATAGACGAACACAGTCAACCACCACTTACTGAGCTTGGTTCATTACTTTAACTACCTATGCTTAAATCCTTTTCTAACTTTCTATGTTACAACTACCCAAGGTGATATAACTCAGCAGTTAAACCCCCATCAACATAACATAGAATTTAATCAAACTCAAATTAGCACGGCGTAAAACAGCGGTAAAAGCCAGTCCGTTGACCCCCATTAATATCCGTTAATTTCTAAACGCCTATTCTCAGCTATGGACCTTCTCGTAAATTAAGCGTAAGGATCTCTAAATAGACCGTTTAGTCCGCTTAGCTGTATTAATTGCTTTAGCAAATTATTGCTGTTAACCTACTTATATTAGGCTTGAATCTGGCCAGTATTAAAAACCGTGAGAGCAGAGAAAAATAAAAATACAACTATTGGAGTTGACCTGGCCAGTTTCAAAAAGCATTAATAGTAATAGATGCTCGAGGGTAGATGTGGAAACGTAAGTGGCGAGTTGGCTATACGTTTAAAGTCCAGTGACACCTCTCTACCCTTAGCCCTCCGCACCGGCGTTGCTCCTAGGCCATATTTATATGTCGCTCATACGGGGGCCCGTCTAGTGGAAGGCGAGTCACCGTCTATCAATATCATTTTCGATTGAGACATTTTAATTCTTTAGACGTCCGGTGGTCTCAATCAATAGCCCAGTAGCTAGCCCATGATTTACCTCCCCATAGCCCATTACACTTTAGGTCCCATCGATTTACAATAGTCCCTACACCTGGCGGGTGCTGGCTCTGAGTGTGTCCCTATGGCGCGGTCAGGGACAGCGTCCGCTCGATGTATCCCTCACTCTTCATTAAATTGTCAAATAAGGGCCTCTACGTGTTGGCTTCGGCTCCGCGCACGCCTCCCAAAGGTCCGGGGCACTATTGTCCCGTGAATGTGTGCGACATACAAATAATAATAATATTAAGAGTTGTAAAAGAATAAAAAGACATAATAATATATTTTTTTATTTACCTACACAAAAACACAAAATAATAATAATAGTAGTTTATTACTGACATATAACAAAGAGATTAAGATACCAGTGTGTGTTGCCAGTGATGACTTACAGGTAGCGTTGCCAGACGTCCCGTATTTCCCGGGATGTCCCGTATTTCAGGCATGATTTTAAACGTATCGCCGGGACAGACTCTGTCCCGTATTTCAACCTTATTCGATGAAAACACACACAGCGTCGCGCATGACTCCGACGGCTAGCTGCACTACGAGACCATGAGGTGTGGGTGAACGAACAGTGTTCGTCCGATTAAAGCTGGATGCATCCTATGTCGACCGTCTTCTTAAAAATATAGCTAACTACCGCAATAAAAACAACGTAAAGTAATGATTTTCATTTGTCCCGGGGAAAAATTTAAAGTCCCGTGTTTTTTTTGCCAAAATGAGCATTTACAGGATCAAAAAGAATCTGGCAACCCTACTTACAGGTCGGAGACGTGGGCGCAAACGATGGGCCTTATAAGGAAGCTCAAAGTCTGGAGTTCAGTGTCCCAGTGTTCAGTGAATTTAAAAGGAAAACTATCAGCGATAAGCAGGCTTTACAGGTTTAGGAGTAATAGTTAGTTATGTGTGTCTATGTCAGTAACCGATATAAATTGACCCCACACTGCGTACAGTTTGCTTTGGAGTAGGGCTCTGCTAACACTGGTTTCGAATAGGTGTGATGAAAATACTTTTAAATTAGGTATCTATGCCAGGGCTTTTCGTAATGGCTTAGGAACCCTATCCTGGGCGTGTCCGACACGCTCTTGCCCGGTTTTATCATTGATAAGCCATTCATTGCCACTAACTAGTACCATAGACTAACTATATAATTATGTATAATTAGTCTATGCTGGTACTAAATACGCATGGCGAAAATCATCAGCATTGACCTTTTGACATATTAATAGAAATCTTAATACCTACTACGTGTTAAACTGAATACCCACTAAACTATCCAAAATTCTAATTCAATTTAGCAGGCGTTTGATATCAACCATCAAAACCCCCGTTTAACTCCCCGCAGGAAAGGAGCCCCTAATATTGTACACTTACTTTGTATTAACGCAATGTCCATTAGACTCAGGGACGATATTAGGAACGTTTACCCTAGAGGCGATTGCTATTAAGAAGTACATGCTTTGGGAATGTATTGAAGTAATTGGGTCGATGACTGATGTCAAAAAAATAATAATTATACACTACAACTTCTAAAATAATTATAACTAACCTAACCAACTTAGAAAAGTTGAAAAACCCCTGACACTGTCATTTCAAAGATCAATATTTCAGAAACGAGGGAACCGATTTTGATGAAACTTAGCTAAGAACCATTTCGATTAAGCCAGCTTTCGATTTAAAAAACCGCATTGACATCGATCCATCCTTTTCGGAGCTATGATGACACAGACAGATACACAGACACACGATACTCAGATCCGCAGGTCAAACTTATAACACCTCTCTTTTTCGTCGGGGGTTAAAAACCGAGGCTTTACTTATTATTCTTTAATCTACTCTTATTGCAATTTAGGCGATTTTTAATTTACCAAAAAGTAACGTAAAGGAAATCACTGGAAATTATGACCTCACACTATCGTTGTGACAAAAAACGTTGCTGATTTATTTTGGCAAGAAGACAGTTCAACGTTGAGACTTAATATGTTCGTTGAAAACCCAATACCTAGGTTTATTATAGGCTACTTCCCGCGGGATAGCTATTATATAGTCATCACATCACAAATAAAGCCACATTACAAAGGCAATTCGATTCCATACGTCTGGTGCCTAAAACAACACTTAATACCCAAATGACGTCATCAATATAGCAATAATTAGGGTTCCGTTATGCTAATAGAACCCTCGCGCGGAACCTTCCGTTATAAATCAAAATCACGCCATTAAGGCATTTTACCCTACGTGAGCTAAATAATGTGTGCTATAAATTATGTGTTACGTTACGTTCATGGGAATGTAATGGACGTAGAAAATTGAAAAAAGTAGCTTCTTTTGTTTTGAAGTTGATTTGATTACTTCTACAATAAACTAAATAAACTGTGTAAGGTAAAAATTGACAGATAAATACAGGACGAACGAGCAGGCAAACGAGCAAATGGGTTACCTGATGGTAAGTGATCACTACAGGGGGTTTGCAGATGCGTTGCCAACCTAGAGAGCTAAGATGAAATGCCTCTTGTGCCCATAATTACACCGGCTGTCTTACTCTCTACACCGGAACACAACAGTGCAAGCATGTTGCTTAGTGGCAGGATTAGCAGACTTTCAATCTACCCTGATCGCTCTTGTGATTTTTTTAATCATTTTTTCTGTTTTTAATTAACCCCCGACCCCGACGAAATAGATGTGTATCTGTGTACTTGTCTGTGGCATCATAGCTCCCAAGCGGATGAACTGATTTCGATGCGGTTTTTTTAATCGAAAGCTAGTTTAATCGAGATTTTCTTAGCTAAGTAAAAAAAATCGGTTCATCCGTTTTTGAAATAATGAACTTTGAAATGACAATGTCGGAAGTTTTTCAACTTTTCTAAGTTGGTTAGGTTATGTTTGTTACGCAACAAAGAGTAGTCGTATTGTTTTTGAAGGTTACAACTGTCTATTTACCTATATAAAGGCATACCATTATGCCCATTACCGCCGAAACTGCCAAGACCAGCCAAGGCGCACACCACAAAGGTCTTTGTGGAGTCAAATTGCCAGCCGTTGCAAGACGCAGTAACGAGGTGTATTCAGTCCCTGAATATCGAAAGGCTTGTGTAGTGCTGTGCAAGATTGCGTTTCGTTTTGACGACAACAGTGCCTAGTGCAATCGACGGACAAAAAATACGTTTCAAACACGTTTGCGTTAGTGTCAGAGGGTCGAGCACGACTTTACGAATGATGCGTAACGTTACGGTTATCGTATCGAGATCGAAAAACCTCATACTAAATTTTTGTTCCAAATGCGCTCACTGGCGGGCGCTGTTCCAAACGTCATACAAACTCGACAACGTTTACTATTCGATTTTACGTGACGCAGCTTTCGAAAAGTCGTGCTCGACCTTCTGTTGTTTGTTGTAGATACGTGCCACTAGTGGCACTGCCAATTTGCCTAAAAGCGAACGCGATCGAGACGTATTTTTTGGTCGTTGATTACCTTCACTGAACGCTCTGCTTTAGTTATGTTAAGTTGCACTAAGAATCACTTAGATTTTTTTAAACCATTGACATTGTGATTTCAAAGTATACCTCGAAAGTGGCTCAGCAAGGATTAAACTAGATTAGGTCTCGATTAAAAAAGCCGGCTCAAAATAGGTCTACACCTAATCTGAAATTTATAACACACGTCTTTTTGCGTCAGTAGCATTGGATTCAGAGCGCCTAGTGTAATCACCGACCAGGCCAAGAAATACGTCTCGATCACGTTCGCGTTCAACAATTCTCATACTATTTGACACTTTAACGCAAACGCGATCGATACGTATTTTGTGCTTTTTGATTACACTAAGGGCATTGAGAGTCTATAATGTAATCAACAACCAAAAAAAACGTCTCGAACGAGTTTGCGTTTGTGTCAATTAATTAGTATGACAATTTGTTTGTTGTCGATACGTGTCATTAGTGGCGCTGCCAATCCGCCCATAGTAAAGGTAAGCGTCCACATGTCGGTATCGTACGCAACGGACACATCACACGCAACGAAAATATATGCAGTGGTCGATGCGTACGATGCGGACAGGTGGACGCACTTATATGAGTTTCTATACAAAGAATACAACAATCCGTTGCGTGCGATGCGTCCGTTGCGTACGATACCGACATGTGGACGCTTACCTTAATTCTGATGTAAACGCGAACGAAATTGCCGTGATATTGCCAATTGTTTGATTCGCCGTATAGTCAGAAGCAGACATAGCTAAGCAACCGAGGCTGTCACAATGATCTTAACAAGCTCTTATACACGAGTAACAATAGAGCCGTGCTTGGATCACTGTGACCCCTTCGGTTGCTTAGCTATTTCTGCTGCTGATTGCACAAAGTCAAAATAAAAAATAGGTTCGAAAAACACGAGGCGAGGCCGGCAGTGACCGCGTTGTCATATTGTGACGAGGGAAAGGCGATATTTTCGGAGCCCAGAATTAGGTTGTCAAGTGAGTTAAGTCTGCTGGGTCACTGCCTAACCTACGATAGGTTGTCAGCCTATCCTTATTTACATGATGGCTTAGAACGGGCGTGGGTATAAATATAGCTGGCAAAGACATACTGAAAACAGGATATTGACCGCGATTACCTTATAGGTTTGATGAGCTCCCGATATTTCGACGCAGTTTCATGCACCCATTCATGCATTCGTCAGTTTCCAACGAATGTTTTATGTTGTGGATAAACGTTAGCTTCCAAATGGGTCTGATGTTTATATTACGTGGTAGGTAATGTGTTTAAGTAAAATATTGTAAAAGTTACTACAGGTAGTTATTATTGTCAAGATTTAAGCTCGGCGATAGCATAGGACTGTAGGAGCCAATTGTGTAAAAATTTCAAGCCACGCTGAAGCTTAAAAAAAAAACTTTCGAATTTAAAAAATATTTCTAAAGAAGATATAAAAGCCAATTACTCAAACAAGATTTTAGTACTTTTATCTGCTTGTTTTTCCCATTTCTCATGTAAACAAGACGGTATGTTTTATCTTCATACTTTGACGTTTACGACAGTCATACGTTGCTATTGCGATGTTAAACAGAGTAGGTATGTGCTGAACTTTTTCACTAAAACAATAATTTTGTGAAGAACGAATTGCGAAGAGAATTTTTAAGATTAATTTGCCTTTGTGATACATATTATTATTATCTTTGGTACGGTACCCGATTGCATCATATTCATCAAACTTATCGGTGGAGTTTCTTCCAATCATCTCTTCTATAAGCCAGCTCCTTAACCTCCTAATATGACACACCTTTATCTGGTCCATGTAGCTTCGCCTACGTCGACCTCTTCCTCTCCTTCCTTCAATTTAAATAAAATAAAGTCTTACTATTAAATCAAAATATCATGTACAATTATTTAAGGTACTTCCCCTCCATATGGCATCATGTGTGTGGCTCTAAAGATTTGTCTGTTTTATGCAAGTACCTTCTCTAGCTAAGTTTTGCCTTCCAGGTTCATCTAGATAGCTTTTATAGCGCAAGAAATAGCTTCTCCCATAAAAAAAAAAGAAAGTATTTTAACGCCATCTTACGCAAACCCGAAAGACGCCAAGCGTCGCTCGGTCACCGAGGGATTTGTAATTTAAATACATAGGGTATGTTAAGGACCATCTTTACGTCTAACAACTCGAATATGCCCTTGGATTTTTTCTTTCTACTCATGTGTACGTACAGTCGAGGAAATTAATTCCTGATAGATCATTTTCATAGTAAACGTCATAACGATTTTCCTTGTCAAGCTATGCGATGTCACTATGACGTTTACTGTGAAAAGGTTCCATGGTGGCTAAGGAATTAATTTCCTCGACCGTACTACTCCTAGTAACATCATAACATCAAACATAACAATCCCCTAAAACTCCTTAATGGCTACTAACAATTATTTGACAGCCACTCAAGCAATAACTTTCGACTGCCGTGCATAACTGCCACTATTAGCAAAACTGTGCGTGTGAGCTGGCTTTTATGTGCTCGAAGTAATTTGATCGAACGATTTTAGTCTCTTTTTATCACGATATTTACTTCCATTAGGCAAATTGAAATGTAACTGTATTGTAATCACATTAACTTCCTTTATCGACGAGCAGTTTCGCGTTCGTAAATAGATTTGGTTATTTTTCAAGCGAAGGTTTTATTTTGGCTAACATTTAGTTAATTTAATTAAAACGCATGCAACATAAAATCGAACGTATCTTACCTGGACCAATTTTCATGTAAGTCATGCTGGGTAGCGCCTAATTTTAATTTTAACGTGAAAACCAATGATATTAACTAGATATCTTTTGCTAACAAAAGAATCGAAAAACATAATAATAATGTTCCGAAGATGTTGACATTTGCGCGCAAATTTGAACCTTATACGAGAGCGACTGAGGCCAAAGAGGCTACAATTGTCTACCTCTTTTTGTATGTGATTTCATTGGTGAAAACTGTCCCATGAAGATCGCGCAAGAGATAACGATGAACTTTTATTTTTGAACGAGGCTAGCTTTTAAACATACGCAACGTATAATTTTAACTAGAAAAAGGTCTGCCTACACTTTTCTACAACAAGATACATAAAGAACCATGTTGACTGTTGCATATTAGTTTGAACAAAACGCTACTTTCGTTCCAATCCGTCCGTTCCGTTGCAATTCAAACAGCGCTCCGTATATATGGCCGCCACGTCAAATATTGGTGTTGCTGCATGCGGGCCGATCGCCCTTTTGTGTCGATGTTGCCAGTGCTGAATCCTGAGTAGCGCTTAAATTGGGGTTTGATTATTGCTTTGAGTGTATGAAGTTGGCGCTAGAAAAGCTATGTGGAGGAATACAGAATAACCTTTTAAGGAAATGTCAAACATTTTACGAGATTATTTTTACAATTAAGTTCAGTTATGTGGAGATAGAATTTTGAATAAACTGAAAATAGCCTTTGCTTTGTTTTGATAAAATTATGTTATTAACAATTAGTATCCCAATAATTGCTTTCATTTTAAGTTTTGTAGGTTATTATTCTATAATTAAAAATAATTCTGAAATTAGACCTGTACCCAGCAATGGGGCTGAACATCCTGGAGATGATGATTTAAAAATCAGATGTTCAGGTAGATTGAGGTACCCCTGAAAAAAGCTTTGCCTAGAAAATTCCGTGCAACTAGAAGAATACGCAAATAGGAACACTTCAGCAATAATACAAACAACGGAAGGAAGTTCTTTATCTAAGAGACAAAAGTTCCGGATCTAATTAAAAACAAACAAACTTAAAGAAAGAACGAACATTATTATTAGGTAAGCGGGCGTTTTAACAAAAAGAAACATTTTAATGCAAAAGTTTTTCCACGGTGATTTTACAAACGAAAATTATATTTTCTTCCCCATATTGTAGCGCGGGAGCGTGTGTTGCCAACAACCATCATTATTTTGTAGTTGAGGCAAGTACCAATAATGCATTTTTAGGGTTCCGTACCTCAAAAGGAAAAAAAACGGAACCCTTATAGGATCACTTTGTTGATCGTCTGTCTGTCTGTCTGTCTGTCAAGACCCTTTTTCTCTGGAACGCGTGGAGGTAGCATGCTGAAATTAAAATCAAACACTCAAGCCTGCGGTCCTTGAAGCTGTGAAAAATCAACCTTCTAAGTCAACGCAATCAAAAGATACAGTCATTAAAAAGGCCATTTCCATACAAATTGCCGATTTCCAAAAACCTAAAGGGTACTTCGAGATGTCCTAGAAACTTGCAATTTGGTATGAAGGTAGCTCTTACAGCACCACCACTCAGAAAAGTCTCAAAATCTTAATTTTTTATGTCCGTCTGTAGATTTAGTAGACCAAGATAAAAGTAGATAAGTTGACCCCACACTGCGTACATTTTGCTTAGGAGCAGGGCTCTGCTAACACTAGACTTCTTAAAACACTAGGGAAAAGCGTTAAAATCTTTCTACGGAACCCTCGTGCGCGAGTCCGACTCTCACTTGTCCGGTTTTTTATACGCTATAGGGTTGCGTTGGACCACAATCGCGCCTGATGGTAAGCGAAGATGTTGTTTACGATGGAGCATGTTTGCCTAGCAAATGCCCATTCACCCTAGACTTAAAAACTGCATTTCACATTGTGAAGCCAGCTTATTCATCTCTTCTTTTAATACTTGTGGTTTCTTTTAATACGCGACGCGAATTCTTAGGATAACTTTTTCAAAATTACCTACGGCGTGCACGGCGTGTTAGATTGGGTATAATTTATGTTTATAGGTGTTGAGAAAAAGTGCAGAAAGAAAAACTTAAGGTAAAATTTAAGGTCTCAATGATCGACACGTTCATTTCAGTAATTGACACCCCTATTAATAATAAATATCATGGGACAAATTGACACCAATTGACCTAGTCCCAAACTAGGCAAAGCCTGTACTATGGGTACTAGACAACGGATAAACATACTTAAATAGATAAATACATACTTATGTACATATTAAACATCCAAGACCCGAGAACAAATATTCATATTCATCATACAAACATCTGCCCCGACCGGGATTCGAATCCGGGACCTCAAGCTTCATAGTCAGGGTCTCTAACCACTAGGCTATTCGGTCGTCGTTGTCACCTTTATTGCTACGTATTAAGATTGAAGGTTGTTGGGACAACTGTTGGGACAGTGTCGGGCACAAGAACATTTAACTTATAGCGGGATTAATAAACTAACACGTTTCGTATTTTTACTAATTTTTATGAATTTTTAAAATTCAGGGAAGACTCGTCATCATTGTTTTCCGGTAGGAAACTCAGCGCTTAATATTTAATTAAATATTAATTGACATATATGTAAGTACGGTGAATTCCAATATTTAGGCGCAAGCTCCCGGTCTAAGCAAAAGATAAAGGAAAAGCAGTGATAAAAAACCATTTTTTATTATTTTCTAAAACCCCGTCTTAGGTCTAACAGCGTTTCGCTTTTATGGGAACATTATGCTTGATACATTTAAATAACAATAGAAATTACGCCTCCAAGTTCCTCGGAGTTTCTGAGCATTTATTGTAACGGCCTGAAGTTCTTAATTCAAGAAAGTTTTTCTAAACCACTGCGGCGTATTTACAAGATAAAATAAAAATTATAAAACAAATCGCTTTTTTTTACAAGAATTTCTTTATTATTGAATCGTACTGGGGAAGATTTTCCATTCATCCAAATAAAAAATAGGTTTTTGAAAAAAAGGTCGGTATTTAATATCTGGGTACATGTATACTTTTACTTAGAAATAGAAATAGAAATAGAAAAATATTTATTCAACGTACACAACAAGTATAATAAAAAACAATTAAAAAGTAAACAAAGACGTTGAACAGGATCCCTCTCAGCATTGTGCCGCGGCAGGGGCCACGGCGCTGGTTTTCAGAGGGACCCCGATTTAAAACTAAACTTAAAACGAAGACAAAAACAGTGTACACATGACGGTGAAAAGGGAAGAGGTAAGTAATTTAACAAATATACAAACAAACTATAGTAGACAAAAGACAGTTATACAAGAGAAAAGTAAAGTTATTGTTTGCTGTACGTAAATGCCCTCTCTCTTAGTTCCTATTTCATGTAATTTAACCACCCAATACAATAAACTTAGTAAGCTTATTTTACGAGTTTGATATTTATAAAAATGCTTTATTAAACAAAATATTTAATCAGCGTCTAAATCTTGTATTAATTTACCGAAGCACCATTAGACGTTATAACCGCGCAAAATAGCGCATAAAAACATAGCCGCCATATTGTACGAGGCCGTTAAGCCAAGAGCCTTCGCTATGAACGGCTTTTAATCAAAATTATATTGTCTTAAGAATAAGAAAACAATATCAAGTGATTCTTTTTGTTAGCAAGTGAAATATTAAATTCTTAAGAACGTGCCTTTTGCTTTTACTGCGCTATGATAAAAATCCACTTCTGTCCTTTAAGCAGAATAATTACCTAAACAAAATCAAGCGTATTTTGTCTCTGTTTTTTTTTGTATCGAAATAATATCGGCGTAACGCAAGAATTTGTTTTAAATTAGAGAAACGTAACCTTCAAGATAAACATCCACAGAACCATCACACAACTCCTCTCACCTCTGTCAAAATTCCCGCCAAAAATGCTCGCAAACTTTTTAAGAGAGCGAAACGGCTATGGCTGGCAGCATACAGCCACGGCTGCTAGGTTTGAAATTCCCGAGAGCCCAGTTCAAGAGTTGAGTAAACAAATACACTGTGGAAAGAGTTCTCGTGTTGCGCTCAACAACATTCCTTCGATGCTCGTTGCAGGAAGGTTTTTACGGAAAACAAATCGCTTTTAAGCCTTTACGTATTCTTATTCGCTACATTATAGTTCACAGGACCCTTTTATTAATCCTTTGCCTCTTGGAAGACTTAATAACTTTTAAGTCAAGCCTGACAGTTTTTCCAAGAAATTTCCTTTTGCAGAGCTGTAAGCCGATTAGTTCCTTTAAGCCTGTTTTGTTTGGGGGATCATTTTATCCTGGCTTTATATATATAAAGGAAAGAAGATAATGTAGGTACATACCTACTCTTACGAAAGAAATACTTAATTCTTTAATCCCGAACGTTCTTTTTTAATGACCATCTTTATTTCCAGCGTGTATGTATTATGGTTTTTTAATCCAGGTTAAAGACATTTTTATAAAAAAAAAACATCGTAGCATCTTGAGGACATTCGCAGCGTGCCCGTAGCACTCAGTAGCTGGCATATGAACCATGTCCAAAAAAAATCGACAATTTTTTCACGGTAAATGTCGTAGTCATAATTAGCATGACAATGCTTGCTAACCATTGTCATTAATTTTAAGGAGGAACCACCTTGAGTAATTACTCGAATGAATAAAATTTACTCCCACACTAAAGAAACTTAAGTCGTTCATTAATTACGGATTAAGTACAAGTGGTAAGTACTCGTAACTATAAATAGAGTATCTTTCCTAATAAGAACTCTGCGTTGGATTGGTATGAGATAAATTGTAGTTATTGCTCCATAATGATAATTAGTATTTGCCATCCCTCGAGATTTTCCTGGAAGAGACCTTATATGTTGTTTTTCTTATCAACAATTTCCATCTAAATTGGCTTTATATGTTTTGACAGGGATACCGACGGGCAAGTAAATATAATACATTAATGAATAAATAACAAATAAGATACTAGGCTTAGATAATATTATATTTCTAGGAAATGAGAAATAAAAGTGAGAGAAAAAACCGGTCAAGTACGAGTAGGACTCGCGCGCCGAGGGTTCCGTACAAGAATTTTTCCCGCTTTTAATTTGAATTATTAGTAGTAGTAGATTGAATTGAATTTGAATTATTAGAAGTAGCATATGTATGTACTAAGAAATTTTGGGACTTAATTACAAAATGTCCCGAAATCACAAAAGATTATAAGAATACATATATATAATGTTTCTTTTTTATTTAAAAGTTCAATATCTCAAAAACGCCTGCACCAATTTTCATGAAACTTAGCTAAGAACCATCTAGTTAAACTAGGTTTCGATTTAAAAAAGCCGCGTCCAAATCCGTTCATACGTGTAGGAGCTGCGATGCCACAGTCAGATACACAGATACACACACAGGTCAAACTTATAACACCCCCCCCCCCCCCCTTAAAAAGCTAAAAAGTAGCATAATATCCGAAATCTTCCAACAAAAAAATATCCTTCATAATGCTACTCACTGGAAAAATTACTGTATTGAGTCCTCATATTACCAACTTTTAAATCACTCCCAACCAGGGTGTCCACGTTTTGAGATTTTTGTGAGAAAAACGTCCGTAACTCAATACGGCTTGTACTATTATGTATTCTGTATTACGGCCCGTATAAATTACTGAACCCGGTGCACCAGTTTCAAAAGGAATTTCCGCCATATCCACTGACAATGGGACACCCTACAACAGGTGTTATTATTGAAAAATACTGTCGGTATATTTTAGACCTTATTGGGGTGGTGTAAAGTGGCAGTTTGCGTGTACGGGACGGGAAGAGTTGTAAACTAGACGACTGTTATTTAGTGGCTCGTACCTTGACATATTGCGTTTTTAAATTAAACGGGGATTTTAATGTTTCTTGCTGTTTAAGGGTTATTAAGAACGTGCTCTAGTTTTTTCATAAGATTTTAGTTATCGTCCGCTGCTTGTATGTTAGTTTGTTAAGTTTGGTTCTATGACTGTACAAAAAAAAAAGTATTTGGTTATGTAATATATTAACCGTCATAGAGGTATGAATAGTGTAATGGTCAGAGCATGACTTACACGTTAGATATGTTTTATTTCACTGTACTCAATACTCAATTCTTTATTGCTCTTACACAATTGTTTAATAATATTATGTGTGATCATCATGCACCCTGTTGGGCACAGCAGTATTTTGATGAGAGCGCAACTTTTACATAATTATTGTACATAATATCATTTTCATAGGACCTTGTGAAAGGTCCGTCCGGATCGCTACCAGCATCTTACTCAGCAGCAGTGCTTGCACTGTTGTGTTCCGCTATGGAGAGTAAGACAGCCGGTGTAATTACGGGCACAAGAGGCATTTCATCTTAGCTCTCTAGGATGGCAACGCATCTGCAAACCCTCCGGGGTTGCGGGTGTCTATGGGCAGTGGTGATCACTTACCATAAGGTGACCACTTGCTCGTTTGCCTTCCTCGTCGTATTAAAAAAAAACAATTATATCTAAAATATAACTATGTGCATAAATTAAAATAACATTTTTGGATTTCGTCCTTAAATCCGTTTATTTCACAGCTGTCTAGTTAAAATCAGAGCCGTTATTTTCAGTACAATTAAAAAGCTTCAAAAATCCCTTCTCACACCGAATCACATCAAAAATTTTAATCAAACCCAAGCCACGGGGGACTGATCCAAACTTTCCAAATTAGCTGTCGCCCTTCAGGGTGACCATCAACTCCTCAAAGGGATGGACTAATTAACCTTTTCACACATGGTTACCCTAACGTGCGTTTATCTTGTCATGTGGGTGAGCGAATTTGGACTAAAGTGACGAGTTTTTGGGTTGGGATTTGATTGAATTAACTTGGATTATAGATAACATATGATTGATCACATTATGCTGGATAAAGGGTGTTTGTTTTCATTAAAGAGGGTAATGTTTAATACTTTGTGTTTGTCACTTGGTTAAGTCGTAACGCCCTTTTGTGACAGAACAGTGCAACGGAGTCTACTAGTTTATTTTATAAGACAAGCCTCCATTAGTTAAAATTGGTTTTGTCTTCTTCTTACTAACGGAAATGGCAATGTGACAAAAAAGGACAAACGAACTTTAACGGCATTTTAGTTAAAATAGGTTTATGAATAATGGGGCAAATCTTTTGGTGGTGTGAGGGCCTATGCACAAAGATTATCATCAGGTCATCAAGTGCCTAGTGCACAGTCAAATATGGGTGCGTGCAACTTGCTCTTATGTCGGCGAATTAAGGTTGCGGTATTGTTGTTGTGGTGGATTAATTAGATAGGTACATGTTTTTGCACTTGACCGTACCTAATCGACGACCAACAAAATACGTCTCTATTGCGTTAGCGTTAATGTGTCAAATTATGTACTATGAGACATACCTTGACAATAAGTGGATATAACGGAGATGTTAACGCGAAAGCGATCGAGACGTTTTCTTTTGTCAAAAATTCCACTACAGTCTCAGGGGATTCCTATTTGCTCATTTGCCTACCATGTTGTGTAAAATTGCGGCCCTTTTGATATAACCAAAATACACCATCGTGGAACAGGTAGTACCTAAAATCTGAACCATTTCCGAACAGTGTTATCATAAAAAAGAGAGTTTTCGCTTGTTATTGTTCGTAAACAGAGTTACCAGAGATATCAATTGGAGTATCTTTTGTATTTTTTCCCAATTTATTTTATTTTTTACGGTTTTCCCTTAATTATCAATTATGCTTTTAAAATAGGTACTCACTGAAACATGAATACACAGAAAAAGTCGTGTAGGGAAAGCCATTGATTCTATCCTATCTAAAACGCCTTAGGGTGCATGATAGATAATGACGCGGTCGGCCGCCCGCACGCCTCCCCTTACATTTGCAGCCTGGTGTCCTATCACTTTGTCGCCAGTCATGTAGCAAATTTTCGTTTCGCAACCAACGATTGACAAATGCATCATTCCTAAAATTATCTTTACACAACTACTGATTTTGCAAATAATTTATTTTATGGAATAATAATTTAACAAATTTTCATTTTGTATTGTATAATTTGTCAAATAGATTATTTCTTAATGATATCAAATAGTCAACCAACGTTTGGTATATTAGATACTCTGTTGGTCACAGGTTTCATTTTTTTTAGGTTTTATTTTTTAGACGACCGGATAGCCTAGTGGTTAGAGACCCTGACTATGAAGCTTGAGGTCCCGGGTTCGATTCCCGGTCGGGGCAGATGTTTGTTTGATGAATACGAATGTTTGTTCTTGGATGTTTAATATGTATATAAGTATGTATTTGTTTATATAAGTATGTTTGTCCGTTGTCTAGTACCCATAGTACAGGCTTTGCCTAGTTTGGGACTAGGTCAATTGGTGTAAATTGTCCCATGATATTATTATTATTATTTTTTTTATAAAAAAATCACCGTTACGTTTTAAAGGATTCAGCCCTTTTAAGGACGTTCGGGCGGACAGACAGATGGACGGACAGATAGAGCGAATAGTCTTACAATAGGTTAGGTTAGGTTAGTGTTACATCAAGGCGCGAAGCGCCACAAGCGCGCGCGGAATAGGAGCTCCGCTTCGCGGAGCTCCGTCATCACCGCCCAGAAATTGGGGTTGTGTATAATATTTTTCAACACATTTGCTCGAAAATTTTAGAAGTCCGGCTTAGAAGTCCAACTTAGAAATCGATAAACAAAGTGCTATAAAATTACGGAGTTTGAGTATAAATTGAATACCGCCCTTCGTTTCGTTACACAGAAAGTAATTTTTATGGAACAATGTTTACCAATTGACATTTTGCAAAATAACTGATTTTAAAAACAATTTATTTGTGAAATGAACATTTTTAAAATAATAATTGGTCATTCCATGTTTGTCAAGCGTCAAAGTTTCTAAATGTATATTTGTGTAGTAATTATTTATAAAATTAGCATTTTCTGCAACAACATATGTGTGAAATGAATAGTATATGAAACGTTGGTTGTGAAATGAACTTTTGTTAAACAAGTTTCGGTAAAACATTAGTGAACCTTGCAGCCTTTCTCATTCGCAAGTATCCCGGCTCACGCTTAAGCAGCCCTTATCAATCGCTAGCGTTATGTCTCTCGCGTAATCAACTATTCTCATTCGCAAGCATCTAGTATCACGTCTTAAGCAGCCGTTCTCATGCTTTATCATGAATGAGCATTCTTCAGTATGTTAAATGGATAGCTACACTTATACGCATTTAATGCTGAAGCTGAATCGATGCGGAAGGATGAATGAATGCCGACGCATCTTCATACAAAATTGCGTTTTTGTATTACAAAATGCGATTCGATGCTGATAGATGTGACTTCACCCTTAATGCTTTCGCCGGCGGTAAACCAGACACAACAGAATTTCTATAGCCGCTTACCGCCGGCGAACGTGTTAAAACATTTTTGTCAAACCTCTTTACATCATGCATCGGCTTTACATGTAAGGCCTACTGCGGTAGTGTTTTGAATCTATGCCAGTAAAGGGTTGCTTCATGAATTATTCAGCAGATAGGGCGTTGTTTACGCTGCCCGCTGACACAGAACTTATATATCACGAAGGGTGCAGTCAAGTTGTTTAGATGGGAGATAGTGGGTACGGCGTGGTTGAATACAGGCGAAAGAAATGTTGCTGGCCGGATAGAATACAGGTTATGTAGGTAAGTACCTAATAGAAGAAAAAGCGAGTGGAGAATTAAATATTTGAATTAAAGATTTAAATTAAATATTACTGGCAGGTTAGAATTAAAACCCGTGTTATTATAAAAAAAAAGAAAGAGACTTTTGTTTTGGTTAGATTTCTGGTTCGAGATATAATAGTATAATAATAGGTATTGGAAATTGAAATGAAAATGTGGAAATCAAAAACGGTACCGAAAGTTTTTTATGATGTCAAGATAAGTAATTAATCATTTAAAAAGTTAATGCATGACACCACTTGGTTAAAAATAAACAGTACTTAGCCTTTAGATACAGCAAAAAAAAGTTAAATAAAACTTCATTTTTAAAAATCTGTCTTTCTTTTCAATGTTCTGGTTGATTGTGTGGTATGATTATTGGCTAAATTTTTATAAATAATAGTAATGTCACTTCCATTTTCATAGTTATTTTTCGTATCCTTGTTTCGCACTAACTGCCGTTAGATAAGCGAAGCGGTGCTGCCATTTTGGTAAAATATGGACCGAACAGGGCTTCGTAAGCTAACACCGAATAAATAGCTTAAGTTACCCGATAATTAAATTGATTTAATAATTTAAATTACCTTTAGCTACTGGTCAGATATTGGTAAGCATTTGGTGCACATTAGCTAAGTACATAAACTTATTGAATCAGGTGTTAGGTTCTTTTAATAAATAAATTAGACATTTATTACAGGATCTACTCCCATATCACGTTGGATGAAATGTTTAAAGTGATAAAGGTCACCACAAAGGCCACAAGACTAAGTACGCGTACTTGATCGCACGTCTATCTAACTATACCTATAAAACAGTACCATGACCACAGGCGCGACACTGCCGCGCCGTGACGACCGCGGATCGCCTTTCCATACCCCGCGCGACCCGCGCTCACCCCCGCTCACGTCCCGAAACGCACACAGCCGCGAGGTCGTTTACTGCACACATGCGTCAGTGTCGTTTCTTGTTACATTAGTGTATATATTCTTTGCCATGACTGACTGACAGACAACGCACAGCCTAAACTACTGGTGCTAGAGACTTGAAATTTGGCAGACATATACCTTGAGTATCCTAGAGGTGCACTAAAAAGGGATTTTTTAAAATTCCCACGGGGTAGGGAACTAGCCCATTTTGTAATATTTCACGGGGGCAAAGCCGCGGGGCATGAGCTAGTCTGGCATATGAGATAAAAAAAATGAACATAGAGTCGTGTGTCGTGTTCGTATACATTTTCCACCCAGGCCGCACTAACACATTCGCAACTGTACTTTGTTTGTTTTATTTCTAAGAATTTGCTTTCCGCGAGTGCGAGATGAAAATTTTAATCCGCTCCGCTGCCCCCACTTTTCCTCATTAGGAGGCCTACCTAACAGCCCTCATTTTAAAAATGGAACGCCATTTAAGAAAAAGTGACGTCTCACACGACGCCAGCCAGGATTTTTAATGGCAAGCCTTTTTGCTGCCTTTCAAGTTTTTTTTAAAGTCCTACGCGTAGGTATCCAGCCAGCTTTTTTTATGGCAAAGCTACGTGTTAATGAAACTAAATTAAAAAATTGTTATAAATTTCGTATACGACTACGTTTGACTGTTTTTTAAAGGAAGTGGAATTTTCGAGTTAGTGAATGCTTATGGGATTTTTTGCCGTTTTAATTTAACCAGTGTTAAGTAATGTGTGGTCATTAAGTGCACATTTCACTTCACTCAATTTTTGTCAGTAATTACACGTACCTATTTTAGTAATGGCCACCGAAAATCATCTTGTTTCAGCGGGCATTGCGTCTACAGTTGCTACCTCAAAAGGCATCAATTATTTCAGGTCAGATTTAAGCCATCGAAGATAAGTTTTTGATAGTCGTTTTTGGACACTAAGTGGAAAAGATAACAGCTTGAAATCCTATACTATCCACCACGCAAAGACCAAGAAGGAACCTCTTAAATCACTTCAAAAACCTACATAATTAATATTCGTCAGAAAGTCTCATAAACGAATAAAACCGCTAACTTTCAACGCCAAGTCCATCCGAGTAATTGTGTACAGTAAAATTAATATCCCAGCTGTATTACAAATGATGGAACTTTCTCTTGGCGTTTTTGGATTTTTTTGGATACATGAAGCTAAGTTTAAATGAACGTGATAATAGGCTATTCATGAAGTTTTTTGACGCTGAACAGGTTGTTCAGTTCAGTTATTCAGCGATTTCAATAATTATTGCTGGTCAGACCATGACATGCTCGCCAAGTTTCTTTTAGCGAATTCTTCTTGGCAATGACGATCAGATCAAAAAGTTACGTGCACAAGAAACCCTTCGAGTCTTATTTGAAAAATAAATGTAGTGTACCATTGCTTTCTAGTAGTGAACCTATAGTAGGAAGCAGCTCAGGAAGGAGCACTGGAGAGATACGAGGACGCAATCTAAAGTAGACTTGATAGAGCTTCTATAACTTGTTTTGAAATAAGAAACACTGGATACGCTGGGACTGTTGTATATTCACTTGAGCTTAAACGCGGACATCATCGGATCATACATCATAATGATTTGAAGTCCCCAGCTCGACTGATCTGCTCTCAGGAGCAAGGAGCGTTCCTTTGTTTTCACACAGTTCTAAACTTAAAATAAGAGATCAATCTAGCTTGCCAGGACTGCTACATGCATAAGTTGCATGGATGTAGGTTGTACAACGCCCTATGTACACTTGGTGTAAATGCACTAGCTCTATCTCAATGTCACGGTACAGCGTTTTTCATTGCATCTCGGTGTCAAGAAGTAAGTTGTGAAATCGAATATTTTCTGTGGGAAAAAAATGGTTCTAGTTCCAACTATACTGGCACACCACTGGATTCTTCTCAATTTAGGTGCAATTATTTGCCATGACTTTTTCAGTGAGAAAGATTTTGAACAATCCTGCACACACCAGCTGCAGTACCTGCATACAGATACATACAAGTCAATTGCAAAGATACAGATTATGTACGAACAGCGAGCGTAAACCGCAAACTGTGTATCTGTTACTGTTGTCGAACGCTTACGAGATATAAATTTACGATTTTAAGTACCTACATAACCAATATAACTCTAAAAAGTCCCTACTATTATGTCAACAGCATCGAGTTGTTGTAATAACTCACCCAATGTACCCTCTTAAGTTCCAAGCGCATTCTCGTATTAGAAGTATCAGAAACTGTTTTAAAGATGATTTTAAACCTCCCAGCGGTCGAGTAGCGGCGATAAATCGCTTCAAACTGAGCCACTAGTCTGTTAAGTTGCTCTTCAACGATAGGGAGGATACTGGTTTGTTTTCATCGACACGGAAAATATCACAATTTTTTTTTATACGACAAGGAAGGCAAACGAACAAATGGGTCACATGATGGTAAATGATCACCAGTGCCCATAGACACCCCCCCGGGGGTTTGCAGATGCGTTGCCAACCTAGAGATCTAAGATGAAATGCCTCTTGTGCTCGTAATTACACCGGCTGTCTTACTCTCCACACCGGACAAAACACACAACAGTTGAAGATGCTTTAGAAATATAGAATCAAGGTTTTTGTAGAGCCCTGGGAATCCGCGAGGATATGTTTGGGGGAACGCAGTCTCAGCTTTCTTTTCATGTTTGTAATACTAAAATATTATAAGCGTTCCAAAACGTACGTGGTTATTTTTTTATTTGAAAGCAGATTTTCTAACGGTGGTTCATAAAAGTCGGTTCAGCTGTTTTTGGAGATATTGAACTTTGAAACGAAAATGTTCGGGGGTTTTTCAAATTTTCCAAGTTGGTTAGGTTATGTTTCGATTCAGCCTCTGATTTTCTCTACGCTTTTGCGTCGCAAAAAACAAAAACGTAATCCAACACCCTGCACTTTGTAGCAGCTCTAGCATTCGGAAGAGCCCCTCAGCAGCTAATAAAGTCTTGCTCAACATGCGCCCCACTTATTAGCCCCTCGTGTTTGTTGGAGGGTGCTCCTTGTTTTTTCTCGAGTCGCCTCCAATTGGGAGATTAAGGCGTTCCGTCTGATGCTGCAAGAATGGTTTAAGTGCTCGCAAGAGCTGCTTAGCGATAATTTGGCGTAGTGTCGTATAATACATAATAATCTATGTTGTTTTAAAAATAAATAAATTCAAGCAGTAACTTTATCTTAATGGTGAGTTGAATTCTACATATAGCTAGGTACTAACTGTAAGTATTATTATGATCTGCACAAGGTTTGCCAAAAAACGTTAGCAGAACTGTTTCTTTTCCTAAAAATTTTTTTTCCGAAACTGTAAATATTTCAGCATTTTACAAAACAAACCTAATCTAAAGCGCTGGAAAATGTAACATTTGGGAAATGAATCAGTTTGACACACGTTTTTTGGGTCAAACGCAAGGATGTCTCTGTGCCCTTAGTGTAATCAAAAAGCACAAAACACATCTAAATTGCGTTTGCGTTACAGTGTCAAATAGTATGAGAATTGTTAAACGCGAACGCGATCGAGACGTATTTCTTGGCCTGAGTGCCTAGTGTAATCGCCGACCAGGCCAAGAAATACGTCTCGATCGCGTTCGCGTTAAACAATTCTCATACTATTTGACACTTTAACGCAAACGCGATCGAGAGGTATTTTGTGCTTTTTGATTACACTAAGGGCACTGGTCGGCAATTACACTAGGCGCTCTGCACAAGCTCTTATGTCTATACGATAACAATAGAACCGTGCTTAGATCACTGTGAACGCGTTGGTTGCTTAGCTACTTTGATAGAGAAAGATTTCTAATTACTCCCTCAATAATATACAATTAATAATAATGAGCACTTCGCCAAATACGGACACAAAAGGCGCTTCCAACAAATAAATACTCACGCTTATAATATAATATTGTATAACATTGTTGTACAATTCGGCAAATGAGGGTTATTGTACAAATACAGACCAGCCATGGTTACATCCTTTATATTACGAGATTACAAAACGAATCCAATTTTCATGGCAAAGTGACGCTCGCCTTCGATTGGAGATATTTAGGGGTCCTTTTCAGAGGATAGAAAACATGGTAACAATTGTGGTTTAATAATAAAATGGTGTCTTAAGCAGAGGGTCGTGGGTTCGAGCTCCGGCTCGCGCCTTTGAGTTTTTATGAATGACTCACTCCTGCAAAGCAATTCAACAGTGTGTGAAGTTTCCATTCGCATTGAGCCTGTGTGAGAATTAGGTATTGGAACACCGTTTTTTTTCCGTAGCAGTTTATTTGTTTGTTTTTAATTCAGAGTTGGCATAAACACCAGTAGTCGAACAAACCGGGCGAAGAGGCGTTTTTCCTCGGTGAACAAATTTAATAAAATTACGGAGGTTGTTTGCTCATATTTCAGAGAATGCTGAATGGTTTTGTTTCAGGTTACTTTTGGTCGTTTCAGGAATAATTCTAGTATTTGTTTTCATAACCCTGAACAGTTTTTGATATTACGAAAAGTCCATTGCGAAATATTTTTCCTCGGTTAAGTTTAGCTTAGGAAAAAACGCCTCAGGCGTTCTGTCAAGTGAGGCGGATGATGTGGAATTTCGGTGTCTTTTGTCTCATCAAAATGGCGTGAGCGCCTCGTATTTCATAAAGAAATTTAATTTTCCAATTATATTCCCTTTGAAATGAGTAACTAGTCGCCGCTTTGCGGAGGGCGTTGTCCCATAAAAAACTGGCTGTGTCCCATGGTCACAACTCTTGTATGATGGTTTACTGAGGTCCTACATCCTCTAAATCTTATCTGGTACGCGGGCACCGGCCGCCTGGATGATCTGGCCCCTGTATTGGTTTTGTGGTCGAGCTGGCACCTCCATGCAGCGATACTGATAGACGAGACCCGAGCGCCGGCCTACCTCGTTAAATAGGCCCTGGAGGGCTGTTTTGTGGATCGCAATTGATGCGTGACCGAGCGCGGACCTACCTCGTTACCCGCGGGCTGTAATACTCCGTTAAATAAGCCTGGTGGGCTTAACATACAGGCGACTGAGACGAGACCCGAGCGCTGACCTACCTCGTTAAATAGGCCCTGGTGGGCTGTTTTGCGGATCGCAATTGAGGCGAGACCCGAGCGTTGACCTACCTCGTTAAATAGGATCACCCCAGCTGAAAGACTGCTGAATAAAACCCACTTAGTGGTATGTATATCATTTATTTCATAATAAAGAGTAGTGTGGCCTGATAGGTGACGCAGTGCATATTTAAGTTGTTAACTGGTCCATTTTGGTTCCAGGGTTTCAGGGCTAGGCCCACCTCGAAGAGGTTCTCAAGACTGGCGAGCTGTGTCTTCCCCGTGGCCTTGCTGAAGGGTTCGGAGGCTCGAGTGGACCGTGAGCGCTGGGGCTTAGGCATTCCTTTTTTTTGTGCGGGTCCTACTTATACGACTGGCTGCATGTCGCGGAGCATCTGCAGCTATCGCAAGTCACGCCCAGCCTAGATCTAAATATACTTGTTTGGGTCCTTTACTTGAGATTTCGTGATTTTCGCTACTTTGACACTTGCACAGCTTACACACTACCCACTTACACCCGTTTAGTACGTAGCTGGAAGCTTCGTGTGCCACGACTAGTGTTTATTTTACCACCTAAGCTTTATTAAAGTAAATAAATATAAGTTACCCAATACTGGTTTTACTTCCAACCATTCGTGTTTGTTGGGTGAGCCCAAGGCGCCCTTTTATAAATTTCAGGGTTCCCCACTCAGGCCATAAGCCCACGACCCTCAAAAGAACCTTTTGCCTCAGCCGGGCATTTCAGGTGTTTCAGTATATATATGCCCAAGAGAGTGAGATCTGACCTGAGGGGCCTGTGCCCAGCCGTGGGACGTAAACATGCTGGATTTGATGATGATGATAATTTATTGATGGTTATATATTTTTAATCCGACTTGACTTGTAACTTTTAAAGGAAGACTAGCTGATGCCCGCGACTTCCTCTGTTTATCGCTATACCGCGGGATCTTATGACTATGACACTTATGCCTAATTTATGTAGAGTTAGTTAGTAGTTAGCCTAGTTAGTAGCATTATAGTAGTTTATGCAACTGCTACATAATGAGGGTCCTTAAAACACGAGTGTGTTTTTATGAAACGAAGCGAAGGCGAAGCTGAGTTTCATAATAGGATCACACGAGTGTTTTAAGGCCTAATTATGTGGAGTTGCATATATTACTTTATCTACACACATATTATAAGTACTCTAAGATGGGTTCAGAAGCCGAAGGCATGTATCATACCCATACCTGTCACGAATTTGATTGGTTTTTTTTAATCATAGACAAACATACCGAGCTGACGTTTCGTAAACTGTTATTTTTTTGTAAAAAAAATAAAAAATCACATTATTAATCATACATGTCGGACTGAACTCGACTTATATACGTGAGTGATCCGTTTTATTTCACATGATTGTAAATTACGTTGGTTGTCAAGTTCGAAAAATCGAATTCGATATCGAAAAGTTTTACCGCTGGACCTGCAGGGCGGGCGGAGGTGACGATGTACTGCAATGCTGGTCATTTTCTACGGTTTCTGAACGCATTATAGAGGACTTATGATATGTGTGTAGATAAAGTACTTTATCTACACACATATTTTAAGTACTCTAAGATGGTTTCAGAAGCCGAAGGCAATTATTAAACCTGCCAGGAATTTGAAAGTTTTTTTAAAATCATAAGTAAACATACCGAACGTTTCGTATCGATATTTTTTTTAGTCCACGCCTATATTTTTAAATTGTATTGGTTTTAAAGATGAAAACCGTCTGTCGTAATGATGGTCATTAACTGAGGCTTTTGAGCGCATAATAGAGGACTTATGATATGTCTGTATATAAAAATACTATCGTGTGTGATACTTTACTATCAATACATCGCCACGTAGAGACAAGGACTATAAACCTCTCTGCAGAACCCTTCACTCACTCGCGTCCAGTTACGGAATGTTCACCGCCTTTCAAAACATCGGACAGTGCCCTAAGCACGACTTGTCGAATCCTGCGTCACGTAAAATCGAATAGTAAACTATAACGAGTTTGTATGACGTTTGGAACAGCGCCCGCCCGTGAGCGTATTTGGAACTAAAATTTTGTATGAGACTTCTCGATCTCGATACGATAACCGTAACGCAACGCAGGATTCGACAAGTCGTGCTTAGGGCACAGGAAATTGAGAGCCCGTCCATCCCAATCCAGGACAATGGTCTTATTACAACGCTCACGACCGCTGTACCATCTCTTTCCACCACCACGCAACACTGTGTGACAGAAAGAGATGCTGAATGCGATGGACAATACGTCTACGGATTCGTTGGTCGGTAATGACACGGGTCCTTGGCTGGTAATGGCATATAGTACGAAATATTCAATTTGACAAAACTCAATAAAAGAGCGGTTTTGTTGGGAATTTGTTTTTTTGGGCGTCGTGGTTTGAGAAAAAGCGATTTTTACATGACTGCCTAGGAATAAGTACTTTTTACTTTTTATGGATTGGCTATCTTTATCTTTTTTTGAAGAATTTCTGAAAAACTCTGATATTTTAAGATATCGATTTGTTTTTCCTGTAATCTTTTTTTTGCTTTTTTTTTGCAAACTTTAAGGATACGGGGATGGTATTAAAAAAAAAACACTGTAATTAAAAAACTATTAAGCTTTTAGTAAGTGTGCAACCAGAGCAGAGCCCTTTCAATATGATACCCCACTTGACCTAGTCTGCCCACTTAATTTTTTTAATTTGAACACTCCCTTTCAGAGCCTTTTGTAATAAAAATAAAAACATTTTTAATTATTTTCTATTTACTTATTATTTGTTTTTACCTTAGTAAGCAAGCATTAATCCAAAATTATTTTTAAAAAGCGTTTTTCAATAAAAAGACATGTGAAGATAGTTTACCTTAATTCTTTCTAATGCTAAAAGCAACGAAATTATAGCTTATGCCAAGCGGATTTGCCCCCGTGAAATATTTCAAAATGGGCTAGTTCCCCTGGGAATTTCGAAAAATCCCTTCTCAATGCACCTCTAGGTTACTCAAAGTATCACACACACACACACACACATCGCCAGCCTTTTTTACGTCCCACTGCTGGGCACAGCCTCCTCTCCTAATGTGCGGATTGGGACCTTCACACACATCATTGAATTGCTTCGCAGGTGTGTGCAGGTTTCCTCACGATGTTTTCCTTCACCGTAAAGTACATGATAAATTGCAAATGCAATTCAAACTCAAGGTATATGTTTGCCAAATTTCAAGTCTCTAGGTCCCGTGGTTTAGGCTGTGCGTTGTCGTCAGTATCTAGATATTGTTTCCCAGAATTGCAGTCAACCCGACTATTTTATATTTTTAAGTTGGTTATAATATGACCATTTTGCTTCGAAAAACTAAAGAAGAGCATCGCTGGAGCCAAAAAGCAATCTACCCTAGTTTACTAAGAAAAAAAAAACAATAGCGAACCTAATATATCACTTTAACACCGTTTATTTTATCCGCATGGCAACATTTGCGGACCTAACGCCGCTCTCACCCAAATGAATCCCACAAAGGGACAATAATGTCCCACTCTGAGGGTTTCCTGGTGGTACAGAGGCTCAAGTACGAATATTCGAATCCTGCGTAACGTATTACATAGCTAATTGTATTCCAAGTTTAAAGTTCCTGACTCCATTGCAACCAATGATTGTCCACATGAAAGCTTTGGGCTCTACGACCGCTGCCCAACTTTGGGTAAACGTAGCGAGTTAATACCCCTGAAGATGCTTGGAGCACCTTGATTGCGCGGTTGTGCATAGTATAATGTCGGTGCACATGGTATGCTGACAGACGAGGAGGTGGAATTTCTCGTAACACTGACAGTGTTACAATCAATACCAGCTTCTCCAGAATGCGTCAACAGGGGCGTTCTGAAAACCAGCGCTGGCAGCTTCTGCGCAAGCGCAGCATTAGCTGAGCCTGTCCCTCTTGCTTGCAGTATAGGAAAGCTATGTTTTTGGGTATAATAGTACTTGCTATGTTTTTAATTCTAAATGTTGTGTCTGTATTTAGTTGAATCTTTTATTGTTATTGTTGGCAAATCAGTATCATCTTATCTTTTTTATGTAAAACTCTTCCGTTACTAAGTGACTGACAGATAACGCTCAGCCGCAGTACTTGGCCCTAGAGGGCTGCAATTTCGTATAGAGGTTTTGTCTTTGACGGGATTAAGAATAAACGGGATTTTCTTGTCTCCACCCCTCTTGTGTTGCGGGTGTCAGATTAATTATTTTTAGTTCATTTATATTAATCGTCTCTACCACTCTCTACTCTTACACATGCCATGGCGGTCTTAGATTTGCTTACTTGTGCTTCAGACACACGACTAGCGGAACTTCAACTAACGTGTTTGTTAAACTAACTACGTATCAAGGACCAACTAATATCGCAGCAATGCACGTCACGAGCGAAGTGTCTTATAGGTACAGTCTATGCTATGCTATATATGTCTATATATGCTAAGCAACCAAATCGCTCACAATGATCTGCAGAAGCTCTTATGTCTATAACAATAGAGCCGTGCTTAGATCATTGAGAGAGCTTCGGTTGCTTAAAAAAATTCAAAATTCAAAATTTTATTCAGCAAATAGGCAGTTGAATGCTCTTTTACACGTCATTTTTTTTTGAGTCTACCAGCGCTTTCGGAAAGACCATGATTGCCAAGAAGAATGCGCCGCAAGAAACTTGGCACAAAGTCATTTTTTCTAAAAACAAGTTACATTAGCTCTTACAATACGCAACCACAGACAAACTACACAAAGAAACCCCACTCTGTCATTAAAAGATTAAGAGAGAAAAAAAATACCGCATATTAGAAACAAGTGTAAAAAGTAATTATTAAAACAGCAAAACCAGAACACTTTACTTTACTGGCACGTTTTAAGCAACTATTCTTAGCAACTATTGCTGCTGACTGCCACTTACGAGGTATGTTTATAAATGTATCGCTTGTAATTGTAACCGTGGTAGCTTTGTGGTGGCCTCTCAAGCAGAAGGTCGTGAGTTTTCGGAACCGGAGTCCGTTGAATCGTCGACAAACGTTTCATAACTATTTCATTTCATTGAAAGCTATTTTCTGCTAAAATGAGGATATTTTCAGGATAACGTTATTGTTTGTTGTACAGGTTAGGTTAACTTTTAACATGAAACTACCGTGAGACTCAATCACAGTGAAATAAACGGATCACTCACGTATGTCAGTCGAGTATAGCTCGACATGTTTCGGACTAATCCGTGGTCCTTCCTCTGGGAGCACACGTAAACTGCGCGCCGTGGCTCTGCTCGCGCGGCTGCTCGAGGTTAGGATAAGTTAGTTTTTAAATGAACAGGTTACAAGCTTATTTCAGATTTGCAAAAGCGCTTGGTAGATGCAACTTGTCACCAAAGGGCTGGCAATTATCTGTCTCAAAGAATCAGCATCGCTATTCAGCGAGGCAACGCTGCCAGCCTTTTCGGTACCATGCCACGGGGGCCTTATTTAGATTTAATTTAGTTTTAAGTTTTAGTTTAATTAGTTTTAGCTTGGATTTAATGTCATTGTAAATTGCTTTCATTATGTAAATAAAAGTATGTAAAGGTTAAGAGCCTATCCAAGCAAGCAGAGGATCGTGGGTTCAAACCCCGGCTCGCACCTCTGAGTTTTTCGGAATTTATGTGCCAAATTACATTTGTAATTTATCATGAGCTTTATGATGACGGAAAAAGTCATAAGGAAAACCGGCACACTTCGAAGAAATTCAATTAAGTGTACAAAGTTCTCAATCCGCATAGGGCCCGCGTGGGAACTATATAGCCCAAGCCCTGTCATTCTGAGAGGAGGCTTGTGCCCAGCAGTGGGACGTAAAAGGGCTGGTGATAATCATGACTTCATGGTGGTACTCGCACTTGGTCGGTTTTTTCTTCACAACAAATCATCGGCTTTCTAGTTTACTGCAGTTCGGAACCTCGGCAGGGTCCCGTGGGAAATCCGCGTGAGATTGTACCTACGTGTTGCGCGCTTTATGCCTTCCAGGTTCCGCAGACGACTTAGTGTAATGAAATTACAGTGGCTCAAATGGTTTAGACACCTTCGATTTCTGGGATCCTTGTATAGTCTACGGAGGAATTGTTTTAATATTATAAGGTAGGATGTTATTTGTATGACTTGAAAACCGGCCATGAGTGTGTTGGTCACGACCATGGATAGGCCAGACGTGTAGGTGTGTGAATAGTTCGTCTATCATGGGAATCGAGTCTCGAAGACTTTTTCCTACTTTTCCCGAAATGTTTTAATTCGTCCAGTTTCAGCGGAGCCCCTGCTCCTAAGCAAAATGTAGACAGAGTGGGGTAATTTTATACTGGTCTCAGCATGCTACCTCCACGCGTTTCGGAGAAAAAGGGTCTTGACAGACAGACATACGGACAACAAGAATGATCCTATAAGGGTTCCGTTTTTCCTTTTGAAGTGCGGAACCCTAAAAACAAAAAAAAAGACTTGTCACAGGCCGTTTACTTAGGGGAAACAGTCTGTTCTAGGTAGCCTATCTAGGGTTTTTATGAAGTAAACAAATTAAAAGCTTAATACATTTATTTTCACAAAAAAACCGATAGGCTAACAAGTAAGGAAAAAATAGAGAATCTCAGGGGATTGAGTACGAAGACACTTTTGGAAGTTACTAGGTTCGATTACACGCTAATGTGGCCTACACTTCCCTCGGGTGTCTGGATCCTCCGGCGACGGCGGAAATAGGACGCAGGCGTCGTAGAGCAACCAGGAGTGACCAGGGGGCTCGTGTGATGTCGTGGTGTAGAGATGGTGTGAAGGGGACCGTAGCGTGCCAACGGCTAGCCTCTGATCAGGCTGCAAGAGGTCGGCAGGGGTCCGTTAGGAACCAGTAGTGGGTGGAGAGATTTTCCACGGGTAGCGTAGTTGCCCTGTAAATAGCTTCGTGTGAGCCAAACGTCCATGGTATGCTCGCACAGTCATGTTCCGCTTCTCCAGTCCGACCATTCCCGAGAGAGTGGGAACCAGATTAGCAGTGCATGGCAATACGGAGGGTCATACGGATTTACAATTTAGCTAGAGTCTAAGAATAAAGCTTTGACAGATTTCTAGTGCGAGTGGATAACAGATTTACACAAAGTGACCGTTGGAACTTTAAATTCCAACCGTTTTAGGAAGCCGTTAGGTTTTAAAATAAGCTCTATGTCTATAACCGTAGAGCAGTGAAATAGGGACGGATTAAATTATAATTAACTGTCCGGAGCGCTATTAAGGTACAGTAATGCTTCGGACAGAGTAACAGAGTGGAAACCTATAGAATTAAAATAAATTACAATAAAAGACACAAGTAGTGTAACACAATGATAAAGTACAGAAACGATCAGTATTCTTACTGGGCTGGCTGGTTCCACTCAGGAGTTGTAGAGAAATGTAAGGTCTCCCAGCCGTACAGGCGGTTTTATGGTTGTATGGAACCGGATACGGATAACCAAATGATTTTGAATTGGGCGACGCCCATGGGCGTGTTTGAGTTTCTCATTTTGAATACCAACGTATTATTTCTGTGTAGTGTGTAATGTAGTTTTTTATGTGTTTTATGTTGGCTAAGTGCAAGTAGCGGTTGTTAATTAATTAATTTACAACCGATGCAATTTGTTAATTAGATTTAAATTAATATTATTCGCCTAAGTGCAGAAAAGCGCCATCTAGCGGATTGTGGCGTAACTTTTAATGTCCAAGAGCTAGGGTATTGTGACAGACTAACGGAGTTATACTAACTGTGGTGTAGCGGTATAGGCACGTGACACGGGGTATGGTATTGTTGTTTCAGTGTTTTTAATTTGTAAGGAAGGTAAACAAGCAAGTGGTCACCTGATGGTAAGTGATCACCACTGCTTTAGACACCCGCAACCCCGGGGGCTTGCAGATGCGTTGTCAACTTAGAGAGCTAAGATAAAATGCCCCTTGTTCCCGTAATTACATCGGCTGTCTTACTCTCCGGATCACAATAGTGCAAGCACTGAGGGTCGAGCACGACTTTACGAATGCTGCGTAACGTTACGGTTATCGGTAAACCTCATGCTAAATTTTAGTTCCAAATACGCTCACGGGCGGGCGCTGTTCCAAACGTCATACGAACTCGACAACGTTTACTATTCGGTTTTACGTTACGCAGCATTCGTAAAGTCGTCCTCGACACTCTGCTGGTTGGCGGCAGGATTAGCGAGTAAGATCGCAGAAGTTTCTACCACCCGCTAGAGTGTTTAAGTTTTTCGTTATTTTTTCGCTCCATAAATAAATAAATGAATATCATGGGACAATTGACACCAATTGACCTAGTGTCCCAAACTAGGCAAAGCCTGTACTATGGGTACTAGACAACGGATAGACATACTTATATACATATTAAACATCCAAGACCCGAGAACAAACATTCATATTCATCATACACACATCTGCCCCGACCGGGATTTGAACCCGGGACCTCAGCTTCATAGTCAGGGTCTCTAACCGCTAGGCTATCCGGTCGTCAAATAAGTACATAGAAATGAGGATCCCTAATACAAGACATGATCAAGCGATCTGATTATAGTCTTGCTGTTGATGGCACACAGAGATACTTTATAAAAAAAATACAAGATGGTAAAGGAATCCGTACTCGGCACACTGGAACATATTAAACCTTGCAAATATCCTCAAAGCGAGCTTTATTAAAACTTCGACGTATGAATAAATCCCCTTTAGCCGAAATGCACAATTTCCCGAACATTATACGTTGTGGATGCGGGATTCAGGAGCGGATGTAAATTTTACAGTGACGGTTCGTGGCCATTGGCACACGTCATTTATTTTTTAATACAGTTGCTCAAAAAGTGGTATTTTTTGTAGCTACGTATCGTGCGGAAAGTTGTACTTTTCGTACTAGTGCTTTTTACTTTTCCAAGGCGCCGGGGGCACCGGGCCGCCTACACCTTCCTCCTCCTCCCCGACAGGGCAGCCCTCGCCGGCTCATACCCTTTGGTTTTATTGTAATTTTCTCGCAAATGTATTAAAAAACATCGTTTGGTACACGTGCGGAAGTGTAATTTTTATTCGTCCTGAGTCTCCACCTTCGCCTCACGGCTCGGGCCTAGACGCCCCAGGACTCGTGCATAATGACAAACTTTCCGTACTTATATCAAAAAGTACTATTTTGTATTATTAGCTGTCGGTAGACCTCCAGCAAGATGGAGTGACGACCTGGTAAAGATTGCGGGACCGCGGTGGATGCGGAAAGCACAAGACCGGTCAGAGTGGAGAGCCTTGGGGGAGGCCCATGTCCAGCAGTGGACGTCTTTCGGCTGACATGATGATGATTATCTTGGAAACTACAGCCCATGCCCTCTCATTCTAAGAGGAAGCCATCTGCCCATAAGCGGAGTAAACAAGCTAGATTATTGTTATTTATATTTATGAGCATTAGAACCATTTATATATTTTGTAACAGCAAATCGTGGTTTTCACGGCACAGGCAGACAGATTGCTCGAATATTGATGTACATAAAATGAAAATCCTGAATCCAAAAATAAGTCAAATTCGAGATCACCGCAGCCAAATTACATGAAATAGATACCTATGACCACTTTTTGTGTTAAAAATGTCAAGTGGAAATTGTGGCAAATTTTATCTACTTAGGTATTATACGGTCTTAGTCTCAGACGAAGATTTTACTTTATGCACTAGAGCATAAAAACCCATTTTATGCAGCCTACTTTAAGAGCATGAAAAGTGAAAAACAAATTATACTTAAGTGTCGTATCGTCCGACAGTGGAGCTTTGCACCGTCGTAGCCTGATGACAGCCCGGAAGCGAGTGCCTCTGATTTGTCAGCGGCGACAAGACGGCACGGGTACGACACGATTGCGTCCCGGTTACGTTCACCGCCACGATTTATTGAGAAATTCACGTACGTACTAGCGTCTAGTACTCGTAATATTGAAGTTTTAAAAGCGAATTATTCGAAATCATGGGACTACATTGGTTAGGCTGCTTATAGTTTTGAAGGTTTACAAAAAGGTTTAGACAATTATTTTCATGGAATCATACTTTTTACTGTTGTTGATTAAAAATTAGGTTAGGTTATCTCATGGTTTTTCTTGTTTTCTACGTCAGAGTGAGTGCTGATTCCTATATTTCACAGACTAACTTCTAATTACATGTTTAGGAATATCATTAGTAGCTGGATCTTTCACCTTTGCCGTTAACGCCAAATAGCTTAATAATGAACTTAAACTTGTCCAAGCCACATACTATGTTTTTAAGTGTCTCAAAATAAGCTTTTTAGTTCTACCGAGCTATGTTCCTATAAGTAGCATCAGAGTTTAGGAATTTAAACTTCGCTCTTATCTTAAAAGCGGCAATTCAGTTGATTCTAGGATCCCGAAAATTGCGGGCTTTGTTTAATCTGTTTTTATAGTAGGCTAAGTTAAGCTAAGTTAAACAAAATAATATTCTTATTAAAGAGCAGAAATTCATTTGCCGTGTTCGTACGTCTGATTCCTTAAATATTACATCAGTAGGTACTTTTTGATTCCTTAATTGAATGATAATTATGAAATTAGTAAGTTTTTCGGTATCTGATATCGCAGATTTTTACTAACTAAATTCGTTAGATTGAAGAAGACAAAGAAATTGACTCTAAGAAACACTTTTTTTTATCAACTTGTGCTTTAGAGATATATAACATTTTACTGACGCAAGCAAAATAGTTTTACTAATAATACGACGTTGGATAACTACGTTATAAATACCGATCATAAAACAAAACAGTAAAATTAACACGCGCTTTATCAATAAAAAAAGAACTACAAATGGTTTAGTATAAGAGCACAGAAAGTTAGTAAGTAGTTAGTATTTAACTTATTGGTGAGTAAGTTTGCTCATCATGTTTTTTGCTATCTCTATCGCGGCATTATGCCTTGCCACTTACGTAGCGTCTGCAGCTACAGTGCCGCATTCAAAAAAATTGTACTACGATTTGGAAAACGCCCACAAATTATTCGAGGATTACTTAAACGAATACAAAAAGTCATACGATGCAGCGGAATACGCGAAGAGAATCGAACTGTTCAAGAGAAGCTTAAAGGAAATCAATGAATTGAACGCCAAATACCCAAAAACAGTATATGGAATAACGCTATTCGCTGATATGACACCCGAAGAAGAAGAACCTTACTTTGGTTTTGAGATAGACGATACACATTTTAATGAAACAATAAAAAGCAAGAAAGTAATAAACGCAGTACATCTTGATTCGTCTGGAGATGCTCCTTCGTTTTTTTGATTGGCGCGATAAGGGTGTAGTGACCCCTGTAAAGAATCAAGGTAGTTGTGGTTCCTGCTATGTCTTCAGCGCCATAGGTAAGTCTTATGCGATATAATGCGAAAGTGGTATTTACTCTTATCAAATTGGTACTTACTAGTGTATAGTTTTTTTAAATAATGCATTCATTTTCTGACTCCCTGTTTAGAGATTTATAATCAGTGAACCTAATTTCTTCCTTATCTCCTATCGGCCGAACTTATTCGTTATTTATTTCTGTGTTCCCTTCCACATTACAGTAAAAAAAACTTCACTCGAATTAAACTAGTATAATAATTATAATTAGAGAACCTTCTAAATCGCATAATCTTTTTACGCATGATCTTAATTTCCCACAATCGATTTTTTGCTGAAGCCGTAAAAATTTCAGAATAACTTTAGCATATAGCGTAGGTTAGTTCGGTTAGAACAGAAATAAATATATTTATAAGCGTTTTGAAAACTTGGTAGAACATCGTTTCGAACAATTATGCGAAGTTAAGATTGTAAGATGCGTAAAAAGATTCGGCAAGAGGAACCATATACCTAATTATGTTAGGATATAATCGTTTTTTCATCAAGTACTTATTCTACAGGGAACATCGAGGGTCAGTATGCCTTGAAGCATAAACAGTGCATCGCTTTTTCGGAACAGTTTTGTATGGATTGTCTCGTTGATACTCCATGTGCCGGTGGAAAGGCTCTTAAGGTTATGGAGTACGTTTTTTTTGTAATTTCCACATTTAAGCTTCTGTTAAACTGTGGATAATGTTTAATTGTACCAACATAGTGTTTTACGGCGTGATACTTCGCTTAGCAAATCAGTATTGCGATGATAACGTTGCAGTGCCACCAGGCTCATGATGACTCGCCTCGTTGATTTTTTATTATTTTGTTCGACTTGAGTTATTACCGTCTTTAACTGACTTCAAAAAAAGAAGGAGGTTCTCAATTCGTCGGAATGTTTTTTTTGACGGCTGGACCGATTTCAAAAAATCTTTTTTGTTTGAAAGGGTATTATACTCTCTAGTTGGTCCCATTGTCACCAAGTCTCATCTGATGATGGGATCCCTGGGAAATCGAAGGCAACCCTCAAATTTTATAGGCACTTATCATTAAATCAATATATTATGAAGTACCTCAAGAAGTTGTAAGGTATTTTAGGACCTCAGCTTCGCGGTAGTTTGTAAATAAAAACATAAGTTTCCTAAGTATTTATATACAACATTTTCAGAAAATTGGTTTATAAAGCTGGACTCATGAAGGAGGATGACTATCATTACATGTCTTTGGATGGACTAGAGTGCCGTGAAGACAAACATAAAATGGTCGGGAAAGTAACTGATGCTACAGCAATAGATGTTTGCAACAACGAGGACGTATTGAAAGAAAATTTGCTTGAAATTGGTCCCCTTTCTGTTTGTAAGTGTTTACTTTCTATTATGAAAGATTATAGCTGATTTTTAACCAAAAAGTGGGCATGTTATAGATAAGTGGGTATAGGTAGGAAGCTTTATGAGCAGCAAAAACATTTCATAAATTAAAAGTTTTGAGAATATGCTCAGTTCACTGTTATTATAAACAGTTTTTTTTTTACATTATGTTTCCAATAAATTTGAAATAAATTTGAATTTTTCATATGATTTTTCATGACGTATGTGTACGTAAATTAGATCAAAATGCCACTTCCTTTACTAATTTTAACATTAAAAGTTAGATTTTAAACGAAGAAAACTTTTTATTTTTATCTATAGAAATACCGAATGCTGAGCAATTCAAGATGTACAGAGGCGACATAATGTGGTGTGATGGTGATTATTCTGACGAATTAACAAAGACTGGTCATCACGCCGTAGTATTGGTCGGGTATGGCATAAGTTAGTATCAAGTTTATAGATTAGATAGATTTAGATTTGTTTATTTACTCAACATTAAAATTACATTATATAAGTATTTACATGTCAAAAATATAAGAACTTTTGTTGAGATCGTCAAAAATCGATCGTCGTCGTACATGTAAGTAAAAGTAATTAAGTTATAAGTTTTTATTTATTTTATTTTATTTATTAACCCTTTCAACGCCAACGACGCATACAAAAGTTGTCACCCACACGCCAAGTTGGCATAACGTCAACGAGGCTTAAACCGCATACGTTCGTACGTATTATGCAGCCGGACGCCAATAAGGGTTGGTGGCGTCGTAGGTACGTCGGCTCGCGTCGCCTTTAGGCGTTCTTAGCGTTCAGAGGGTTAAAAGCAAACGAGCATGTGAGTAACCTAATGGTAATTGATAGCTGCTGCGCAAAAAAGACACACTTGCAGTCGTGGTATTCATCTGCGTTGCGATGTCAAAAGAAAGATTTAAAGATGGAAAGTATTTGAGGTGCCTGGACTTGAGTAATGGAGGGATTAATGCTGTGTTAGCCAACCCTTTGTCCGGAGATAAACAGATTTATAAATTTGTAGAGTGTACCAGGTGTACCAAAGCCTCAACAAAAATATAAGATTAAAAAAAGGAAAACCTCTTAGTGCCAGTAATTTCTCCGGCTGTCTTACAATCTTTATAGAAAAATGAATTGAGAAATGTTTTCACATGTCAAAGGCTTGCACAATTTAAGTTTCTATCTCCTACAAAACTAGTAATGCGCGTTGGACGAAAGTAATTGAATAACGGAAGCATAGAGTGACATGTATTTAAAATTATGAAATCCTGAAATGAAACCTAGTCATTTTGGAAATTCATAAAAAAAAGATTGTGCTAGATTGTGCTAACTTTTGCTGCAATCCTTTTTTGGTAATCCTGCTAACGGAATATATTGAAAAACATTTTTTTTGGCCAGCGTAGCGAAATTTTGCCCAAATGAAAAAAAATAAATGTGGTGCTAGTTTGGGGAGGACTCCAATAGAGAGATCTCTCTCCAGGCAGATGTTATGCCTGGGGACCGAAGTCCGAAGGAAGAGAGTTGGAAGTTGTATTTATGCAACCGACTTGAGAAACTTCGTTAGCGCGATGTTGAACAGTGACGTTAGAACAGTGACGTCACTCGCGTGTGGCGCTAGGGTCGCTACACCAGCCCCCCTTTATAGATCGGAGGTCGGTGTGGGAGCGCAGTCTGTGCGTCGTGAGGGCGCTTGTAAGGGCCGATTGCGAGGTTTGCTCAGCCTCGTTGGTGAGCGATGAGTTGCTCCGCTGTGCTAGCGGAAGCGATGAGTTGTTCCGCTGTGCTGGCGGGAGCGATGAGTTGTTCCGCTGTGCTGGCGGGAGCGATGAGTTGCTGCTAGTCTGGATCCTCGTCGGAGTGCGTAGCAGTGTAGGAGAGGGTTGCACACTGTAGACACCAGGCATGGAGATCTATCAACATGCTAGTGGTGCACAGTGTGGTAGTCTGGCGTTGCTGTGAGACTGCGTCATTGTCGTAGGTCTTGGAAGGTTGCGTTATTTGTCCAATGTCGAGGGTCACCAGTTTGGGGAGGACTCCAATAGAGAGATCTCTCTCCAGGCAGATGTTATGCCTGGGGACCGAAGTCCGAAGGAAGAGAGTTGGAAGTTGTATTTATGCAACCGACTTGAGAAACTTCGTTAGCGCGATGTAGAACAGTGACGTCACTCGCGTGTGGCGCTAGGGTCGCTACACTAGGCTGTGCTTAACTTGTGCTAGCTTATGCCGTAAATCGTTTTTCGATATTGCTAGTGGTTTCGTAAAAAAAAGTGCCTAATAGAAAAACAAAATTGAAGCACAACTTTTCCTAAATAATTCCATACACACATTAAAAGTCCAAAATTTTCAAACATATGTGGCACGATGTTTTTCATCCAATTCTCTTTCTTCTTGGTACCGTACTGACTTAAGTACAGTTTTTCAAAACATTGTTTTAATAATTAGTTTTTTTTTAACAGTCAAAAGCGGCGAAAAGTACTGGATCATCAAGAACTCCTGGGGCACGCAATGGGGGGAAGAGGGGTACTTCCGCCTCGCGAGAGGGAGGAACCAATGCCATATAGTTAGCAAAGTCGCGAGTACCGACGAGGTGGCGTAGAGGACTCAAACCACACATATACCTCGTTTTTTTTAGCATTAGAAATAAGGGTAAACAACGCTTTTTAAAAATACATGTAAAACTAGAACAATGTTAATAATTGAATCTCATAGTTATTTCATTGTTACTTGTTGTGAATTATTAAAAAAAAAACATTTTTCAATAAAATGACATGTCAAGATTGTTTACCTTTTTCTAATGCTAAAAAAACTAAGAATCAACATCGCTATTCAGCGAGGCAACGCTGCCAGCCTTTTGGGCACTATGCCACGGGGGCCTTATTTAGATTTAATTTAGTTTTAAGTTGTAGTTTATTTAGTTTAAGCTTAGATTTAATGTCATTGTAATTTGCTTTCATTATGTAAATAAAGTATTATAACTAGTATAGGGTGGCTGTAGGAGATCCTTATATGAAAAATTCGCCTTTAAACACGTAATAATTTAACAATTGTGTTTGTTATATTATTTTTGTAAATAAATAAATGCATATAAAAATGTCACTGGACAATTAACGCCAATTGACCTTGTCCCATACTAGGCAAGTCCTGTACTTTAGGCTCCACAAGGCAAAAGTTGCATTATGACTAAGATGGGATGCCTTTCCTTGCCTTGGAAGCTCTTGAATAGAACTTGTCACCCGTTAAGATTCCATCCCTTTCGTTCAGTATTGAAGTTGGCACCCAAAAAAATACGAAGAAAATTATAATTACCAAACCCATTTGTTAAAATTTACATATTTCAGGTATTTCTTTTTAAAAATTACCGCAATTAACAAAATGGTCCGGAGGGCCTTAATTTCCGCCAACATCCCGTGGGTGCTAGAACCACCGGGCCTCTGTCGCACCGATGGCAAAAGGCCAGACGGGCTCACTTTGGGGCCATGGCAGAAGGAGAAGTGCCTAATCTGGGACGCCCACCTCAGTCGAACGGTGCAGAGAGCTGGTGCCGCAGCAGAAATATTCTAATAAATATATTATTGTACCTCTTGCCTTTGAGACGACGGGATGTTGGGGGTCAGAGGCTATATCCTTCATCAGGGAAGTGGGACATCGAATTAGGGAGAGGGGTCCGATGCTCGCGCGGCGCGGGTTCTTACCTGGCGCAAAGGTTGTCCATCGCCATCCAGCGTGGTAACGCGGCGAGTATTAAGGGGCACCTTTGCGCCGGGTACAACTCGCGGGGGCCTATATGATGAAACTTAGGTTGTCTTAAGTTTTATTTTACTTTAATTTTTTTATTGTAGTTAGTAGTATTTAGGATTTGACATGATCATGAGAATCGTATAATGATGATTTTATTTAATGAATAAATGAATTCTTAAGATTTTAAATGTTAATGATAATTATAAGGAATTTAAAAAAATGCAGTACAACAAAATGTCAAAGCATGTGTACTTAATTCAATTTCTAATTAAATGTCAATACAAAGTAATTTGATTAAGTCAATTTACACAAATAAACTCACGGAATATGCTTTGATAATTATGTTTGAATTGTGAATAAGTAGGGTAATATCAAATGCACTAGATACGTATCATACGTATAAAGAAACGGTGCAAAACACTGATATGTCAGGTCAGGCGTGCCCTACCGGCCGGAGGGTACCGCTGGTGCATCCCTAGGGATCCCCCGGTACCTAGCAACCCGGTAGGAGGGCAACACCGGAGTGGTTTTAGTGGGTATGCTTCTCCCCTTTCTCTCCTTTACGGAGAGAAGGAGGCGAAGAGAGCCCCACATAACCACCAGACTTTCCCCAGGTCTGATGGTACTCGTAACGAGTTTCCACTCCGTTAATAAAAAAAGACGTGCCCGACCAAACAACGCATCCACTCACGTGACTAAACTTGCCGGCGTTTGGCAGCCACCACCGCCACTAACGGTATAAAATAAAAGTCCAGTATTTAATTAACAGATTACTTACACATGTTTCCAACGGTCGGTGTACAATTTAAAATATTCCCTTATCGCTGTTAAGACATGTGCAAACTCTCGTAACTAATTTACACAAAAATAACATTTATTTTATCTACTATGAAACCACATTACTTGCATTTTTCGTAATAAAAAGGGAATCCAATTAATTGAAGTATTTGAAACATTAACTGTGGCCTTGCCATAAATCGTAATTGTTTATGACTTCAGTTAATATAAAAAATACAGATGAGACGGTATCACCATCAGTACACAGGTAAGTGTGACTTATTAGCCAAATCTGAGTATAATCGCTTAAATATGTTTCTTGCCGTTACATTTGCGGCAATGTACCTCGCCTGCAACGTAGTGGCGGCAGCCACCGTGCCGTACTACGAAAAAGTGTACTACGATCTAGACGACGCTGACAACTTGTACAGAAAATATCTTGAACAGTTCAACAAACAATACACCGCCAAAGAATATGAGAAAAGATTAGAAATTTTCAAGGAAAGTTTAAAAAAAGTCAATGAATATAACGCAATATCCCCTCAAACTGTGTATGGGCCGACTGAATTTTCTGATATGACACCCGAGGAAAAGGCACGTCGTCGTGGATTTTTAAGTAATTTCAATAGAACGGAAGCGGTTACTCTGGAGTTAAATCCTGACATGATCTATGAGGAAAACTTTGACTGGAGAGACAAGGGAGTGGTCTCTGCGGTTAAAAACCAAGGTAGCTGTGGTTCGTGCTACATTTTCAGTGCCATTGGTAAGTCTTGATAGTTTCATGATCATTATTTTACATCAAGTGAAGTGTCTTCCTTCTTCGGTCTTAAATTCAAGCCATTAACACATTACTAATTGTTGCAAACCTAAAAAGTTTTATTATCCGACTGCTGAAGAAGGGTTATGTTTGTCTCATTCTTTGGCACGCTCTGAAGCCTTATCGTTTGACGGATTTCAACATTATTAGGTGTCGTTAGATACGTCTCGGTTGTGGGAGAGATATAATATACGTAATTGTTTTTGCAGTCGGGTTTTTTGTTTTTACTTTTTTAATATACCTTCATTATGGATTTTGTTATGTTTTGCTGTTATGTTACTAGTGTCATGTGTTATGTTTGTTTTGTTTGCAGTTGTCATTTAGTTGTCTGTGTGTTATTATTGTAAACTCAGGTTTTTTTATATATCATTTCACCCTTTAAACAGTAGGTATATCATTTACAGTCCCCATTTATCCCCATTTCAGCAACATTTCAGGATTTAAGGACAATGTAAGATCTTATTCAATATAAGTTGTTGTCGAGATCTTTGTAGGTTTATCTTATAAATTATTTTAACGAAATGAGTCGAGCTATGTCGTGTTAGTTCGGAGAAAGTTCCCAAGCAAGAGAGGTTGTCAAAAGTGATAGTTTATGGACAAAGAATTGGGTGCGTTTTGATACTACAGTACAACATGAAATGTTTTTTTTAACTACCTCAACGTTTCGAAGGCACTACTGCCTTCGCGGTCACGAGTAGGCTCCATTAACCACCCAACAACAACATTTTGCAGGCAATATTGAAGGACAGTACGCCATGAAACACCAGGAGTGCCTGTCGTTTTCTGATCAGCAGGCGTTGGACTGTGTGTCGACTGGAGGATGCTTTGGTGGCTGGCCTGATGAGGTTATGAAGTAAGTTGGTGTAACATTTCGTGCAAAGATAACTTTTATGTCGCTATTAAGAGTTATAAAGCAAACAATCAAAACACCTCGGAAGTCAACCGGGCACCGGGCTGTATCATTCGGACATCAGGAGGGCACATTATTTTATTTTATTTTTACGGCCATCCCGTTCGAAATTCATTTTCACAAATTTAGGTTTAAAAAAATACATATTTTTTAAATTTAGATTTTTTATTTATTTATTTAGAACTGATGCTCGAATAGCTTAATTGGATTAGCGCGTCACCACGGTTTGGGTAACACCCCAATCCAAAAATTATTTTTTCTGGTTTTTCTGTATATTTCGCATCAGTTTGAAATTTGTGAAAAAATTTTGTCCTCCTGTTTAACGAACAAAACGGGACTGCGCAACACTGTGGCATGCTCGATATTTTTACGGTACGGTTTTACGGTATTAAATATGATTTAAATATAAACTTTAGTGTTCACGTCCGTAGTGGCACCTCACACGACAGTGGCGCCAACTGGCGACCACAAAAACGATAGCCCTCATTACGACTGTCTTGCTTGATTACAGACAGACCCTATACAAGTATACATCTCCTACTCAATTAAAACGTGCCAGTAAACTGTTATGGTTTAAAAAGTAATTATTTTTTAATACAGTTGTTCAAAAAGTGGTACATTTTGTAGCTACGTTTCATGCGAAAAGTTGTATTTTTCGTACTAGTGCTTTTTACTTTTCCAAGGCGCCGGCGGCACGAGGCCGTCTTCCTTCCCCTGGCCGCAGCGGGTGGTGGTGCTGGTGGTGGTGGGCCCGCCCCCTCGTTGTATTTTTTTCGCAAATGTATTAAAAAACGTCGTTTGGTACACGTGCGGAAGTGTCATTTTCACTCGTCCCGAGACTCGACCCTCGCCTTCCGGCTCGGGCCTAGACACCTCGGGACTCGTGCATAATGACATACTTTCCGCCACTTATATCAAAAACTACAATTTTACACTTGTTTCTAAAATACTGTAATTTTATTCCTCTTTATTTTCTAATGATACAGTGAGGTTTCTTTGTGTAATTCATCTGTGGTTACGTATTGCAAGAGCTAATGTAACTTGTTTTTAGAAAAAAAATACTTTGTTGTGCCAAGTCTCTTGCGGCGCATTCTTCTTGGCAATCATGGTCTTTCCGAAAGCGCCTACGAGTAATAGAGCATTCAACTGCCTATTTGCTGAATAAAATTTTGAATTTTGATTATAGAGTTAAAGTGAGAGAAGCTTTCCCCTGTCAAAATGTTTACGACGTTGTCGTAAGATTGATTTTTGCCTGGCCCGTGGGAAAGGTTTTTCTACGATGTCTATACTTACAGTGGACTAGCGGCAGACTCATCTGGCGTCATGGTGGAGGCCGATTACCCATACACAGCAGTAAAAGGGCAGTGCGCGGAATCCGCGGATAAAAAACGTGGCACAGTAAAAAGTGGTCAAAAAATATCTGCTGATGACGAAGAAACTCTGAAGAAGTACTTAGTTCAATACGGACCTTTGTCAATTGGTCAGTATACTAACCTAACCGACTTAGCAAAGTTGAAAAACCCCCGACATTGTCATTTCAAAGTTCAATACCTATTTCGAAAACGTGTGAACCGATTTTGATGAAACATAACTAAGAACCACGTCGATTAAACTAGCTTTCGATGAAAAAAAAAACCGCATCGAAATCGGTAATTCCGTTTGGGAGCTATCATGCCAAGAGAGGTGGACACGGTACACATATACACAGACACACAGATACACAGGAACACAGATACAAAGATACACAAGTCAAACTTATAACACCCCTCTTCTTGGGTCGGGAGTTAAAAGCGTTTTTTACTGTCTTTGTCATCTGTCCGTGGCATCGTAGCTCCTAAACGGATGGACGGACGTAAATGCGGCTTCATTTAATTGAAAGCTAGTTTAATCGAAATGTTTCTTAGCTTATTTTTATAAAAATCGGTTCAGCCGTTTTTTGAGATATTGAAGTTGGATGAAAATGTCGGGGGATTTTCGACTTTTCTAAGTTGGTCATTACATTATGTTAGATGTTGTAGATTAGATTCACATTGTGATTATGAGCGTATTACTTCACACACACCATTTAATTGCTAGGGGTGTCTGGTTTCCCCACGATGTTTTCCTTCACCGAAAAGCCCATGTTAAATTACAAATGTAATTTCGCTCATTAATTCCGGAAAACTCAGAAGTGCAAGTCGGGGTTCGAACCCACGACCCTTTGCTTGAGAGGCCATAGGTGAGGTATGTTGACTAGACATGTTCTTTCCGTGTACCCTTCAATAAATTAGTTATAATAATGGTGTTAATCAGAGGCCCGAGCACGAGTTATCGAATTCTGCGTAACGTTATCGAGAAATTTGTATGACGTTTGGAACAGCGCCCGCCCGTGAGCGTAGCTATTTTGCCTAGTGTAATAAGTTTCGGCGGCCAAGAAATATACGTCTTAATCGCGTTCGCGCTTAACAATTCTCATACTATTTGACACTTTAACGCAAACGCGATCGAGACGTATTTCATGCTTTTTGATTACACTAAGAGCACCGAAATCTAGTATGAGGGTTCTCGATTTCAATACGATAACGTAACGTAACGCCCTACAGGTGCTGAGATTACACTAAGTACATTAATGTGATTTTTTTTTCAGCATTAAACGCTGACGCTTTTGATGCGTATACTCAAGGCATTCTTAATCCCCAAAATTGCAATCCTAACGATATTAATCACGCCGTGCTTCTTGTTGGATATGGTGAAGGTCAGTATAAAAAAAGGAAATTAATATTTCAAAGCGTAAAATAAAGAAACGTTAAGTACCTATAAAAATATCGCGGGCACTAATTAAGCTATATGACTAACTCTACGCTTTTAAACGTAATTTTTAGGGTTACCCTATATATTATAAGATCACTTTGTTGTCCGTCTGTATGTCTGTCTGACAAGACCATTTTTCTTTGGAACGCAATTTTTACGTCAAACACGACTCTTTAGCATAGACGGTGGCGAGTCCTATTCCCTCCATACCTAGATTCGGCTTGTGTTTTAACTTAAAATTTATAATAATAATAATAAATTTATCAACTTCTCGCCTACCAAATTTCATAAAGTTGAGACCAACGGTACTCAAGTTATCATCGAACAAACATTTTGACAGCCCTTTTCTTGACAGCAGAGAACTTGCCAACCTTTTAAAAAAAAATTGGGGTTATTTTTTTTTATACGAAATTCATCCCATAAGGAAACTAAGTCCATACAGCCATGTCTGATGTATTTAGCAAATTTTCTGTACATTAAAGTCCCGTCAAAGCCAGAGTCGTCAGTCTGTCCTTAGTCACGTTCTGTCAGCTGGTCATGGCTTCCGTAAAGCGATAGTGTACCTACTTTACGGCAAGCTACGGCGAGCAGTGGCCGGCGGGTACTTGGAGGTAACAAACAAGAGGGAATACGCGTTTTCACTTGAATGTTTCAATTTCTTTAATAGGCACTATCTTTATTATCAACAAACAACATTAAGCACGGAAACTAAAATTCAATTAACTAACACGAACCACTCTCACCGTTCCATCAAGCACCTCAATGTGAGGTTATGTTTCACTTTGTTGACAATCTACTCCATTCTGACTGCAGAAGCTGGAACGCCTTACTGGATCATCAAGAACTCGTGGGGCACAGTCTGGGGTGAGCAGGGATACGTTCGCTTGGTGCGGGGCACCAAAGCCTGTGGCATCACCAGTTACGTGGCCAATTCGCAAGTGGCCTAATCTACACTGTATTTAATCAAGCATTTAAAATTGCATTGTATTTTTGTCATCAATTGCAAAAAGCATTTGTCATTGAATTTTGGGTCTTTTGAAACAAATGTCATTGGAATTACCGAAAAAACTTTAATAAATACCATTGGAAATTATACAATCTTTTATAATTGTTTTACCATCAGTATTCACAGATCATTTCATTAGTTTGTTGTTATTATTATTCTTAATTATTTCTAAATATTCAAACCTTAAATGTACGTTTATTCATAAATCATAAATTATCCACCAAAGCAGCCGACTGTAAAACACCCGAAGAAGCAGCCCTCCTACCACGAAGTGCAAAATTCGAATTTCGTATCGTGCCGACTCGCTCACTCTCGTATTAAATAACATTAGCTTGTAGTTCACACACCTTACACTTCGTAGTAAGGGGGCAGGCGTCGTCAACACGAAACCAAACGTTTTAAGGATTAAAAAAACACGCTGTCAATCGATCAAATCAAACTTCACTTATTTCTGTAACCAATACGAGTGCCATCTTAAATTGGTCGTGCTTTAATGTGGCTTTTCTGGTGATTGTCGATATTTTCGGACATATTTTTTTGTGCTGCTCTTTGTTAAGTTTTCTGTTTTCTGTCGAAAATGGATGAAGCGTTACATCACTCAAGAAAAAAATTACAAAGACAAACGATGAAATGGGTACATTCAGTGTCAACGCCAATCCCAATCCTGACTTCCTAAGTGCCCAGCAAATGAAGAATTCAAGTGAAAACGCGTATTCCCTCTGTTTGTGACCCCCAAATATCCACCGGCTGCTGCTCGCCGTAGCTCGCCGTAAAGTACACTATCGCTTTACGGAAGGCATGAGCAGTTGACAGGACGTGACTAGGACAGACTGACACAACTCTGACGATGACAGGACTTTAATATACAGAAATTTACAAAATACATCAGACGTGGCTGTATGGACTCAGTTCCTTTGCCTATCCCTTATGGGATGAATTATAAAAAAAAAAAACCTAACTTCCTAACTAATATTATAAATGCGAAAGTAGCTCTGTCTCTCTGTCTATCTGTTTATTACCTCTTCACGGGAAAACCGCTGCAGCTGCACCAATCTAGATGAAATTTGGTAAGAAGATAGTTTGAATATTCAGTAATAACATAGGCTACTTTTTATCCGGGAAAACTATATAGTTCCCGCGGAATAGCGATAACCGGAATCTACGCGGACGAAGTCGCGGGCAACAGCTAGTGTACCTAATAAGTAAATCGAAGGAAAAGGTATACGATTACTGCTTCAGCATTACCGTTAATTCAAATGTTAAAATATATGGAGTCTAGAGGGCAACCATCTTCTTTTTACAACCCGAGGACGTCCATAGGTCTGTACAAGTTTACAGTACATAGGTCCCTTAGATACAGAGGTCAAACTTAGATACAGGTAGAAAAATAGGGGTTCAAACCCAAATCTCTACCAAAGCGCGGTATTATTTTTTTCTGTATACCTATTTATGGATCTGTTTGAAATTTGGAAAAAATGATTTCGAACGGGATGACCGTAAAAAAAAAAAGTTAGTTTAAAATCAACGCAAAATGCTTTACAATTATTTTGTACGACCTTTTTATTATATCCTATTTTATAAAATTGATTTCTTTTTGCTCAACTCTGATTTATTAAAGCAAACTGTAGGTACGCAGTGTGGGGTTATTTTATATCGGTTACCTACTGACATAGACATAATAAGTTAGTCAACTAATTAACTCGCAAGCCTGTAAAGCCTACTTAACTCTGATAGTTTTTCCTTTCAGTATGTGCAATGTACTAAACTGTTCTGATTTTTTACCCGACTGCGTTTAACATTTCCAAACTTAACTATTTCACAAACGTTTAACTCAATCGAAAAGTTATAGCACCCCAATATTTTTAAAATACCTATCCAACGATACCCAACGCTATAGGGTAGACGAGAAAAAAAATCATCCCCACCTTACGTATAAAGAAGGTAGCGCAATTTTTTTTTTCAGATTTCATTCCAGCACTTTTTTGGCCTAGTTAATAATATGTATATCTATACAAAATTACAGCTTTTTAGTACAGTGTTTGAGCTAAGCCGCGAACAGACGGACCGGACAGAAAGAAGGGTTCCATTTTGGCTCGGAACCCTAAAACTGTCCCCACCTCGGGGCAAGGTGCCCAAAAGGCTGGCGCCGTTGCCTCTTTGTATAGCAATGCCACGGCCATAATATATCGACAAACATGCATTTAGATAGCTGTAAACTTACTCAAGGTTATGTTTTAAATTTTTCTTTCGCTGCGGTTTTTACAGCTCAAAACATAACAGATTGCTCAGGATGTTCCGCAATTCTAAGATTACTATAAAAAGTCACTGCACCTGATGTAAATTGTTGATTATATCAAAACTGAGCGATTAGACGACCCGGCGCTTTGTTTGACTTTGAATTGTTGTTGTTTGAATAGGCTAGTGAACTCATATCACAAATTATAAAACATATAGATTCTTCATACAAACATACACACAAACACAAACACACTCACATACCCACACACACACACACACTTTTTAACTAATTAACTAGTTAGTAGTGCTGTACTTATAGGAATTCTTCTTGGTTTTTGGTTAATATTCGAGTAATGGAAGAGCGGAGCTTTCCGACACGAGCATCTATTTATGCTTAATGGAAAGTTCCAACCTTGTTTCTAGTGATATACAAAATGTAAAACCAATAAAACTTTTTGAATTTTTTGAATTTTGAATATATTGTAAGCACTAGGATATTATATTTTGCAATTGATTCCTTGTAATAGCAAACTCTCTTTGTAAACGCATTGTATGACAGCTGTCAGTTATCATTGATTTGAAGCTGTCTTCGAAAACGCTAAAAATGTGACAGCTGTCAGTTCTGGTGGAAAATAGAAGAAATGTTTTTGTTGTGATAGAATAGGTTGGTTTTTGAAAAAATGGACAATAAATGCTTACAGTTTTCATGAATTGTTTGATTGAACAAAGGATTGATATTTTCAATATGTATTTCATATAGTATTAGGTCTAGCGAACCTAAATTGTGTCAATTTTAAAACATAACAGTAAAAACATTTCGTAGAAATTAAATTTAAAAATGTATTTTTTAATCTGTAATTTGAAACGTCAAAAACACTCTGGGCCATGATCGTGACGTCATAGAATTTGTAAACAACGGAAACAGCTGACTAAACGTCACCCGCAGGTCACTTTCGAATGCGATTTTGTTTTATACTCTCACTTTGTTTACAAACTATGTGACGTCACAAGTCACGACACAGATAATCTATAGAAAATCATGGCCGGTAGCGTTTTCGTCTGTTCATGAGAAGTTCATTTTAAAATTAAGTTTTTATAGTGTTTCAAGTCCCACAAAAATGCAATAATTTTTTTACGGTCTAAAACAACAATAATTAACAATTTTAGCAACTTTAAAAAAAAGAGTAGAATAGCCTGTTATGCTCAACAGAGAAGTTCATAGGTACGCTAGAAAAGGATGGAAAATACCATACTTTATCTCTGTTATTCATATAGGTTGAGTCACAAAAGGCCATTTCGCTCTGGTAATTAGTAGCGACTCTAAGGTATGCTGCAATGATAGTGTAAATGTGATCTCGTTTTCTCCCAAAATGTGAATTTCTTACTCTTTGTAAAGTTTTTTTCGGAACTCTCTACGAGTCCATTTTCAAAGCACCATAACTAATTCATTGATTAATTGAATAGAATAACTAGTAGCACGTTTAACGGCGGTTTTGGTGCTATGAAAGAGGGCTCGCACGCGTCAGCGTGCAGATGTGGTGATAGTTGGGGCTGTGTGACATGTGTTGATTTGTGTGGCAGTGAAGGGGGAGGTGTTGCATTTGACGCAAAGACGTAGCTATAATGATATACACGTGAGCAAATCAATTGTTTTTAGTTCAATATTTGACCCACACAAACATAATACCTACTAACACGGCAAGATAAATAAAAACTCGTAACAAAATAAAACACACTATCATAATTATTTGGATGTATTTGAGTTACTATTGCTACGCAGAACACACAAAAACATGTAGCAAGGACAGCACAATCTGAGCCCCGAGCACGAATATTCGAATCCTACGTAATTAGTTAGGCCACTTGCGAGGTGAACACGGACTGGAGGAGTTCACAGGCGTTCATCCCTCTCTTGATGCGGAGGTAGCCCTGCTCTCCGAATACTAGCCCCCACGAATTCTTGATGATCCAGTACGGCGTCCCAGCTTCTGTTGACACAATAAGATTGTCATTTTATTATGGTACCGTACCTCACGAGAAAAAAACGGAACCCTTATAGGATCTGTGTCTGCGTGTCTGTCACAGCCAAACGTGCTCCGAAACTGCTGGACCGGTTCAGTTGAAATTTGGTACACATTATATAAGTTCGACCCACACTATTTGATCCCACACAGCGGGCGAGATGGTTTGATCCCTTCTTTTTGACGCAATTGCTCTAGCAGAACTGGCTGGGAGGGGGGGGGGGGGGAGTATCGTGATACAACGTCCGCGATCCCACTGACTCCATAGCAGCTAAACGCGGACAAACGTTTCATGGGCGTAGCCAGTAGAGTCAAAATGAAATAACGGTTTCTGATTTTCGCTTAAGAATCAGAGATTGTTTTAGCATGAGTTTTATCCCTCGGCTCGCACCTCGTGAGTTTTTTCGGAATTTATGTGCGGTATTACTTTGTAATTTATCATGAGCTTTTCGGTTCTCAATCCGCACTGGGCCCGAGTGGGAATTATTATTAGCCCAAACCCTCTCATTCTAATAGGAGGCCTGTGCCCAGCAGTGGGACGTCAAAAAGGCTGGTGATTATGAGTTTTATTTTCTTGAACCCCATCCCTATATTAAGACTTGGCTACACCCGTGGTATGCTCCTTTCCTTCCTCTGACTAGCAGAGAGAGAGAGAGAGTGAGAAAGAGAGAGTGAGTCCCACGTAACCTCTAATCTTATCCCATCCCTCTCCTATCCTATCCCAGGTTGGGAGGTATGCGTAATGAATTTTCACCATACATTAAAAAACTGTAACAGCTGACAGCATGACAGCACCTTTGGTGTTCTTTGGCGTCCAAAGGGTTATTGACCCTATTCGAATGAGCTTTATATATGTCTATGAGCTGCAAAAGAGTAAAACTACGTTACAGAAATAAAACTAACCTTCTCCATAGCCTACTAACAGTACAGCATGAAGGTCTCCACCGCAACTGGTAGGAACAAGAATGCCTCCGTGATACGGATGAAGAGCTGAAGAATACATGACTGAAAAACAAAAAAAGAAACCTGTAATATCCCGACTTTAACTCTTAATGATAAATGTTGAGTAAAGTGATTAAGTAAATAAACACTTTACAAAAACGCCGAAAGAAAACAAATAACAATCAATAAAATACAATTAGGTATAACCTAACCAACTTAAAATTAAAAACAGAAAACCCGACTACAATTCTGAGAACAATATACCCTATGCCACACCCACCCACAACTGAGACGAATCCAATGACACCTCATACGTTGAAATCCGTCAAACGGTTAGACTGTAGAGCGTGCCAAAGAATTGGACTTACATACATGCATACGCTAGAAAAACATAACTCTCCTTGGGTAGTCGAACAAAGGCGGAATTATCTCTTATAGGGATCTACCCGTCAACCTTTGAGAGAAAGTCTTAAAGCAACCTGTGTGTAATTTTAAACATGTAACTTACTGATAGACAAGGGTCCGTATTCAACCAAATACTTCTTCAAACTTTCTTCGTCAGAAACAGCTACTTGTTGACCGTTTAGTACGGTGGCGCGTTTTTGATTTCCGTCTTCCCTGCACTGTTCTTTTGCTACGGTGTATGGATAGTCGCTTTCCAACATGACGCCTGATGCGTCTCCTGCTAAGCCACTGCAAGTATACCAAGCGGCTTAGTAGTATATTTCACAATGTGTATTAATAGTACCTTGTTTGATGAAGCATCCTAACTAATATTATACCTTACAACTATGTTAGTAAATTTAAATAATTCTATACAATAACATTAAAATAAAATCAAATCAAATTGCCTATTATAATTATGTCACAATTACCTAACTTACATTTATTTTGCAATTTTTTTTATACGACGAGGAAGGCAAACGAGCAAGCGGGTAGCCTGATGGCAAGTGATCACTATTGCCCATGGACACCCACAACCCCGGAGGGTTCGCAGATGCGTTGTCAACCTAGAGAGCTAACATAAAATGCCTCTTGTGGCCGTAATTACACCGGCTGTCTTACTCTCCACACCGGAACACCGGCAGGATTAGCGAGTAATGTATCATTTTCAAATATAAAACCACCGTGAGATTCGATTTAGTTCCACAAATAGTCAAAGTAGTTATTCTTGTACAAAATGTTAGTGTAACTTCTTCGTATTTAAATGGTATCTTGTTTTATGAGTACACAGAGTAATCTTTTCGGCATCTGCTTTTTTTATAGCCATTGATTATGTAAACAAGAATTTCGGTACCTACCTAAGTATTAATACTTTATCATGAAGAGTGGTCGCATCACAAATCTGTTGATAACTATCAAACGCTACTTAAATGATGCGACTTTAATTAATTTATCGTATAGCTTACAAATTGCAGGTGGTAGGACCTTGTGCAAGGTCCGTCCGGATAGCTACCACCATCTTACTCGCTAATCCTGTCGCTAAGCAGCAGTCCTTGCACTGTTGTGTTCCGGTGTGGAGAGTAAGACAGCCAGTGTAATTACGGGCACAAGAGGCGTTTCATCTTAGCTCTCTAGGTTGGCAACGCACGTGCAAACCCTCCGGGGTTGCGGGTGTCTATGGGCAGTGGTGATCACTTACCATCAGGTGACCCTCTTGCTCGTTTGCCTTCCTCGTCGTATAAATAAAAGTTGCACTTATATCATAGCTTAAATTTACACTTCCTATGGTATCCTGCTGCTTCGCTCGTGAAGGTTTTGAAGTCTTCTATCCCCCCTCCGTATTTTGTTAGGGGGTACGCCAGCACGATATGGCGCACTGTCTGTTTCGGGTGTCTACATTCGCATGCCCCACTTTCACTCCAACCACATTTCCTACGAAGGTGGGCACAATACAATACAAATATTCCTTATTGAAAACCACAAATCAGTACAAGGAGATTACAGAAAACTGGTATGGTGGACAATAGGCGGTCTTATCGCTTAAAAGCGATCTCTTACAGACAACCAAAATACAGAAACCAAGATGAAGAGGCTAATTTAGGTGGCAGAAATTAACAGAAAGGAGAAGCGTAAATTTAATATAACAATTTTAAATCAAATTAATAACTACAAATAAGGTGAAAAGGATTTCGAAGGAATGGATATAACAGAAACGAATAAGAATGGAGATGGACCAAAGACAGAAATAAGTTATCAAGTTAGTGACAAGTAGTAAGCCTTAAGAGGATTTTTGAAAATATGCAGAGATTTCGCTTGCCTTAAAGCTAAAGGAAGAGAATTCCACAAACGAATGGAGGATATAGTGAAGGAGTTATGATAGATCTTAGAGGAAGAAATTGGAACACTAAGAAGAAAAATCCGTGAAGAACGAATGGAAGACATGAACTTAAAACGCTCCTGCAGATATTGGGGAGTAGTTGGATTAAAAAGTATGCTGTATAAAAGAGAGAGAGAGAAAGAGGTGTGGCACAGTGGCCAACCCCTGTCCTCAAACGGTTGAGGAAGCACCAAACACGGCGTGACTCCTTAAGCCCAGGGGGCGGGCGCGTGGATATGCTACTAGATTACGGATATACTTAATTACGTACTTAGTAATTATTACATAGACTTACTTCATAACTTCTACGGGGGATCCACCGCTGCAGCCATTAATTGCCACACAGTCCAGTGCCTGCTGTTCAGAAAACGGGAGGCACTGTTGATATTTGCGTGCGTACTGTCCTTCAATATTGCCTGTCATTGTAATAAAAATCATTTATTGTAACACAGAAACAAAGCTACACCTAAATATGAATTAAAAACAATTACTTTGCTCATCCACGACCAAAGCAAAGTGGGTGAGCAAAGTAATTGGTTTTAGTTCATAAATATGGACCTCCGCAAAGTAACGCCTGATTCAATAAATTATTTACACCGAAATACTTCACAGTTACATAAAACAGAATGTTGCGAACTCTCTGAATTATTAGTGTTTATTTTATGATTTTTGACGTAATCTTTTTCTGGCTGTCAGTTGTTCAGTAGCTATTGTTTGGCGAGTGAAGTTCTGTTGGTTTGATGTGTTTTTCCTTTTGTATTTAATTACTAAATCCCATTTTTTAAGTCGTTAGCATGTTTAATTCAATAATTATAGTCCACATTTTCGTCCGTTTCACAGAACCACAATAAAAAGTCAAAAGTCTGTCAAACAAACCCGCCCCGCGTCATCACAGGCGCAAAGGTTACCCCTTTGAACCGCGATAGCCTTTGCCATAACTTACCATTACCACCATACCATTACCATACCACCATACCATTTTACTTTATTTATTCGCATTACTTGAAATAAATTATTATTATTATTATAAAGCAGACAGACGGGAGGCGCCTTTGGCTTATCTATGCACTACAATTTTATTTTTCTGCCACTTTTTGAGGGGGACGAGGAACACAGCACGTACAGCACACATCTGGTCTCATATCAAAATTTGTTACGTTCCTACAAACTCACACTAAAACAACACTGTCACACAAATGCCAATAACACGCACACAATCAACAGACCCTGAAAATTTTGGTCAGACTAATATTACAGTCTTGGCAGAGGGGAAATCGCGCGTTAACATCTCCATTCCTTCCTGATCTAAGGCCTTTGCACCAGAAATGACCCCGAGCGAGGGTCAAGACCCCTCTCATGAAGACGGTGCCCAACTTCATTAGAGAAAAGTTTGACCTCAGTGCCCCAACAATCAGTTGAGAGTTGTCATGAGTCGACATTTGGTCAGTAAGCAACCGTCCACATTCTCTTCGGATCGATATATATATACACATACATATATATAATATATACTAACAGACGTGATTTTTAATGCGTGGAAAGAGCCATCTCTTGATTTATTGGCCGAGCGAGTGCGAAGCGTCTCTGTTTCTAATTGGGCAAAAATGCTTTCGTATGCCCGGCTGTGGGTTAAGCACGACTTGTCGAATGCTGTGTAACGTTACTGTTATCGTATCGATATCGAGAAACCTCATACTAAATTTTAGTTTCAAATACGATCACGGGCGGGCGCTGTTCCAAACGTCATACAAACTCGACAAAATTTACTATTCGATTTTATGTGACGCAGAATTCGAAAAGTCGTGCTCGACCCTCTGTTCTCCACTACATTTTGCATAATAATATTATTATGTATATCTCAACCAACAGTGCAGGTTGGATAATTATAATAAAGCGTGAAAATCGCGAAAGTTTAAATCAATAAATTGATTGAAACAGTGCAAAGGCCATTATGGATATAGGACCAAGTACATTTTGATGTGGTTATTATTGATATGGTTATTGGCGCTGATTGGAAGTCTAAGACGGAGGAAGGAAGACACTTCACTTTATACAAAATCATGAAACTATCAAGACTTACCAATGGCACTGAAAATGTAGCACGAACCACAGCCGCCTTGGTCTTTTACCGGAGTGACCACGCCTTGATCTCGCCAGTCAAAATGATCTTCATAGACCATCCCAGGAGTCAACTTCAGTGTTACCGCTTCTGTGTTATTATAGTTAATAGCACATCCGTGACCATTTCTTTCCTCTGGTGTCAGATCAGAGAATTTTGTCGGCCCAAACACAGTTTGAGGGAATATCGCGTTTTTCTCATTGATTTCTTTTAAAGTTTCCTTGAAGATTTCCAATCTTTTCTCGTATTCTTCGACGGTGTATTGTTTGTTGTGTTGTTCAAGGTATTTTCTGTACAAGTTGTCGGCGTCGTCTAGATCATAGTACACTTTTTCGTAGTACGGCACGGTGGCTGCTGTCGCTACGTTGCAGACGAGGTACACTGCCGCGAATGTAACGGTAAGAAACATAATTAAGGAATTTTATACACGGATTTGGGCGAATAATAGTCACACTACTTATATAATGATAATTATACAGTTTCATTTTTGTCTTTTATACCAACTTTGGTCATAAAAAGTTGTACGCAGGTACATAATTTAATATATTGAGAGTTTTGAAATGCTTCAATTAATTGGATTCCCTTTTTTTATTACGTATATGAACGTAATGTCGCATAGATAAATAAAAAAAAATTTTGGAATGTAATTTTCTGTGCTTAATAAAGTTGTAAAAAAATGCGAGCATTGCACGTGTCTTGGGTGCGATAACGGGAAACCTTTAAAAATTCCACCCATCGTTAAAAAAAATTATAAAATCTAAATTTTATTTCGAATTCAAACCATTGTTGCTAAAGGCTTTGGCAATATAGATCGTAATTAAGCGAGTTTGTCTTGCGGTTGCGTTAACTTACGCTGTTTCATACAATTGTATACTCAAGAGCAATAAAAACGGGTCACTTTGTATGAACAATTCCATACAAAGTGACCCGTTTCTTTTGCTCTTGAGTGTGTATCAAATATTGTATTGATTCAGGCGTAACTTTGCGGAGGTCCATGTTACAAGTAACGGATTAACGGGTTGGAGGTAGTGAGGGTATAAATACGGCCAGCCGTTCCGAACAAGCTCACTCATCTGCTGAGCAGCCCGTCTGCTGCTGAGCAGCCCGTCTGGCTGCTCGCCCTCTCTCCGGTAAGCAGTAAAGGCCATCTGAGGCCAACTGCAAGCGTCCATTCAAAAAAAAAAAAAAAAAAGAACAAGCTCATTCTTCGACTGACGGTCGGGGTGTCAACATCGGCGACGTCCGCTGAGGATGCCTCGGAGAGAGGCGAAACACGTGTCCGGTACTATTTTACTGGTGGTGGTAGTTTTGGTTGTGGGTTTAGTAGCGTTTGCGTTGATTATTTTATTTGCGGAGGGAGGGCGGGAAAATTAATGCATGAAAATAAATACTCAGCGCATGACTAAACTGCACTACTTCGCGGAGGAGCAAATTAGTTTAATCCGTTACTTGTAATTGTATATTACTTATTCGCTTTTTGTTAACTATTATTATTTTAACGCTAACTCGTTGCGTAGCGGCTGAGTCTGGGCCAGTGTTCTGGGTTCCATACCACGTGGTGACGATGCTTATTTGGACGGGGTTACGGTATGCAGATTTAATTTCATTATTATTATGAAATTTTTGTTTAGGTTTCTCTTGAGTGTGTTGTACCGATCATCATCATCATCATCGCCAGCCTTTTTACGTCCCACTGCTCGGCACAGAACTCCTCTTAAAATGAGAGGGCTTGGGCTATAGTACCCACGCTGGCCCAGTGCGGGTTGGGAACTTCACACACACCTTTGAATTGCTTCGCAGGAGTGTGCAGGTTTCCTCACGATGTTTACTTTCACCGAAAAGCTAAATTACAAATGGAATTTCGTACATAAATTCCGAGAAACTCAAAGGTGCGAGCCGGGGTTTGAACCCACGACCCTCTGCTTGAGAGGCCATAGGTCAAACCACTAGGCTATCACGACTGATATTAATGTTTATATTAATTTAACCCGACCTGGCCCGGTCGTTTACCAGAAGATTTTTTTACTCTTATGTATTTTATTTATTGCGTGTTATATATTTTTTTTGAAGATCGCAATAAAATAGAAATACATACATAGCTCAAAGTAATTTCTGGATTTTTTTATGCATGAAAAAAAAAAATTTTTTTTGACCCAAATAGGGTCACGGTACCCTATCATGTAACTAACGAAATGATTTAAAAACAGCATCGTATTCTAACTCTTTTTTGAACGAGAACTATAAAATCACAAATCTACAATAGTTAAAAGCAAACTGGCAGCCAACAAAAGGAACAGAAAGAAACAATTTCAAAAATCGAACGATTCTGCCCACAAATCACAGCCATTTCCATACTCGTGGAGGCCATTAGGTGATTGTGATTGGTCGTGTGGGTTCGGAGCTGACACTAGCCAATCGGGTAGTGTAAGAGCTAAGTACCTACTTAGTCAGTAATTTCCACCAAGTCGATTTTTTTAAAGTCCAAAGTCATTAATTTAAGCATCAGGGTAAGTATGCCCTTTGGAGCATTTTGAAATAGAAACGGTGTTGCGAGCTAATTTTAGTGCCACAAAATTGGCAACAATAACCTAACCAACTTAGAAAAGTTGAGAAACCCTCGACATTGTCATTTCAAAGTTATGTTGAGTTACAAAAGCGCTTAGTTGATGCAACTTGTGACCAAAGGGCTGGCAGTTTTCTCTCTCAAAGAATCAGCATCGCTATTCAGCGAGGCAACGCTGCCAGCCTTTTGGGCACTATGCCACGGGGGCCTTATTTAGATTTAATTTAGTTTTAAGTTGTAGTTTATTTAGTTTAAGCTTAGATTTAATGTCATTGTAAATTGCTTTTATTATGTTAATTAAATGGTGTTAGTTTCAAAGTTCAATATTTCGAATCTGACAGACTACTTCAAACAAAAAAGTTTAAAAGAACAATATTTTTCATGAAACAGGTAACATTACCCTAGCTCCTACACAAAATGAGTTCGAATTGCGGATTGTAATGTGATTGGGGGCTGTTGCGGTTGCATTTTTCTCTGCCAATATTAGTTTGACAATTAACGGTCCATTTGTCGCCATTTTTGGGTTGAGCACTGTCAGTTTCATTCAGGGCCGTGTTTTATGAAGCTACAAGTTACAAGCGGAAGTCTCTTTCTAACAAACGGTAGTAGAATGAGACTTCAGCTTGTAAATTGTAACTTGAAGCTTTATGAAACATGGCTCTGCACTTAAATTTTTTGAAAGTGATACTATGATTTCGGCATTAAATTACTTACATTAAGCATTTTACTGTACAAAAAATTTGAATAAGCGCAAACTACAAAATAATAAGATGTAAGTAAGTACAAGTTGCCCAATTTCTTATACCTAAATTACCAAATTGATTTTGAGGAATCTTAGCTAAGATTACGAGTACCTACTCTCGGTTAAACCACCCTTCAAGATAAAAAAATCATCAAAATACCCATGTGTTTAGGATAAACCGAAATTGCATCATCCAAATTTCTGGTCGATTCTTAAAATGCTGTTTTTATACAATACTGTCATGTAGTTTTATCAGTTCATTTTATTGGCGCGCAACGCAACGCAATACAATTAATAAAGCATGCAAATCTCAACTGCGTTTTTTGCAGTGGCTCGAACAGTGTTTAGTGTCCGCGACGTAATGCGACAACAGTTGCGAGCAGGTGGCGCCACTTCCTATGCGCTACAACTACCACCGTTATTAGATATCTCTTTCGATTTTTAAAAATTACTATGGAATTAAGAATCGTTTTTTTTTCTGTGTTTTGTACCAGTCACACAAACGCGGTCAATATGACTCTTGGAGTCAAGTTTTTTAGCAACACTACCGATACCTATCTATAGCCACTTCACATCATAATTATTCGCGTTTCAACTCAGTCTCTTTTTGTGCCCACTTCTCTACTTTTTTATTTTTTAAAGCTTAGTATTTAGACGAAAGTGTTATACCTACTTATTTTCTCATACGGAATCATTTTGCCAGAATCAAAAAGTAAGTATAACGTTTGTTCTTTGTTGCTAGCTAAATCCGCATAAGACGACGCTACGTGGTCAAACTAGAAAGTTTTTAAGCTAGGCAACTTATGATCCATACAGTTTATTTAGGGTTAAGAGTTTATTTAACATAAGGTTAAGTTGGCAACGACGGGCAGACCATGACGAATAAATGGTGCGATGTTTCAGACACGCGTGTAAAAGACTGGTTTGACATGGCGCGAGGCTCGCCTTTGCCCAATAGTGGGGCAATACAAAGGACTAGTTACGTTCGTTAAATAACCTTAAATTTAAGTTCGGGCAATTTTTGAAGTCAGTCTTTTAGAGCTGAATTTAAAACCTTGTTCTATCCATAAAACGCATTGAAGTCGAGTCGACTTAACTCAACGTACTGTACGTAGTAACCCCGATGCAAGCTGCAGTGTTGCCAGATTTCAGCCATGTTTAATTCAAAATGCTCCCGGATATTTTATTGCCAGATAAATAGGGAGTTCCGTTTGTTTTTTAAGGATTTGAGCACTGGATTATCGACTTTTTTGTCGTTTTTAGTTAAGCGTACTGGTTGAATCTGCGAAGTTTGAGATTTAAAGCTGTTTCTCGTTTTTTTTTAAGACTAGCTTGTTGCTTGTTTTATGAAGTATGAACGTACAGTCAGGTGAATAAATGATCTATTGAAGGGAATGGAGTAACGTGTGCAAAGCTGGTGCTTAAAAGTAGGTTAGACTTTTATTCACGTCATGTTTTAATTTAGGGTAACATAAAGCTATCTCCATTCCAAATTACAAATAAATAATGGAGAGTGGAGAAATAACAGACATGCCTGTCCTACATACATACTCACTCACTCACAAACATTCGCATTTATAATAATATTAAGTAAGATAATGAGGTCATCTTCGTTAGTAGGGTTTGCCAAATCTTTGGAGCTACTATAGGCCAAGCACGACTTTACGAATGCTGCGTAACGTTACGGTTATCGTAACGAGATCGAGAAACCTCATACTAAATTTTAGTTCCAAATACGCTCACGGGCGGGCGCTGTTCCAAACGTCATACAAACTCGACAACGTTTACTATTCGATTTTACTCGACGCAGGTTTCAAAAAGTCGTGCTCGACCCTCTGGAACTAAAATTTAGTATGAGGTTTCTCGATTTCGATACGATAACGTAACGTTACGCAGGATTCGATAACTCGTGCTCGGCTTACTGTCGTGTTATTAACGGACCATTTAAGCAAGTCCTCAATGCAACAGTCATCGAATTCTCCCTAATCGCAATTCAAATCTACTCCATTAAAAATGGCAAATAAATCATTGCTAATCAGATGCTATTAGCCAGGGCTTTTAAACCAGCCATCCATCAAACGCGGAAAAGTTATATCCGACGGAAATCAAGTTATCAGCCAATGGGCTGCTTGAAGGGTGAGAGTTAGGCATTTTTTTATTAAACTAAAAGGAAGGCAAACGAACAAGTTGGTCACCTGATGGCAAGTGATCACCATCTGACGACCGAATAGCCTGACTAAGAAGCTGGAGGTCCCGGGTTCGAATCCCGGTCGGGGCAGATGTGTATGATGAATACAAATATATGTTCTCGGGTCATGAATGTTTAATATGTATACAAGTATGTATTTATCTATATAAGTATGTTTATCCGTTGTCTAGTACAGGCTTTGCCTAGTTTGGGACTACGTCAATTGGTGTCAATTTGTCCCATGATATTTATTTTATTTATTTATTTATCTGCCCATAGGTACCCGCCACCCCGGGGGTCTGCAGATGCATTGTTCCAGCCAGAAAACAAAAACAATTGAGGAAAATCGATAACTAAAGGCATTAAATCAATATTTAATACAAGCAACTGATATAATACAGGTATGTTAAATTTGTAGTATATTGGGCACGAGTTTGCCCGTAGACACCTACCGCTTGCGCTTAGTAATATCCTCGACTTTATTACCTTGCATGCTTATAAACAACAGCTCAAACATTGTTGCTTAGAGACAGGATGAAATAGTAGGTTGTGCAACTAGTGCATAAAATGTGTTTTATGAACAAGGTGTAGGTGTGCACCCTGCTTTTCACTTCGATTGCGTGGAAATTGAACAGCATTAAAACTTTTTGCGTTGAAACTGACGAACTATAGTTCGCCATCTTGAACCCGAAAAAACATATATCATGCCCCAGCTAATTCTATAATGCAAATAGAAACAGTTTACATAGACATTAGATTGACAGGTTGTCTACATAATAGGCGAGCTTTATATTCTGTACCTATAGGCGAGCTTAATATCTTCTAATAAGAGATGACCCAAGACCAATTATTGTGTTAAAAATGTCAAACGGTCATTGTGGCAAATTGTGTGCGTGGCTGATTGGCTCGATTGCTTTGGTCTTCACGAAAACTTTGCTTTATGCACTAGAGCATAAAAACCGATTTATGCGGCCTGCACGTTGCATAAGTACGAACTATATAAAAAACCGGCCAAGTGCGAGTCGGACTCGCGCACGAGCGTTCCGTAGAAAGATTTTAATGTTTTTCCCCGGTGTTTTAAAAAGTCCAGTGTTAGCAGAGCCCTGCTCCTAAGCAAAATGTACGCAGTGTGGGGTCAACTTATATTTGTCTGCGAAATCTACAGACAGACATAAAAATTTAAGATTTGAGACTTTTCGGAGTGGCTGTGCTATAAGAGCTACCTTCATACCAAATTTCAAGTTTCTAGGACCGCTGAAAGTATCCTTTAGGTTTTTTGATTTCGGCAATTTGTATGGAAATAGTTGTTTTAATGACTGTATCTTTTGATTGCGTTAACTTAGAAGGTTGATTTTTTCACAGCTTCAAGGGACCGCAAGCTTGAGTATTTGATATTAATTTCAGCATGCTACCTCCACGCGTTCCAGAGAAAAAGGGTCTTGACAGACACACAGACAGGCAGACGGACAGACGGACAACAAAGTGATCCTATGAGGGTTCTGCTTTTTCCTTTTGAGGTACGGAACCCTAAAAAGGAAGACCATGTACACTATTTCCAACGCTCCACTCCTATCCCTTACTCCGCCATCACCTCCAGGGTGATCAGAAAGGAAATGAAGGTGACGAAACCACCGGAAGCGAGCCACAATCCGGCGAATCGCCGGAAATGGCTTAGTACCCCCGCTAGCTTTTGTCGGACCATAATGGGCGTCGACAAAGATGGGATCGTTAGTTCTCAAAATACTAACACTACAAAATATTAGTTGTAAGTCTACTGCGATCAATATGAGGAGATGCTACAAACGAAAGGCCTCTTCAGGAGTCCGATTGTATAAATCATACCTAAAACTACTGCGAAAGTTTTTTTTTGCTAACTATACTCAAGAGCAATAAAAATGGGTCAATTTATTTGAAAAATTCCATACAAAATGACCCGTTTTTTTGCTCTTGAGTGTAGTTATGATATTGTAGTAGGGCATTAATTTTCACCTGCTAGACTGGTACATCGAATTCAAGACTGTTTTTGTCTATTTTCAAAAAATCGAAGGATGGAAGACAGTTGGAAGGTGTATATACTATCGTTACAAAGCTAGATATTGGCACGTACACTCCTGGACGAATTAACCACGGAACGCGTAACGCTTTCTTCTAGGAACTAACCGTTAGCCACGGTAACCGACATTGTCTTGCACATGTGTGAATAGACTAGGTTTCTCAAGGAAATGCATCGTAAAAAAATATAAAATACGCCGTTTTCTTTTGTAAAAATTGTAAAAAAATGTGTATCTGTGTCCTTTGGCATTCGGCATTTCTTTCTGTCAAACGGTACAGTATCGAGCGGGAAAGAGATAACTGCCCAAACAGAGGCGAGCGCGGGATATCTGGATGCAACCCTTTGCCTTTTATTCACGAGAAAACCCGGCGTGGTAAACTGACAGCTACTCAACTCAGCTACCAATTCTTAGCTACTTCAACTCTCAAACCTCAAAATTTCGATCGCTTTGAAATATTGAAGTTTGAAATGACAACGTCGGGGTTTTCATCTTTTTTAGGGCTCCGTACCTCAAAAGAAAAAAAAACGGAATCCTTAGGATCACTTTGTTGTCCGTCTGACTGTTTGTCTGTCTGTCCGTCCGTCCGTCCGTCCGTCCGTCTGTCTGTCTGTCTGTCAAGACCCTTTTTCTCTGGAACGCGTGGAGGTAGGATGCTGAAATTAATATCGAATACTCAAACCTGCGGTCTCTCGAAGCTGTGAAAAAAATCAAGCTTCTAAGTCAACGCAATCAAAAGATACAGTCATTAAAACAGTCGTTTCCATACAAATTACCGTATTTTGAAAACCTAAAGGGTACTTCCAGTTATCCTAGAAACTTGAAATTTGGTATGAAGGTAGCTCACAACCACTCCGAAAAGTCTCAAAATCTAATTTTTTTATGTCTGTCTGTTGATTTAACAGACCAATATAAGTTGACCCCACACTGCGTACATTTCGCTTAGGAGCAGGGCTCTGCTAACACTGGACTTCTTAAAACACTGAGGAAAAGCGTTAAAATCTTTCTACGGAACCCTCGTGCGCGAGTCCGACTCGCACTTGGCCGGTTTTTTCACCTAAAACAGAGGGTGTAATTACGGTCACAAGAGGCATTTTATCTTAGGTCTCTAGTTTGGCAGCGCATCTGCAAACCCCCCGGGATTTCTATGGGCAATGGTGATCATGTGATCACCTACCATCACGTGACCCACTTGCTCGTTTCGTGTCCCGACGTTTTTCAACTTTACATCACCTACTCCTCGTGGGGGGCTTGGCCAAAGTCATTTGGTAAGTTTGATTGGTCTCATCACTAATTCAGAGGCGGGAAGCTGGCTCGAACCGAAGCGTAAATTGTGCTTAATTTTTAACGCTCCCTGAGCTTTGGGCCGACGAGCTTTTAATTTGTTTACTCGCCGCTGTCAACGTGTATTGGTGTGGTGTGATGATCTGGTGAATAATAGAATCGTATTGTAGAGTTTGAGATTGGGCTTTGTAGAGCGGGAGTCGATTTAACTGTTTTTTAACCCCCGACAAAAAAGAGGGGTGTTATAAGTTTGACCTGTGTATCTGTCTGTGGCATCATAGCTCGCAAGCGGATGAACCGATTTCTATGCGGTTTTTTTCAATCGAAAGCTAGTTTAACCGAGATGGTTGTTAGCTAAGTTTCATTAAAATCGGTTTACCCGTTTTTGAAATACTGAACTTCGAAATGACAATGTCGGGGGTTTTTCAACTTTTCGAAGTTGGTTAGGTTAGTGGTAGTTTATTTCGCTTTGTTAATGACATAAGCGTGGAAAATTTGGATGAGCGGAAAACTTAAAAAATTACGGAAAAATGTGTAAGGTTATGTTGAGATTTGTTAGAAACAGTTAAAAGTTACTGAACTTTTATTTTGACTAAATTTCCGTCTCTGGATTTCTTTGTCACTGTATAGTTAAAACAAACAAACACCTTCGATGCAACTGCATGTGAAAAACCTTTAAAATTGTGCATGAAACTATGACGGCGGTGCGTTTCTGAACAACTTACATTCTTTATTTGATTTTTCAATTCCCAAAATGACTAAGTTAGGTTGCGCCTTCACCAGAACAGCGCAAGTTAGCTAAGCGATGCTAAATCCGTCAATAAGATAGCAGCTGCGCTGACTTGCTGAGGGTCGAGTACGACTTTTCGAATCCTGCGTAACGTTACGGTTATCGTATCGAGATCGAGAAACTTCGTACTAAATTTTAGTTCGAAATACGCTCACGGGCGGGCGCAGTTCGGTTACTATTCGGTTTTACATGACGCAGGTTTGGAATATTCGTACTTACTCGGGCCTCTGAGCGAAGCTAGTAGAAATCAATTAATCCCAATATTGGATCATTTCCTAGCACACCTCGTACTCGTACTACATGAAATGAAAACGCACATGAAATTATACAAATCAGGCTTTGTCCCAAACCGTTTTTTGCCACGAGACACCCATCCATTAGTCACCTAATAATGCCTACATGTTTATTTTATTAACCCCCGACGAAAAAGAAGGGTGTTATAAGTCTGACCTGTGTATCTGTGCATCTGTCTTTGGCATCGTAGCTCCCAAACGGATGGACCGATTTCGATGCGGTTTTTTTAATCGAAAGCTAGTTTGATCGAGATGGTTCTTAGCTAAGTTTTATTAAAATCGCAGTTCACCCGTTTTTGAAAAATTTAACTTTGAAATAACAATGTCGGGGGTTTTTTAACTTTTCTAAGTTGGTTAGGTTATAAGTATATCATAACGGTTTTTATTACAAGTTGCAAGCCGTTATGAAACACGTCCCATCCCCATGTCATAAATAAAACCATTGTTTTATTGCGAAGACTTTGATTATAGGTATGGTTCTACGAGCATCTTACACACGTCCTAATCCTAACTATTATTATAAATGCGAAAGTAACTCTGTTTCTCTGTTTGTCTGTTTGTTACCTCTTCACGGAAAAACCGCTACACCAATCTAGATAAAATTTGGTAAGAAGATAGTTTGAATGTTGAGGAAGAACATAGGCTACTTTTTATTCGGGAAAATTGTATAGTTCCCGCTGGATAGCGATAATCGAAATCTACGCGGACGAAATCGCGGGCAACAGCTATTATTGTATATCAAGTACCTACCCACTTATGCTTTTTTGACAAAGGAAAAACATTTTTATATTTACACAGTTATACATATTTACCGTTACCACTGCGACAACATAGCTCAGTTCAACGTTACCTCTGAAGTCGTAAACCTAAAAACTAAAATTAAAGTTTATGCCCCTAAAATAGTTTTAGCTTAAACTAGGCCTTTGCCGCACCGCATTGCCGCAAAACAGGAAGTATGGCTGCCGCAGAATTAAAAGCACGTAGGCAATATATCTACTGTATTAAAAACAATGGCCGAATGGTAGCCAACTTGTGAATTAGTAAAGCGAGTACACATTGGATCAAAGGGCGCGTGTCACACCGTATTGTAAGGGGTCAATCAACTTTCTATTGCCACTCGTTGCCATGGAGATGTCCCCTGGGTAACTCGTTTAAAATAAGATATTCCAACGCACCACTCCATCAAAAGTTAGGATTTTCAACAGTTAGGTATGAGCCAATTCCTTCATGATTCATCTCCTAAACATGCAAATCCTGACTTTCGGGGGAGTGGCGCCTTAGAAAATCTTATTTTAAACGAGTTACCCAGGGGACATCTCCATGGCAACGAGTGGTAATTAAAAGTTGATTGACCCAAGTAAGTTCTAACGTACAGGCTTCGATTAATAATTACAACTAGAAGACGAATCAGAGCGTCAACAATGGCATGACAAATAACGCTTCACTTGCAGAGTGGGATCTTATTTATTGCGAGCTATATTGCAAGGACAATAATTATTAGATCAAATTTAACAACAGTAAACTGACACAATAATACAATACAATTTTTACTTTGTTTTCGTTAGTGACCCGTAATCTAAGGTAATGGATCTAAGCGATATCTACATTATATTACAAAGTCTCGTTTTAGATTTAAATGAAACCAGAAGCTTTATTGTCTAAAAAGCTCGGCTTTGCTTTGGAGTTCAACATCTTTTTCTATTAAACAGTACCTACAAGATCATGCTAGAAAGAGATGGCATGCATAGGTATTCGAATTATCTAATTAAAAAGCCGATTGCATTAAACAATGAGGCCTCTGGTTTAATTTTAAACTAAATGAGACTGCAATAATGTAAGGATGGCTGTAGGGAAACAACGGGCTTGAGTTAATTATTTATTACTAAAGAACTTATGCTTATGCTTATACATGATTATACATATATGATTAGGATGAAGGTGTGTGCATACACTATAATAAGTATAAATCAGAGTCGAGAGTGTGTCTGGATAGTATCCAACTTTGACTAGGGTTGAATCGATGCGAACAAAAACGAGACGTTAGGGTATATTTCGGTGTGACATGCGCCCTCCTGTTAAGAATCCTCTATACCCACTCTCGGTCCTACAGAAACAAAAGATTAACCGACAATTAACATTAAACTTTGGTACATGGCCGGTTAAGCCGGGTTTACATAATTTACAGTTTTAATTTTGGCCAAAGGCTTTCATTTTACTAGCAGTGTAGTTTCAGCTTTATTTTAGGTTATGTTTTAGACCTACACTAGCTTATGCCCCGCGGCTTTGCCCTCGTGAAATATTTCAAAATGGGTAGTTCCTATCTCAGACTATACTCGACTTATATACGTGAGTGATCCGTTCTTATTTCACTATGATTGAGTCTCACGGTAGTTTCATGTTAAAAGTTCCTATCCCGTGGGACTTTCGAAAAATCCCTTCTTAGTGCACCTCTAGGATACTCAAGGTACAAGTTTGCCAAATTTCAAGTCTCTAGGTCCAGTGGTTTAGGCTGTGCGTTGTCTATCAGTCAGTCAGTTAGTCACGGTACTGTTTTATAAGTATGGATTACGTGTACATGCGTAATTTAAAACTTTACAGTCAGTCTCCGCTATTTTTTAACGTAACCGTCCAGCCTACATGGGTTATGTAACGTCATATCTAATTTAATGTAAATGGTAAGTAAGTAAGTAAACGCTTTATTGTACAGAAAATACAGAAACAAATACAGGTAATGGTTCTCAAACTTTGCCCACCTCTGGAAATAAGCCCTGAAAAAGTTTTATTTGATCACGTGAAAAAAGCTCTTTTCACATGCTAACATCAAAGCTCGCAGCGTGTTTACCTGCCCCGCCCACTATGCAGAGAGGTAGGCTGTTCATATTACTATGGAGGAAAGACTCAAAGTGTGAGAATTACAGGATCAATTATACTTTTTAAATACTCACTGAAACATGAATACACAGAAAAAAACAGAAATCGATGAAAAACCCGGGAGTCGAACCCTAATCCTCGACATTCCGTGTCGCGTGCCATAAGGCTAGCGGCTAGCGAAGGAAAACACGTTGAATTTTTTCCATGTATTCAAATATCAGCTCGCTTATCACTTTTTGCAGTGACTAGCGCCATCTATGTGATTACTTCGCTAACCGAAAACAGCACACTCCTTCGAAACTTATCAGCTTTCTGAGATTTAGAGATGGCGCCACTAAAGCAAAAAACAGACAGACAGACAGACAGACGGACAACAAAGTGATCCTATAAGGGTTCCGTTTTCTCCTTTTGAGGTACGGAACCCTATAAAACCGTAAAAATAAAAAAATTGGGGAAAAAATAAAGATACTCCATTTGAGATCTTGAATAAAATAAAATGGAATCCTAAGTGGGCCATATTATACGACGATAATACCACAAGTGTACAAAAAATTAGATCCGATTTTAACGCTAGCCCACATTAATATAATACGACCATATAAGTATGTCACTTCTATCCTCCTTTTATTACTTCTGTCAGGATATCATAGCGAGATTGTTCATTGTGATCGTAAACCAACTCGTCGTTAGAGATTCGTAATTATAATATGACAGGGTTTCATAGTGGCTCAACAGTTAAAGTTTTCGACTTTTACTCATCATAACCCACTTTAGTCCGTTACCACTAACTCGTATCCTATTTCTAAACTACAAAGTTTCGCACAAAACGGTACCTAGGTTTAAAAACGTGTCCTATTTCTTAAGGACATAGCAGCGAACGTGTTCAGTTAAAGTTTTCGACTTTTACTCATCATAACCCACTTTAGTCCGTTACCACTAACTCATTTCCTACACACAAACTGCATAAACTACAAAGTTTCCCACAAAACGGTACCTAGGTTTAAAAACATGTCCTATTTCTTAAGGACATAGCAGCGAACGTGTTTAATTTGCCCAGCGTGTAGTACCGTCATATCTGCTATCAGTGGAACTCGATGGCACTCTCGACAACCAACGATGTTTCTCCAATTGTAGCAAAAATTTTCTAAGTAGTACCAATAGTCTGGTAAAGATCGCGGGAAGTCATTGGCTGCGGGTAGCGCAAGTCTGATCGTCGTGGAGATCCTCGGGGTAGGCCTATGTCCAGCAGTGGACGTCCTCCGGCTGATAACATGACGATGGTGATGTTGGCTAATATTGAGAGTGCGATAAGGACAAGATGGATGTGGGTCTGGATGATAAGCAGGTGCACTAGAATCTTATTAAAATCGCAAACATTTTAATTTTTTTGAAGCTAGTAGCACCTTCATAGGCTCAGCGGTGACGGGTTGAAGAATGTAAGTCAGTGATAAAGTGTGACCTGGAAAGGAATTCTCTCTTCACCATAAACCCCCAGCATTTCCGATTTTACTGTACTTGCAATGAAATGAAAGGTTAAATGCTTAGAGTCGTCTAGAAAAACTTTGTAAATTACAAAATTTTACGCTCTATACGTACGATACTGGTCCCACGTTGGGCGCCACCGTAAAAATTTAATTAAATTTTCCAATGCTACCTGCTCACCAGTCATTTCATTCGAGGACCCTTCGTAGGCACTTTGAAATAGCAGGTACGCTGAAACCTAGGCAGCAACAAGATAAGCAGAAAGTTTGCGCGCAAACCGGCGGCTGTGGCTTTTTATATATTTGTCTTGCTATTTTATGTACGCATATGGGTTTCGTTTGATGCGGCTTTCGAATATATAAAGAGGGATTGTGGTGACCTAATGAGATATGGTATCATAATTTAAACTGCTTAACTCTAATTTAATAGAATAAACACTTTTCGCCACAAAATACAATAAAGTAACTCTTTGTTGTACGCCACATAACAAACAAAACAGATAAATGGTGCGAAGAAAATGCAAGAAAGCAATGGGCGACCTTATCTCAACAAAGCGATATCTCATCGTCGTCCACACCGTATTGCGTGTCGGCGACTCTCAACATGTTCATTCAAACCGAGCCACTGTTATGGCGGGCTCTGATGTGACTTGCGAAACTGAACTTATTCTTGAAAATTCGGTCACATGGCGCGCAGTAAATATTGACCTGCTGGATTATACGTATAGGTGTGGGATGGCTTATCTACCATAATGAAGGTAAAAACCAGGTAAGAACATATTAAAAAAGGTAGTGCTATTTAGAACCTTTTAGTTACACATAGTGCTCCTTCAGTTTTATATAATAGGCAAAGAGATAGAGGTTAGAGATACAGGCGCCTCAAGTTTAGCCGCGTGTTTTGTTTTTTCTTCGAATTTAATTAGGTGTATTTATTGGGACCGTTTGAATGAAGGTTATCGCCAGTCAAAAATTCACCAGGATCGAGTAAGGTCTATCTGTAAATTTCCACCAATCATAGGTCAGTAGCTTGTCTCTCACTGGTGGAGAATGACAGATAGACACTTGATGTTAGCGATTCTAGCGATTTTTTGACTCGCCATAGGCCTCATTGTGACCTCACTGTAAAACGTACTCATAGTAAGTATCTATCAGGCACTTTGTCAGGCAATGCGTTGTTACTGACACGTTTATTGTGAAAAGGTTCTACACCCACAGTGGATCACAAATGAACTGGTATTTTAGTTAGCATAAAAAAATACTTGAACGTATAAAAACGAATTACGTGTGTTCTTTTGTGAAGTATTTTCATCAGTACTTTACTACTTCCTTAAACTTTTAAATAATGACATACGATCGTGCAAGAATGCCGTTAAAATAAAAGCTAACACCACCGGCATAGTTTCACCGTCTTTAGATCATTATCGTATTATAATCACACTGTAATCGTAGTTAAATTACTGAAAGTATTAAAACCGCTGTACTTAATTTCCTTAAATGCTTAACAAATTGATCTTTATGGGACTATTTTTCATACAGGTTATAGGGAGAAATTTAACTATTTTCATGTGGTTGAGGTTAAACGCACATTTTTGCATGTTAGATGGAACAATTATATTGGTAGTCTTATGTAAATAACCCCTATCAGTTGTTTGCATAAACGGGAGGCACCTTTGGCTTATCTATGCACTACAATTTTTGCCACTTTTTGAGGGGGGACGAGGAACACACACACGTACAGAAGGTCGAGCACAACTTTATGAATACTGCGTAACGTTACGGTTATCGTATCGAGATCGAGAAACCTCATACTAAATTTTAGTTCCAAATACGCTCACGGGCAGGCGCTGTTCCAAACGTCATACAAACTCGACAACGTTTACTATTCGATTTTACGTTACGCAGCATTCGTAAAGTCGTGCTCGACCCTCAGCACACGTCTGCGCTTATGTCAAAATTTGTTACGTTCCTACAAACTCACACTAAAACAAAACTGTCACACAAATGCCAAAAACACGCACACAATCAACAGACCCTGATCATTTTAGTCAGACTTAATGTTAGAGTTATGGCAGAGGGGAAATCGCGCGTCGTAGTCGAGTAGTAAACGACGTTTGGAACAGCGTATTTGGAAATAAAGTTTTGTAAGAGGTTTCTCGATTACGATACGATAACGTAACGTTACGAAGGATGCGAAAACTTCGTGTTCGGCCTACAGGGGCCCATGAAGACCTATTATTCTTATTAATAAGCCCACAGATCCTTAAACTCCACTTCAGATGAATGTTTATTCAAATGAGCAAACGGATCTGCGAGTCATCACGATTCACAGCTGAGCCGGGCGGACGTCCGACCGCCATTAACGCCCTTCAATAACTGAGGATGGTCACAGTGGATTATAATTCTGTTGGAGCTGTGGGTGAAAAATGGCAGCCAAATAAAAGAGAAAATAAGTAATTCGATTGTATTTATGCATTGATTTAAAATTTCGCGATTTTCACACACTATCACGTTTTTTACGCGATTAACTCCCGAGTATCATCAGGTCTTATACTACGAGTATGAGTGAAGCGGACGAAAGTGTGGACTGTATATTAAATGAATGAAAGATGAAAACTAGTTGAAAAGTGGTTTAATAAGCAAATAAAAGGCAATAGGAACAACACAAACCACTAGCACTACTGACAAGACATCAAAACCAAAATACAGAAAAATAATAAAAAAACATTGTATTATGAAAACCAGTAAGGAGTTTGCGACAATGAGTTTTCCTGTTATAAATTATAATTGCGCCATCTATCGTTAGTGACAATCATTACTTCATTAGCGATCTACCCGATCATTACGCTAAGTATTACAATGTAGTTATTTACCTTAATATAAATACTAATAAAAAGTACTCTGACTACGAAGCTTGAGGTCCCGGGTTCGTTCCCCGGTCGGGGCAGATGTTTGTATGATGAATACGAACGTTTGTTCTCGGGTCATGGATGTTTAATATATATATAAGTATGTATTTACATATATAAGTATGTTTATCCGTTGTCTAGTACCCATAGTACAGGCCTTGACCTAGTTTGGGACTAGGTCAATTGGTGTCAATTGTCCCATGATATTTATTTATTTAAGTGCACCGGTTGAGGCACAGATGGCGCTGTACCATGTTAATGTATTAATAAATTCATCATCATCATCATCATGAGTTTCATTTTCTTGAACCCCATCCCTATATTAAGATTTGGCTACGCCCGTGGTATGCTCCCTTTCTTCCTCTGACTGGTAGAAATAGGGCTATAGTTCTCACGAGGACCCAGTGTAGTTTGGGAACTTTGCACACACCATTAATAATAATAATAATAACTCATAAATTCCGAGAGCACATAAATGTGTAGTGAGACATCACGTGTATTTATTTTTTCTTTGAACGCGTGATTTCTGTAAACCGAAAAGCGGTGTGTGAACTTTACTCGCCGTTGCTAGGCAACGATTTCCCCGCGCGCCGCTGCAATTGCCTACTATTGCCCAGCTTGGCGTGTTAAGATACCTTGTACCAAAAAATACACGTGATTTTGGGCAGGGGGGGGGGGGGGCAGTCTAAAACCTCACCACGTTACTTTAACATTACGTTACGTTTTGGATCTGGTTTTATCTTAAAGTAACTTAGCGATACGTATACTGTCCTAACAATGTTTACTGTGACATTAAATTTGATGTAAATCCGTGTTAATTAGATGTACGCCCCGGGTTAGTGTGACCAAGGTGTCCCTTTAGTTGCGACTTAATCCCCTTTTTAAGCCACTTTTAAGCCAGCCCTAAACGCAAAGGACTCTGAATTAACACGTTTCAAAACCACATAATACATAGAGTATTATTACTTTTCCAGAAAAGTGGAGATTTTCACTATACCTAACTTCAATTACTCGTAAGTACATTGACTTCGAGTTAGCGCTTAAAGACGTCCGAACCAAAATACCACTAATCGAGCGTCAGTCAGTCAGTTTGGTCAGTATGGCTGTCACCGAAAAATGCCGTGTTGTACTGGGACACATTTTTTGTGAATTTTGTACTAGACCCAAAGCCCATGGTGTTAGTAAGCCAATGGTTAAGTCTGACCAATAAATTGTACAATGTCCAATTAGGAGAATTTATATTGAAATTGTCAAGAGCTTACAAACAAAATAATTTAAAAATGATAATTGAATGACGATGAGTATGACTAATGATGGGCCTCATAAGGAAGCTCAAAGTCACTCTGAGGGCGATGGAGAGGGCTATGCTCGGGGTTTCTCTGCGGGATAAAATCAGAAATGATGATATCCTCAGTAGAACTAAGGTTACCGACATAGCCCGTAGAATTGCGAAACTTAAGTGGCAGTGGGCGGGGCACATTGCTCGCAGAACTGATGGCCGATGGGGTACGATGGGGGAGCGACCTAGTAAAGATCGCGGGACCGCGGTGGATGCGGAAAGCACAAGACCGGTCTGAGTGGAGAGCCTTGGGGGAGGCCTATGTCCAGCAGTGGACGTCTTTCGGCTGACATGATGAATAATTGAATGTCACAAATTAAAGTTAAAATTGAATTAAGTAATAAAGATCGATGAAAACATTATAAAATACTATTAAATTTATACCCTTTAATAACATTTCGAATGTACGTTTGTCGAGGGCGCAAAGGTTTTCCTTGTAAGTGAATATTGTAGGTATGTCACTTTTGTGATGTTTAACGTAACGTTCGTGAAGAAAGTTAAGCCCTATATAACACTTGTTATGGTTTGATTTTGAACGCAATAAAATATGGGATAAGTTACCTTTTCGTAATAAGTTTAAGAACCAGGTAGCGTGGGCCCTCCCTAACGCGTCCCTACGCTATCCCTTTTTTTATTTCGCTTGAATTTAAAAATAATCATATTCAATATCCAATAGAAGGAAGTTTTGAGAAATTGAGATATTGAAGTAAAATTAATTTTATTTGTCAACTTTTCAAACAAGTGAGCGAAGTGGCTCATTTTCAGCTTTTAGAAAAATTCCTTCGTATACCTTGCGGCGTCCGATCGCCCACTCCAAACTCGTTCGCTTTACGGCCTCGCATTGTATTGCTACTTGCATGATTTTTCTTGCAGGTCTAGAGACTTTAGACTCGAAAACACACTTTGACAGAACATTTTGTCAAACCTAACAAGGAACAGAGCCAAGCCAGAGCCAAATATCGTTACAAAGCCACAAACATTGAGAACATCCAAGTTGAAGCTAAATTATTGTCGTTTCGTCAAAGCCCCTGTTTATTTTGTGAGCTTTTACCTGAGATGTACCATTCACTAAAATAAACCAAACCAAGCAGCACCTATAATCTCCAGTTGAGTGTAGTGCAGTGACTCAGCTTTTACGAGTCACCAAACAACAAGCTTCACTTTTAAAATCTGACATCTTACGTAACTCGACCTACATCACAAAATTAAAAAACCGGACAAGTGCGAGTCGGACTCGCGCACGAGGGCTCCGTACGAAGATTTTAAAGCTTTTTCCCAGTGTCAGCAGAGCTCCTAAGCAAAATGTATGCAGTGTGGGGTCAACTTGTATTGGTCTGTGAAATCTACAGACAAACATAAAAATTCAAGATTTTGAGAATTTTCTGAGTGGTTGTGCTATAAGAGCCAACTTCATTCAACTTAGACGACCGAATAGCCTAGTGGTTAGAGACCCTGACTATGAAGCTTGAAGTCCCGGGCTGGTTCGAATTCCGGTTGGGGCAGATGTCTGTATGATGAATACAAATGTTTGTTCTCGGGTCTTGGATGTTTAATATGTAATTATCTATATAAGTATGTTTATCCGTTATCTAGTACCAATAGTACAGGCTTTGCCTAGTTTGGGACTAGGTCAATTGGTGTCAATTAGTCCCATGATATTTTTTATTATTTTTTATTTTATCATACCAAATTTCAAGTTTCTGGGACAACTGGAAGTACCCTTTAGGTTTTCAGGATAAGGGCGGCAATTTGTATAGAAAGAACCCTTTTTAATGACTGTATCTTTTTAATTGCGTGGACTTAGACGTTTGATTTTTTTACAGCTTCAAAGGACTGCAGGATTGAGTATTTGATATTAATTTCAGTATGCTACCTCCACGCGTTCCAGAGAAAAAGGGTCTTGACGGACAGACAGACCGACAGACGGACAACAAAGTGATCCTATAAGGGTTCCGTTTTTTTCTTTTGAGGTAGGGACCCCTAAAAAGTATCCTGCAGAGGTTTAGCCCCCGGCCTCGTGTCTTAAATGCCATCGTTTCAGTAAAATAAAGCGGTGAAACAATTTTGGTGAAGCGCTGACGCCCCGTGATGGATGGCAGGTCTCCCGGCTTATATTAAGGAATTTGGGACATAAATAGGGTTACCTATGTTATTAAAGTCAACATGTTATCGGACGCAGTCATGGGGAAGAGATAAAACCTTATGCGTATGTAACAATTCTAGAAAATAATGTCATTTGCAAGTTTTGTTTTCAAAGCTTTTCTTATGCGTAATGCCCCTGGGTACGTATATAGATCAGCTTGTGTCTATGATTTTAGGTTATTATCCTTTCTAAAATATCCTAAAAACCTAACCTAACCAACTTAGAAAAGTTGAAAACCCCCGACATTGTCATTTCAAAGTTCAATATTTCAAAAACGGGTAAAACGATTTTAATGAAACTTAGCTAAGAACCATCTCATGATCTCAATTGGAAAATCTTTTTGTATTTTTTTTTTACCAATAGCAACCAATACCAATTCTGGTGTAAGGGTGAGCACGCGACCCGGAGTGTCGAGGTTCCGGGTTCGATTCCCGGGGTTGTTATTTTTTCTGGTTTTTCTGTGTATTCATGTTTCGGTGAGTTTATTAAAAATATAAGAACCATCTCGATTAAACTAGCTTTCGAATAAAAAATACCGCATTGAAATCGGTCCATCCGCTTGCTAGCTACTATGCCACAGACAGATACACAGACACACAGACACACAGATATACAGATACACAGGTCAAACTTACAACACCCCTCTTCTTCGTCGGGGGTTAAAAAAGGCAAAGATCAACATTTCTGTATGCCTCAAGGCTGCAAAATAAAATAAAGATGCGTATGTGGATGTGTTTCTTTAATGGAAGACAAATTTCAAAAACTGTCTTTACGCTGCAAACAGTCATTTTGACGGCTCTCATGTTATATTTAAGTTTCATTAAGCGACCAAGTTATTACAAAAGTGTTTCTGTCAGAGTCAGAAGGGAGTGCTGCAGCCTTACCACAGATGCGTACCGAAAACCAAAACCAAACTATTATGAACTCTATGAGACATCTCCTAAGCATGTCACGTGAGTTTTTAAGCCGCAAAAGTGAGCTGGTCCTCGTGCAAAACATTTGCGTAGAAAAAAGCGATTTCGCCTTGGATTTTGGGTTTTCGTGAGTACGTAATAAGAGCAAGTAGGTAGTTAGGGAGTGGTAAGGATTGTTGCCAAGACATTGTGTCGAAATATTGCGTCCTGAAATTATAGAGGACTCTTAATGTTTTATTAATGGTCGCTCTGCGAGGGCAAGTAAGCCTTTATTGATTTGGCTTCGGGCGTTTTTTACACGACCTATTTGTTGGCGACGATTTCTTTGAGATAGGTTTATATTGCTATTTTAGGCTTTGACCGAAACAGAGCGGGATCTATGCGTAGGTAACGGTGTGAGAGTTTACCTGGCAAATACTTACCGAAGGAATTAATCGGGTTGACGACCGACGTCAAAATAAAATCATTTTAAACTTTCACTTAGCTAATTAAGCATTCGTAAATACCAGTTAAAAACCGATGCCTCACTTATTACTACAATTAAAACGCTTTTCAATTTAACAATAACTAATTAGAAAAGTTGAAAAACCCCCGACATTGTCTTTTCAAAGTTCAATATTTCATAAATGGAGAAACCGATTTTAATGAATCTTAGCTAAGAACCATCTCGATTAAACTGGCTTTCGATTAAAAAAACCGCATCGAAATCGGTAAATCAGTCTGGGAGCTACGATGCCACAGACATATACACAGATACACAGACACACAGGTCAAACTTATAACACCCCTCTTTTTCGTCGGGGGTTAAAAGAGAAGGCAGTTTTACCATTGACTTACTTAACTGGACTGGGTCTAGTACGAAATTCACGAAAAACGTGTCCCAGTACAACACGGCATTTTTCGGTGACAGCCATACGTCATAGCGCTGTCATTCAACCAAACTGACTGACTGGCGCTCGGTTAGTGGTCTTTTGGTTCGGACGTTTTCAAGCGCTAACCAATACGTTTTACTATCAATTAAAATAATGACGTCATAGGAGGAGTACCTAATTCAAATATTCAATACAAACTTAATGCTAACAGATCGTTGTGACGTTTAAAAAAAAGTTGATGATTTGACCAATTAAAGACATCAATCCCCATTATATTGACTGTTATTCAAACGCTAGTACCTACCTATTTTGGACTGGTCCTGCACTGGACCCTCGTGGAAACAGCTTAAGACCTCTTATTGTGACGAAAGATCTGAGTCCAACAGTGGGTTGTAAATAGGGAATGACATGTCATTGCATCGTGTTCGTGATCACACTGATTTTCTTTTTCTGACGACGCGATGTCATTGCAGCAATTTAGTGTGAAAAGATTGCAATATTGTGAAACAGTGCTACATACCTAGTACGTAATCAGTAACCAGAGGCCTGAGTAAGTACGAATATTCGAATCATGCGTAACGTAAAATTCTAGTTCCAGATACGGTCACGGGCGGGCGCTGTTCCAAACGTCATACAATTTTTTTCGATATCGTTACACTCGAATAGGTTACGCAGGATTCGAATATTCGTAATCGGGCCTCTGTTGTCAATTAAAGTGAACGTTACCTGACGTTATATCAACGTTGTTACACATTATAGGCCGAGTTAATGTTTGCTCGCTGCCCATCCTGTTTTCACCAAGGCTTGGCACTGATTGTTTGCCTGATACAGTATTAATGAAGCTTATTTTACTGGTAAACATAATTTATAGTTAAAATCGTGTTAAAATAAATAGGTGTGTTTTTAATTTTCTTTCCGAACAACGTAAATAAAGTCTTGCTTTGAACTTTCGTGATTTTAACTTTTCTAAGATAACAGAAGCTGGGCACGAGTTTTCACCAAGAATCGAGTAGGTAGGTATCATTATATACATTATCGTATCGCCGTCAGCGCCCCCGTCCGTGAGCGTATTTATTTCGGCGATACGATATTATAACCACTTGATCACGCAATTATAATTATAATAGAAACGTAGAGTTGATTGTCAAATATTAATATAATGATACTTACCCCACTTAACGTAGTTTGTAGAATTTTTTTTCTGATGATTACTGTTATGTCTTCAGTGATGCTGCCGACTTGCAGGTAGTAATTGAGACGTTAACCACCAGTTAAAATCCAGACGTTTTCTTATGTCAAAATTTTTTAAACTTTTTGAAGCGTGGGTGTACTTTGCGAGTTTTATTTATGCCTACCCTCGTTTGGCAGTTAAAATATGGATGGGTTGAGCATAAGTACTTACTTTCTGACGTCTTATTTAAAATTTTGCATTACTCATTCGAACCATCAAAGGGAGTTTCAAGACGCACGGGACGTTAAAAACAACGATACATCTTCCTTTCAAGTCACTTAAAAGCAACTCTGGGGTGATGGCAATAAGGCAGCAATCGGCAGCAGAACTAGCGTGGTCCTCCTAATACCTATTAAGTATTCATCGAGGTTGCGAAACATTTTTTTTCTCCGGTACGTGCTCAAATTCATGGAATACGTTTATATTTACCTGCGAAGCCCTTTTATTTGGATCGTAATAGAGTATTTTGGCGTGAAGTGCTTTATAGGCGAAGATGTTAATTTACGCCGTTCGGCTTATTACGGGCTAGGGCGCTTTAGGCGAGTGGTGAAAGAGTTACGTTCAACTTATGGTTAATAATTGAATCTCTTGTGTTTTTTTTTCTGTTTGTTTTGGGATAGTATCGTTTTAATCAACTTACGAGTATATAGGGTGTCAGATAATAAGTAAATAATTTAGCAGGTCCAAGTGAAACATCCTATGATTTTGTTATTGTTGAAGTATTGTCATGTCAAACAGCAGAGAAAGAAGATGAATTTAAATGAGAGATTTTTTTAATTTACATTAAAAAATAAAACAAAATGATCACTTAAGTGTTGCTTAATTTGTGGACTTTATTTTAGGTATTATAAATTTTAGTGTGCTGTTAAGTGTTATATACTTAATTATCAAAATTCTTTATGAATGTGAAGATATTCCTCATGGCATGGCTTTACTAATACCAGACACGAAGTAAAATTGTCAGGGAAATAAATAAACTGAAACTGAAAATAGCCTCTTGCTGAAAATACTTACGGTTCTTTACTACCTGACTCCCTGTACAACGACACCAGGCAATTAGAAATATTACTTGAACTTTCGCAATACTCGGGAGTATGTATGTTTAAAAGCTTATTATTATTATTTTAGGCCGACTTGTGTCGAGCAGAGGCCCGAGTACGAATATTCGAATCCTGCGTAACGTAATTGAGTAGTAAACGTTATCGAGAAATTTGTATGACGGTTGGAACAGCTCCCGCCCGTGAGCGTATTTGGAGCCAAAATTTTGTATGAGGTTTCTCGATCTCGGTACGATAACGTTACATTACGCAATATTCGAATATTCGAAGGTTCTCCCATAAATGAAACAATTAAAGCCAATTATGAATTTTATTCTAATTAAATTTAAGTGGAAACATGAATGCTTATAACATGAATCTAAAGAAGGGAACACTATTATATTCTTAATTACGTAATACTTATCAAATAAACAAATGTCTTTCATGTTGCCATAGTAATTATCCAAAAAATCAACTAAAATAAAGCACGCCATTTTTTATGGCACGACAAAATCGCAATTTAATACAAAAAATATATGCAAACAAATATTTTATGCAAAATTGTGCCAAAAACGAGCGTGAACGTGTATAGAGGATACGAATGTACTCATCACTGAATTGAACTGTAGGAATTGAGAGATTCATCATTAATTATATCTTAAAAAGATATTAGCAAAACGGTGATAACCGAACTAAATGATACACGATGCTAGTCGTGACAACCAATGAAAAGGCTCACACGCCAACGTCATCAATACGTGACCAACATTCCATTCGAAATAAATCCTTCTAAGACTTACGATAAGATACCTATTTGTCTGCTAGACGGTTTGTTCCGTGGCGTACAGAGCACGCACTACACTTCATTCCTAGTGTGGCAGTCAAGAGGACTAAGTCTGTTATGGCAGTAAAAAAAACGAATGATAAAAAAACATAACATAAGCAAAAGTATCCTCATACACACTTCACAAATAGTTCGCGAGTGCCAAATGTACTTACGTTAAAACGTGACAATTACAACGTAGCTGTCATTTAAAAAACATACCATTACAATTTATCTTTATTGTATTATTTTGAGAAGGCACATGAAAATTTCTTACAAATAAATGATAAAACGAATATTACGGCGACACAATAACAATTCCAATTGTATGTCAAGAGGCAATAAGAAAAAGGGAAAATATTTAAATAATAAACAAACGTTTGTCTGATACGGCAAGACTGGGTACACTCAATTATTTTCCACAGTATGTTTACCCCAAGTATTCCAGTCTTACTTTAAGTCGCCTTTCAAACGGTAGTTTGCTTCCTTACATGTATTGTATGTAACGTAATGTATAAACACGTCTTAAATACTATAAAAATACAACAATATTCGTCGATGCGACCGTTTCAAACCATCGGCGCAGGGACCGATAAATCAAAACGATCCCGTAGTGATACCTAGGTGATATGCCACGGATAATCTTATTTTGTACATGCTACTGTTTTTACAAAAAATCTGTAACGTTAAAACATGGATTACAAGTGTAAAATTACGTGACTCTTCGGGTGTTTCCCTGCCTTTTATATTACTTTGATCCCAATACAGATAGATAATGCGATTTAGACGATGTTGGCGAATAAAAGATAACGAATAGCACACTCACATTAGCATATGTACATCGTATAGGCAACAGCAACAACAGCGTGACATTGTGAACATTTGAAGTAAGCCATCTAATTGATAATCGCCATTTTACATAGGCCAGTAATTCAAAATCTGCATCAGTAGTCTCTAAAGATGAAGATGAAAACACAGAGATAATAAAAGTGATGATGTGGCGACGAATTCTTACTTCAAAAATGCACAAGATCATTATAATAACAGGAAACAACATATGCATTCTACCGCTACGCTACAAGTAAGAAAAATATATATTTTTCCAAACTAATTTTATGAAAGCTCGTGAAACGTTATTAGTAACAAGAAATTGTCTTTTACATTTAATACTACAGTAAGATAGTAAATATATCTACCGTAAAAACGAACCAGCGTTGTAAACTTTCGTGTCATTTCGAGTCTATATAATAATAAAAATCGCGAACAATCCAAACATTAAAAAGAGAAATCAAACTGTAAAAGCTTAGAACTAAAAACACACGCTTAACTTTAACGAACTCTTATTCGTCCATGTCTTTAAAAGGTGCTGCTTCGTTTGATGTATCGTTTCTATTGTAACTTAAATCACTGTCTTTGGAGATAAGTAAAGAACTATTGCTTTGGTCGAGTTTTAAAGTTAAAGAATACGCAAGTCAACTGTCTTTTGAAGATACAAGTGATCAAATGGAAATACAGTAAATGCATGCCACAACAAGCCCTGAATTATATCTTAGTATAGAATAAGAATCGTGTATATAACTAATATTCCAACTGTCACAATGTAAGTCGAGTACAAAATTTTGAATACCGTCTCCTAATACGTTTAAAATTTCTCCTCTACTCAAAACTATGGAAGCCAGAATGTGACGACGTTACTAACAGCCCGTCTACAAAATGCGTTATTAATTTAATTTATATTTATATTCTTACTTATGCAATTATAGACATGCGTCTAATGATACAGAGATAGCTTTTCTAGAAAATGTTTATAAGTGGTCCTATTTTAAATTTTAATACAATAAGAAAATATTATAGCAGTGGTCCAAGTCTTGTTTGAAAAAACGATTTTTGCACTTGAAACGTGTTGAATTGAAAAACGACATCATTAAACAATTCAACACTTTAACTGCAAAATCTTTAGGTTTTTCATTCCGAATAAAATTCAGTTTTCACAAATTAAATAGAAGAGCTATCCCACTGTGTGTTTTATTTATAAATCATTTTCATTTCAATTTAATATTTTATATTCATTTATGATTGTGGTACTGACCCTGCCTCGTTAAAGCGATATAACTATTTTACAGTTACCGATATTTTTAAAATTGTTACATTTCCTTACCCCTACATTACAACAAGCTTGACGAAACATTCTAGGCCGATAGGAACTGAACATTGACATAAAAAAACTAAAACCGTTAACTACATACAAGAACCGAAAAACAAACACGAACAAATCGAAATAAGTGCTCTAGAGTCAGCTAATGAAACTAGGATAGGAGGTTCAAATAAGAGCGGAACTTCGTACGCAGAAATAATCTAAGGTACTTAATCTAAATCTCACTTAGTTAAGTTATTATAAAACTTACCTCAGAGCACTGTGTGTAACAGCCGCTTGAGTACAGTAGCTGGTCACCTTGCTAGCGTCGCCCGCCGTGGTAACTACATATCCTACAATTCAACGTTATGGGGCCTTAAACCTTCATCTTAAGGATCGAGAACTATCACGTTGACATAAGTGAAAACAGCTTAACAATCATCAACATCGTTACCATTTAAAACATCATTTATCAATAAAATCAGTCCAATTGCATTATTAACAGTTTCATCAATATCTTATTTAGTCTTTAATTTGCCGTATTGCGGTCTGTGGGAGATGTAGAGGGTTGTAGCGAGGCGCCGCTGCAATGGTGTCAGTTCGTGTGACTATGAGTTCTCTGGCTCGTCCCACTCCACGCTCGCCCACTGTGGCAGCTCCGTCTCGTACTCCCAGCCGGGGCCCTGAATCCACAAGATAAATATTAGCAAACTTCACTAGGTATTTATGTACCCCTTCAGGCAAATCCTTTAGGATTTTTCTTGCGTTCAATCTAATCATTATAATCACATTCATGCTACCTTTCCCCCCCGCATGTAGGAACTTTAAAAACAATACAAGCATTTCAGCTTTTTAGGTTAGGGCTTGGAGATGATGGGTAAGACAGTGAGTCATTTTTATTATTGTCAATTGCAGGGTACTAGACTACACTGATCACATCACTCTGTAAAGACTCGTGACGTGACGTGAGGGGCGTGACGATGAAAACGAGGGTAGTTGTGTGCCGCTGTCAGCTGCGCCTACTACTAGTAGAGCCGCGGCGCGCAGTGTGCGTCTCGCTGCCGCTGGGTCATGCGTTCCCAGACGAAGGACTACGAATTAGTACGATGGGCTGACGTCGTACCCGCAATGTGCGTCACATCGTTTAGCGTACATTTATGCATTATTTTGTAATTATAATCAGTATAAATAAATCACTCAACCAATGCATCTCCATGGCAACGAGTGGCAATGAAAAGTTGATTGACCCGTTTTTATCAATTAACAACAACTTACATCATCTACATACACGGGCAAACAGCTCGTACAGCAGTTTCATGTTAAAAGTTCACAGATTATGGATCCCATACCTTGTACTTCCAAGCATGCAGATACATGACGAGGTCTCTGGGCCGCGGGTCCCGGTAGCGCACCCGGCACTCGTAGCAGTGCGGGTCGGCGGCGAGCGCGTCGGCGCTGCTAGCTGACACGGCAGCAGAGCTCGTCGCGGCCGGCGCGCAGCCAGTCTGCGTGGCCACTGTCACTTTGTCCGACTACAAAAAAAAAAACAATTTAGTGAAGTCGAAAAACCCCCGACATTTTTAACCCCCGACGAAAATGAGGGGTGTTATAAGTTTGACCTGTGTGTTTGTATATCCATCTGTGGCATCATAGCGCCCAAACGGATGCGCCGATTTCGATGCGGTTTTTTTAATCGAAAGGTAGTTTAATCGAGATGGTTTTAAGCTAAGTTTCATCAAAATCGGTTTACCCGTTTTTGAAATATTGAACTTTGAAATGACAATGTCGGGGGTTTTTCAACTTTTCTAAGTTGGTTAGGTTATCATTCCAAAGTTCAATATTTCAAAAACGGGTAAACCGATTTTAATTAAATTTAGCTAAGAACCATCTCGATTAAACTAGCTTTCGGTTGAAAAAAAAAACTGTAGTTGATGACGACCGGATAGCCTAGTGGTTAGAGACCCTGACTGTGAAGCTCGGGGTCCCCGGTTCGATCACCGCTCGGGGCAGATGTTTGTATGATCGATCAAATAAACACATGTCACAAACAATCAAATTCGAGTACAAAGGCGGACTTATCCCTTAGTCCCATAGTCGTAGTCGTATTTATTCAAAATTTGATTGTTTGTGACATGTGCTTATAAGTCGGGTTTTATAGTCGAGTCTCGCTGCCACTGAGTGGTGCGCTCTCAGAGGAAGTACTATGAATTAGTTCGAAACAAGCCGCGATTAAAACAGTTGGGCTTCACATTGAAAATTAACCAGCATAAATATTAAATGTCCCGTAAAGGTTAGAAGTTTAGAACTAATTAGAACTAGCAGTTTTAGTTCGAAAGGTGAGTATTCGAATTTAATATAGGCCAAATAATCACACTAGACCCTTACAAAGTTCATTAAATCTACCTCGGCAATGAAACCCGATTTTCACTTTCGTGGTCTCATATTAAAATCAACTGACCAAAATTCGGAACAATTACGGTACCCTTTTACCGTTTATTTGCACACGGGCTAATTCTGAAAGTTTCGCGGGAATTCAATTTCCTCTGTTTGAATTTTAACTTTTTAGAGGTTTCGTACTGGATTGGAGCGGGTTTCTTGTTCTGCGTTCGGACGAGGTTTTCGCTGCTTCTTTAGGATATTTCAATTCAAAGTTCGGTTATTTCAATTCAATTAATAGTTTCAAAGAAAAGAGTTATGACTACTGATAGATTCTGACCAGGTAGCGAAATTTTGGAGCCGGTGAATTAACATATTATTATCATGATCTCAGTAGGAGTATCTTTTTGTATTTTTTCTCCCAATTTTTTATTTTTACGGTTTTCCCGTGAATATCAATTACATTTTTTTTATAAACTCACTGAAACATGAATACACAGAAAATAACCAGAAAAATGCCAACCCCGGGAATCGAACCCGGACCCGGAGTGTCGAGGATCCGGGTTCGATTCCCGGGGTTGGCATTTTTCTGGTTTTTTTCTGTGTATTCATGTTTCAGTGAGTTTATAAAAAAAAAAAATATATATTATTATCACATTATGAAGGGTACACGAAAGAACATGTCTTCATGTGTTCATGTTTTTCTTTCTTTCGTTCTTTTATGTCTAGTCACTTTTTTAAACGAGATTTTAATCTCAAAATGTAGAGCACTCAATAGACTATATGTTATCACTCAGTTACAAACACGAAATTCATGTAACTTTTCCTTTTTATAACTTAAAAAAAAGACGTATACGAAAATCATAGGCCTATGGATAATTATATTGTTCCTTCCGTCAATGTTATTTCCGTGTACCTATCCTTCATTGACTGTTATAGTAGGTACTTAAGTGAAATTATAGAAATGAACTTGGATTAAGTGATTTTATAGGAAATGAGGGTATACCGACATTCAATAGTGTGGGAGAAAATATAGATCCACATATACAAAAAACATACCTTAGCGTCACTGGAGTCGTCATTCATAGCTGCCGAGGGCGTCGGCGATGGCGCGAGGGTGCAGGCCTGCGCGGGCGACGCGTCCAGCGGTGCCTCGGCGCCGCTCGACGGGCTCGGGAGGGTTGCTGGTGCACAAATAAATACATTAGATGGAGGACACAAGAAGATTAATACAAGTGTCGGTAGTAGCGTAGTAGATACAACTCTCAAGTAACAGTTTTAAATGATTCGCGGTTAATTGCGCAGTCGGCGCGCAAAAATGCAGGTAGACAGAGCCCGGTCTGCGCAACATTAGTATCTACCCTCGTTTCATCAGTTTGCCCGTGATCATGATGCAGTTACCTGCATCGCAATATCGAGAGCTCATCAAACCTATAAGGTAATCGCGGTCAATGTCCCGTTTTCATTATGTCTCAAGTAATCTAAGATCAAAATTACAATTATTGCAAAATAGGTAATACATCCCCTCATTCTCAGTGGAGGCCTATGTCCAGCAGTGAGACGTAGATATAGGCTGATGATGATGATGAGGTAACCCATATTGTAATGAATATGGTGGAAAAATCTCCATTTCAATTGTCTTAAGATGGATGATGAATGATGATGGATGAAAACGTTAAGACACTGAAAGTCCGCTTTTTTCTAACTCTACCATATATCATTGTTATAGAAAAATTTTGGTCGTAATTTAATATTTTTCGGAATGATTGGTTGTCATACTTAATTTTCATAACTTTTATATCAACTATTTTCAGCATAATTTCAATTATGACAAACAATCATTCGACCAAACAAAGATTAGGACAATCGATAATGTCTGCCAGACAATAATAGACCTGCTTACTTACACAATATGGTCATTGACTGAATCTCAAAAAGAAGATTATCCCGATACTCGGGACTTAATCGCGTAAAAAACATGTATTTAAATTTGAATATATATTTTTTACGCGATCAAGTCGCGAGTATCGTGATAATGTGTCAAAATCGCGAAAGTTTAAATCAAAAAGAAGAGGTTAAAGCAAAGACTTTCCGTTACCAACTTCAGTAATCTCTGACAGATAGGTCATTGTTAAATAGCGCCAGGAAATTTTACTCACGAGTCATAACGGATGACGCCGTCACTCCCGGCGCTGGTGATTCCAATCTCGGAGACGATTCCCTCGACGTGGGCCCAGTGTCACAGTCGTCTTCCACACCTGGTGAAGGTTCCAAAGTTTTAGGCCCAACAGTGGGCGATCGCTAGTCTCGAGAGAGGTGCATCTGTCATTCTCCACCAATGAGAAACAAAGCTAACTGGACTATGATTTGTGATATGACCGGAGATCAACTGTTCAGGCTGACCCTGGACAAAGAAGGGTTCAGAAATCTGACTGCTGACCTTCAGTAATGAAATAAATAGACGATGGAAGAAAATAATAGAGAAAAATTAAAGAAGTAGAAGACGCAACATCTTGTAAGTTCGAAGATGTTACCTTTGTCATCCGACACAGGTTTAGAGAACAGCATATCATCGTCAGCGGCGTCCACACCGAGCCAGTTCTCCGCGTTGTGTATGGCGATTAGATCACGGACGAGTTGTTCGTCGGTCTTGCCGCCGGTGTCGCCGCCCTTACCACGGAGCGGGCCGAAGACGGGGTGGTTGTAGAGGGGGTCATTGACCACGGGGTAGCCTGTGAGAATAGTAACGCTGGTTGAAATTTCTGGGGTACAGACGAGTGTTGTGACGTCGTCAACCTACAGACCTTAGACGACATTTTGGGACGATAGATGAGTTCTTTTAAACTCATACTACTTAGTCAATAACACTTAATGGGTCGCCGTGCCGTGCCGGTACAAATTAAAGAGGATCAAATGCGGTCTTTTGAAAAACTCCCGCGGCTGTACAGTGATACCTTTCACTTCAGTCTACTCGTGATCACGGCAGCAGTGGCTCGAAGCGTCAAGGCAATTTTAAAAACATTTTGTCGCGATTAAGTCCCGAAGTGTTACAACTTTGACGTCTACATTTAAGGGAGGCGAACGAATACGCAATTGAAGTTGATTTTGATCGACATTGAAGTCCATCACCACCGTGACACTGTTTTTTTTATACGGATTTATACGGACGGATTAGTCCGAAACAAGTCGAGCTATACTCGACTGACATACGTGAGTGATCCGTTTATTTCACTATGATTGAGTCTCACGGTAGTTTTATGTATAAAGTATCTTTGGTAATTTAATTAACAGATAAAGGGTCAAAAACATTAACTCAGAAAAATTTCAGATTTTTCGCCAAGGTAAAGGCATCATCGATACGTCTAAAATTCCAAGCGCTTCAGTCTTTCACTGACAATCATCTCATACACAAATAGAACACCCAAATAATTACCGCCAGATTCTTGAAAATGATTCTACCCTCACCTTGCAAACAACGCCTCAGTATTCCGCCACGAAAACGTCTAAATTAACGTCTACGTAAGTAACGTCTTAAGCTTCATCGAAATTTAGCCACTGACAGCACTTACTTTTTTTATATATACTACAAGGTAGGCAAACGAGCAAGTGAGTCACCTGATGGTAAGTGATCACCACTGCCCATAGACACCCGCAATCCCGTAGGGTTTGCTGATGCGTTGCCAACCTGGAGACCTAAGATAAAATGCCTCTTGCGCCTGTTATTACATCGGCTGTCTTACTCTCCACACCGGAACACAACAGTGTAAGCACTACTGATTAGCGAGTAAGATGGTGGTAGCGATCCGGACGGACCTCGCGCAAGGTTCTACCACCCGCAAACTGTCTATTATATGGGTCAACCAAGCAACCCAACGGACGAAGCTGGAACTTCCTCGACTGTCTTACATCTCGCGCCGAAACACGAAAGTGCTATCGATAAAAAAGGTCGCAACTCACAAGGAGCACCTTCCCAATCCACATACGTTTAATAAATAAATAAATAAATATACTGGGACAATTGACACCAATTGGCCTAGTCCCAAACTAGGCAAAGTCTGTACTATGGGTACTAGAAAACGGATAAAACATACTTATATAGATAAATACATATTAAACATTCAAGACATGAGAACAGATATTCGTATTCATCATACAAACATCTGCCCCGACCGTGAATCGAGCCCGTGACCTCAAGCTTCATAGTCAGGGTCTCTAACCACTAGGCTACCTACCCGGTCGTCAAATACCGGTTGAAATTTAACTCACCTAAATACTGCAAGTGGACCCTGATCTGATGCATCCTTCCAGTCTTGGGCTTGCACAGCACGACGCTCGTGTTACTCCTGAGGTTGTACCCCAGACGCTTGAACACTGTGGAGCAGTCCTTCCCCTTAGCCGACACTTTGCACACGCCGATCTTGTAACTCACCACCTCTATCGCCTCTTGGCATTCAATTTCATCCCTGTTGAAGAAGTTCAGGGTCAGAATGGAGGTTTGAAAATGTGTATTGTAGTGTATTAGGTATTGCGTTAATATAGTTCAAGAATCGCAGAATATCTAAAGATGCCGTCGGGTTTATCATATTACTATCTGAACTTGACTTATTTTCTTAACCTTTTCATTTGAAAACTAACCTAACCTATACAACAAACAATAAAATTATCCTGAAATTATCCTGATTTCAGCAGAAAATTGCTTTCGATGAAATGAAAATGCGATTAAATGAAACAGTTATGAAACGTTTGTTGACGATTTTCGGCCGTTCCCAATATTCAATCCACGGATAGTTTTCCTTACAAACAGTTACATTTTGACTGATTACCCATAGAAAATGTGTCAAAATGTAACTATTGGTAAGGAAAACCCTAGGTAGATTGAATATTGGGAACGGCCGTTAAGGGACTCCGATGCCATCGATCGACATCTAATGATAGGTCTAGTAGGCATTAACTAAATACAATTAATTTGCTCACCCGCGACCACCCAATAGATGCACATTTTTGGTCGCGAGTGAGCAAATCAATTGGTTTTAGTTCTGGATCGGGGCCTCCGCAAGATGCACTGGTCGATAAACAATTAATAAACCGATGCTCGATGCTATTGTTCGATAGCTTTAGATGTAGTATAAACTATCGATTGACAATCATTGATTGGTGTAGTGACACCCTAGTGTAGTACTGCGTACAGTATGACACAATCTGCCTCTGCCCATTGGAGGTAGTTAAACAATTGCTAGTCGAATCAAAGTTTAATATTTCAAAAACGGGTGAACCGATTTTAATGAAAGTTAGTTAAGAACCATTTCGATTAAACTAGCTTTCCATTAAAAATAACTGCATCGAAATCGGTCTATCCGTGTGGGAGCTGTGATGCCACAGACAGATACACAGATACACAGGTCAAACATATAACACCCCTCTTTTTCGTCGGGGGTTAAAAATAGACAGAATTGAAGCATTGATAACAATTTAATGTTTCAAGTTTAATGTCTATCAAATATGTCGCACATAAATAAACCATGTTAACACTAAGCGCTTAGTTGATGCAACTTGTGACCAAAGGGCTGGCAGTTTTCTCTCTCAAAGAATCAGCATCGCTATTCAGCGAGGCAACGCTGCCAGCCTTTTGGGCACTATGCCACGGGGGCCTTATTTAGATTTAATTTAGTTTTAAGTTGTAGTTTATTTAGTTTAAGCTTAGATTTAATGTCATTGTAAATTGCTTTTATTATGTAAATAAAAAAAAAAAAAAAAAAAAAAAAAAAAAAAACACTAAACAGACTTTAACCTCGCCTATTAATAAAAAGTTAATTAAAAATGCGATTTAGTAGACAGTGATTGAGTAGTGGAAAATTTGTAATCGGTCGCAGAGCTAATAAAATGGACGGTGGCCAAATTACACATTGGTGACTTGTGGCATTCACGTAGCACTTGACGGATTAGTGATAAGTTATGTTAAGCCAGGTCTGCATGCATCGTGTTTTTGTTGTTTTTCAGACGTCTAACACCTCATTCTGACATTAAAGCCATAAGTAATTAACGCCACTAATACGCTCTATTAGCAGGGGTGTCATTCTCTAAAGCTTTTCATGGCTGTTCCAGCGTTCAAGTGTCCAAATAGCTGTAATTTATAACCGAAAAGTGACACTACCGCTCGAAGCTGCGAGCGAGGCCGAACCCCTAGTCCGAAGTCCGAAATTCGAAGTTCGTATCGGACCGTCCCTCTCGCTTTCGTGTTAAGCTATGTTGGCGTGAGCGGGATGGTCGGATACGAACTTCGAATTTCGGACTACTGAGTAGATATTATTGAACACAGTACATATTATTGTTGTCACAACTAATAACACAAACAGTGCACTCACTCGGGGAATTCTCCGTCGACTCGGCAGACGTACTCCTTAAGCACCTGCCGGTTCCTTATCTGGTGTTCCATCTGTCGCGCCTTCTTCGGACTCCGGCCGAACAAGAGCAGCCCTGATTGGACAATGAACGCTGTTATTGAAAGTGACCACGCTGGCTTTTGTAAGTTGTGATTATGTTGTTTTTTTACTCGGCGAGTTAAGTAAATCGATGAAGCTTATAATATAAATCAGCAAAGGATTTCAAACAATTTGTATCACTTATACCTACATCAGAAACGGTAAACGATCAAAAATATTAAAATTAAATTTGAAATCTATTGTATAAACCTAAGAAAAATGCAAAGACATCATTATTTCTAAGCATCAAAATCGAAAACCACGCGAAGTGAAATACTTACCTAGTATCAAAACACAAAAGAACTATATAGTATTTCAAAAAGGTGTTATAAAATTAAGATAGCTAATCAATGAGTTTCGCAATTGTTGTTTATATCAGATGCCTGATACCGTTTCGAATAAAATTTGATGATTGAAATTCAAATTCATGTTTCAAATTAGACATTCGTATTGCAAAAGCCAAAGTTTGCGCATTAGCATCGTTAAAGAAGTCGTTAGGAATGTTTTGACGTCTTGTTCATTTTAATAGCTAATAAAACAACAATAATAAGACATTTCCATTCAGAATCCTTATAAACTCGTATTCGAATATTAATTTACTGTTTACAATTACACATTGACTTTTTAAACTTCGGCATCAGGTGTGATGATGGAAAATGTGCAGTAGCCTTAAAACCTTTTCTCAAATTATTTCTAACTCCGAAATGATGTATCAATGTAATTTTAGGGACTCTATGTCATTTTGACGTGAAAATATTCCACGGCTGCTCGAAGCTATCTTATTTAAGGCGACAGAGGCCCGAGTATGAATCTTCGAATTGCGTCACGTAAAATCGAATAGTAAACGTTATCGAGTTTGTATGACGTTTGGAATAGCGCTCGCCCGTGAGCGTATTTGGAACTAAAATTTAGTAAGAAGTTTCTCGATCTCGTTACGATAACCGTAACGTTACGCAGGATTCGAAAAGTCGTGCTCGACCCTGTGATCCTTTACAAAAATGATCTAAAATAAAAGATTACTGCCTGTACTTATTAAGTTTGGGAATGTTTTCATCAACCCGTTTGCTCGTTTTCCACCTCTTATGTAGGTATAAAAAAACCGGCCAAGTGCGAGTCGGACTCGCGCACGAGGGTTCCGTAGAAAGATTTTAACGCTTTTCCCCAGTGTTTAAAGAAGTCCAGTGTAAGCAGAGCCCTGCTCCTAAGCAAAATGTACGCAGTGTGGGGTCAACTTATATTGGTCTTCCAAATCTAGACAGAGACATAAAAATTAAAGATTTTGACACTTTTCTGAGTGGTTGTACCATAAGAGCTACCTTCATAGCAAATTTCAAGTTTCTAGGACAACTGGAAGTACCCTTTAGGTTTTCAAAATACGGCAATTTGTATGGAAACGACTTTTTTAATGACTGTATCTTTTGATTGCGTTGACTTAGATGCTTGACTTTTTCACAGCTTCAAGGGACCGCAGGTTTGAGTATTTGATATTAATTTCAGCATCCTACCTCTACGCGTTCCAGAGAAAAAGGGTCTTGACAGACAGATAGACAGACAGACAGACGGACAACAAAGTGATCCTATAAGGGTTCCGTTTTTTCCTTTTGAGGTACGGAACCCTAAAAACAACATTTTAACCTGTAGGTATAAAGAATGAAGGCCACAGCTAGTCAAAACTCCACTACGATGGCTTGTGTCGACTGAGGTCCATCTGTCATTCTCCACCAATGAGAGACAACCTACTGGCCTATGATTGGTAGAAATTGACAGACGTAATGCCGGTGTAATTACGGGCACAAGAGGCATTTCATCTTAGCTCTCTAGGTTGGCAACGCATCTGTAAACTCCCCGGGGTTGCGAGTGTCTATGGGCAGTGGTGATCACTTACCATCAGGTGACCATTTGCTCGATGTCGTATAAAAAAAAGGCCTCACTCGACAAGCGATCCTAGCTTATTTTCGACTCGCGATAACCCTCATTGCATCTGATCCTTTCTCTCAAACGGCATAAGATATGGTTAAAAAGAGATGGATGGTGATTGCGACTGCGCGCACGCTGGTCTACAAGGACTTTGGTTACCTGACGTTAGCCTGTCGAGTCTGTGGATGGTCCTCAAGTTCTTCAAGTTGTACTCCTTGGCGAGGATGAAGACGACCGTGTTGTGTCGGTACCGCCCACACGGATGTACCTACGAATCATCATCATCATAATCATCAGCCTTTTCTACGTCCCACTGCTGGGCACGGGTCCACCTAATAATGATACTCTAATATTAAAACAGCAACTAAAGTAAGAAACCGTTTCTGTTCTCCAAAATAATGAAAAGCAGAATTTTTTCTGAGATTTCATAGAAACTAAGGCTTCTAATTTGCAAAGAACACATTAGACCAAAATACTTTGCAAGCTGGAGCGGTTAATTTAATACTTGTAATTACTAATTACAAATAAATCATTGCTACTGAAAATCTGTCTGTCACTATGGAAAGTGGTTGTTAATCAAACCTATAAGGTGATCGCGGTCAAAATCCCGCTTTCATTACGTCTAAGTGGTTGCTACTGTTTAATTTTATTTTCATCAACAATAAATACAAATATATTGAGTTAAACTTTCGCGATTTTCACACATTATCATGATACTCGGGACTTAATCGCGTAAAAAACATACCCGCCTCTTCAGTCCCTTTGAGACCATGGACGCAACGTCGCGTCCGAAACGTCGAGGCATTTAAATTAAAATTTAAATATGTTTTCGTTTTGTTATGCGATTTAGTCCCGAGTATCATGATAATGAATAAATACAAATATAAAATGAGGGACCTCATTGCATTTGCAAAGTTTTATATGAAATAAATGTGTTATTTATAAATTAGAATTTAACTAAGTGCGCGAAAGCACCTCTTCTGAAGCTCCATAAGAAGATTATCTAAATACGTCATTTACAGAGCTACATTTACCTAACTTTTGATTAATCATGCCTAGTCTTCTCGTAAGTTAGGGACGTGGGTGCCTTAATTGGACTCGATAAGCCTCTATTCAAAATCTTCTAAGGTAATAAATAATCGTTAGGCATAAAAGCATGAAACTGAAGAGACGGTAATTTACAGAAATCATTGGGTAAGTTACGAATATTGATAAATTTAACTCTATTAAAGAATTACCGTTTTTATTTTATTCCAAGCTGATAATGGATACCCAGTTAAAAAGTTTAACTTTTATTCAAAATAAAAGCTATTTCATTACTACATTAATATTAGTTAAAATGTTTAAAAAAAAAAGAAAAACATTTAACTAGCATCTATTTCGCGTACTTTACTTACTAAGTAAATCAGTACCTAAGATTTTTTTTGCTAATCATAGGCAATTTAGGTCACCTTAAAACACATTAACACCCATTCCGTAATAAATGAAATAACATACAGGTATTTCACTGTGATAAATACTATCCCATCAATAGATATATCATGCATAATATACATACAGAGTAAATAAAGGAAAGTTCTTAAAATAATTTAAATAGTAAACATTCTATCTGCCACTCGGAACCGTCAATAAACATTTTTTTTGTAAATAAGCGACGTTTTTCCAACAATTTTAGGACTCATTACAGTTAATGGGCGTCTCCGAGTACAGCATTAAGACCATAAAACAAATAGGTGAATGTCTAGCATGCGTGAAAAACATATAATAAAAACAATGATACGGATTCTCGTCGTTTCAAAAGAGTTCCAATTTATCAAGAATATAGATGGTATAAATTTTAACACAACATTGAAATGAAATCGGCACACATAATTGTCTAATAATGGTTCTGCAGAGCAAATAATAAAAATTTACCTTTCACAGTAACATCCGAATCATATTTGTTCCTAATGAAACCACATTACGAATTGCTATTAGTGAAAACAAACGCAAAAACCACTATTGTTAAAAGCATGTGGTTTCGTGCATTGTTTTCCAAAACACTGATTATGATCATCCAATAGTACGAACAACCTTTTGGTTTTTTCGTTTATTCGAAGAGTCAATGGTCCAATCATAACAGGTAATTGTAGTTTTCTCCTGTACTAACAACAGACCGGACAGTTTACTTATGAATTAAACAACGGCCGTGGCCTAATCCACAAATCAACTTATTCAGCTCTCAGTCTGACCGCCAGACATCATAAACTCTTAATAGATTTTGTTGAAATCCTAAACACTTCTTTGATGTTTCTCCAAAACCTATGACAAACATAGAAATAACTAAGCTCGTATTCGTAGAGTAGACTTACGTCGTTGACAAACTAGAACCAATCTACGTTTGCATAGCAACCAGCAACTGGCACTATGGTAATTGTCTGATGTTAAAAAAAAAAACATATGACTTACTCGTAAAAATCTAAACGATTAAAACGAGGAATGAAAGCAAGGGTACTTGCGTGACATGTAGCCTCGCGAGAAGAGCCACGGCGCGCAGTTTGGGTTTCGCTACCGTCGAAGCGTGTGGTCCCAGAGAAAGGATTAGTATTAGTCCGAAAAAGTCCGACATACGTTGGTGATCCATTTATTTCACTAAATCTAAAGCGTCACTCATTACTGCAATTTCGTCAATTTTTTATTAAACAAATGACCACTGACAATTATGACGCATGATAGATTTCAATACAAACTTCATATGTAAATAGCTTTAAAAGCGATAGCTTTGACAATTCTAAACATCTGCCGGTTTTACCAATTAGGCAACTACCGTAGTCTCAAGCGTATAAACATTATTGTTAAAGGTAACCCGAATAATCTGCAGAACCATTGGTGAGGTCGGACAACACGTTTACAAGGTATTTGAGTCGGGATCCACTTCTGGGTGGGATTAGCTAGCGTTCATCCTCACATGTTTGAGGGTTGGTCGAACTACAGCGCATATCACATCTTGGGACAGACTCTGAAGGCTTAGGATTCTTAGATAAATAGCTTTAACATTATCACGGTATTTTTCTTTATAATTAGCTTATTAGTGATTCGTAATAATTAGAAAAAACTTTTAACCGTATTCTTGTCTCTCTTGCCTCTTGAGAAAAACATTAACAAACTCACGAAACGGACTTCTTCCAAATGCGATTTCTACAATTCCGCAGGTACCGCCGCGTACTTAGCAAAATTTACAACTAAAATGAATTTACATTTTGTATTTTCGTTCCGCGCTTACAAACTAGCCGGAACAAGTAATAACAACACCGCAATGCTGTGCCAGCTTTCAAAGTTCAGCTCCGAATTAAGCTGAAGTAAAAACTCTGGTTTCTTAATTGGATGACTTTAATTAGAATTCCAATTAACTTGTAATTTGTGAACTATTTCGAAAGTACAGAAGATTTTTCATGCCGGATATTAATTGTACTTTCAATATTAAGGTGTGCATTTTCGCCACTCTGACAAACAGATTTCGGAAGTTGAAGTTATCAACTATACAAGACGTATATTCAGATGCACAAGGTAATGTCTGAACGCTTGGGCAAATTTTCATGTTAATAAAGTCCCTCGCGGGATTTGTGCCATTCTGAAACAGAAGCGTTCCCGAGTATCTGAACAGACCTTTAAAATCGCGATCTCGCCTTGCTGTTTGGTCTTTTGTATCTATCTCACAAGGTCTATTTGTGAGTCCCGGTTTGTCTACAATATCTTAGTGAAACTCGTAATTTCCAGTCACATCAGAGTCTGTCCCGCACACAAGGTCCACAGCGGACTCACCGGCAGCGAGCAAGGCTTGTCTAGCACGAGAAGCTCTTCGTCAGCGTGTATGATGCGCAAGGGACAAGCGAGCACTGGAGTTTCGTGCCTGGCCCACCACGAAAACATCGACACATATTACGGACAAATTCGTATGATGTTGCAATTCCTACTTTGAAGTTGTAGGGGTTTTTGGGGCAGTTGGTACAACTAGTAAGACAATCCGCGTTGAAATGGTATAGTAGAGTGGTGCACCGAGATACTAAAGAAACAATTTTAAAATTACTATAAGTAGAACGTTTCTAGTTTCAGGCAGTTATTTTACATTGTAAAATACACCAGTAAATCGCCAAATTGAAGAAACCACATATTTTTTAAGAATCAAATAATATTCAACGCGGAATCTCTGACCTGATGTAGTTATGTTCACTGACGACATTATTATTGTCATCATATCATCGATACAGATATCACATCTGTAGCTAAAGGAAAAACAAGTGATACATTTAGAGGCCACTACAAAAATATACAAAGTGTAGTGATTTATGGGCTCAAATGATTTGATGCTAACAATCAAGTTTCAAATACATTAATGGAGAGAACATAAAAGTCAATGACCTTCATTGGCTATAAATTGAGACCATATTCTTGGTTCTTCCATTGACTTCTTAGGAAAAGTAGGTCTGTACGTAGTTACAGTCATATTACAACACCATAAACGAAAACATAGTGAATCAGTGACACTAAAGACGCCGATATGTTGGCGTGGTAGTGTGCGTTTTCTATACTACTAAGGTTTAGATTGTAGAGTGTGCATTAGAAAAAGATGCAAATCGAATTTTGTTAAAACAGACTTTCGGTTAAGGTGGCTGTTTTATTATTTAATTTTATAGTGTTTGCTTCTTTTAAAAAAAAAAACATACAAAACATATTTTGACAGAAAAACACATGAATGTAACTAGCAATAAAACATAGAGGGAGGAGTACAATCCGTTATAATAATGATTTTCTTTCCGTGTGTTTCTGTAGCCATAGTAAGTAAGTAAGTAAGTAAACACTTTATTGTACAAAAAACAGGATAAAACACAGTCAAGTTACAACAATAACATTAAATAATAATCAGAATGTTACTGTTAGTATAGTAAGAAGAATAGGAAATACTTTTCATAAAGTATAAATAATCACTGAAACGAGAATATATAGAAAACTACAAAAATATGACTAACCCTAGGAACAAACCCGGAACCTTGACAATCCTTGTCACGTGCTTACCCAGCATACACTGAAGTCTAGTAACTTAACCGTGTAGTTTAATAAGTAATAGATTTCAACGGGAAAACCATTAGAATAGAAAAATAAATGGAGGAAAATACAAAAATAATTATACTCCATTGATATCATGACTTTTCATAAACATTAAGGACTAAACAAATTCATGATTGATTAATTAATCGTGAAGATGAAATTGTATATCGTGAAACGTAATACGAAAGCGTAAAAGGCTAATGAAGGTTCATTAGACAGTAAATTAGAACTGTGTTTAACATTAAATGAACAAATTAACAAAAATGATGAATTCTATTACAGGTACAATGACTTGTACTAATAGATTTACTTCAAAAATATTTTGAGAAATGATGCGTTATTATAATTGCAGATTTCATTTTTTAATGGAAATATTGAAATAGTAAGTGTTATCTTTATCTCACATAAAGAAGTTACAACTAATGAGCAATTGTCAACTGACACAGAACGAAAGATATTTTTAAAAAAATTTGTTGAAGAATCTTTTTATTACGGCAACATTGTAAGTATGATTAAAATAAGAAGTATCTTTTCATTGTACAACTGTATTAAGTGTAATATGTCTATCAAAACACTGGCCGCAATTTCGTTCCATACATTCCCATTATATTATAATACAGCCTTGTTCCCGGTCTGGAGCGCTAGTATCACTTGTCCATAATAAATGACAACCATTTTGACACTTAATGCTGAAACCTTACAGAATACTTCTGATTCTTAGTTGCAGAATTTTTCAATAAAAGCCTTTAGGAAACCTAGTTATGTAGCAGCTGTACAATATCTGCATTTTAATGCAAACGCAATGCAACTAGCAACCCAGATACGAGGCTTAGAATGGAATTGAAACATGGAGGCAAATGATTGTATTTTGGGGAGGACTCCAATAGAGAGATCTCTCTCCAGGCAGATGTTATGCCTGGGGACCGAAGTCCGAAGGAAGAGAGTTGGAAGTTGTATTTATGCAACCGACTTGAGAAACTTCGTTAGCGCGATGTAGAACAGTGACGTAGAACAGTGACGTCACTCGCGTGTGGCGCTAGGGTCGCTACACCAGCCCCCCTTTTTAGACCGGAGGTCGGTGTGGGAGCGCAGTCTGTGCGTCGTGAGGGCGCTTGCAAGGGCCAATTGCGAGGTTTGCTCAGCCTCGTTGGCGAGCGATGAGTTGCTCCGCTGTGCTGGCGGAAGCGATGAGTTGTTCCGCTGTGCTGGCGGGAGCGATGAGTTGCTCTGCTGTGCTGGCGGAAGCGATGAGTTGTTCCGCTGTGCTGGCGGAAACGATGACTTGTTCCGCTGTGCTGGCGGGAGCGATGAGTTGCTGCTAGTCTGGATCCTCGTCGGAGTGCGTAGCAGTGTAGGAGAGGGTTGCACACTGTAGACACCAGGCATGGAGATATAGCAACATGCTAGTGGTGCACAGTGTAGTAGTCTGGCGTTGCTGTGAGACTGCGTCATTGTCGTAGGTCTTGGAAGGTTGCGTTTTTTGTCCAATGTCGAGGGTCACCAGTTTGGGGAGGACCGCAATAGAGAGATCTCTCTCCAGGCAGATGTTATGCCTGGGGACCGAAGTCCAAAGGAAGAGAGTTGGAAGTTGTATTTATGCAACCGACTTGAGAAACTTCGTTAGCGCGATGTAGAACAGTGACGTAGAACAGTGACGTCACTCGCGTGTGGCGCTAGGGTCGCTACAGTATCTGTTCTTTGCCATACATTCGTGGTGTTATTACTGGCATTAAAAACGGCTGTGGTTTCGTATGAAATTTCTGCTCTTCTGTTCTGTTGTGGGCAAAGGAAAACGGTTCTATTAATAGGATTCCATTTGTTTACATATAATATTTACATTACAATAACCGTCAGGACTCCTTTATCTACATAATATATTACCAACCGTTAGTAAATATTTTTTCATCTCTCATACTCGGAAAGTGAGGCATATGTTATCTAACATACGGGAGGAAAGTTATGCATGGCTCCCCTAGGGTGTAAAAAAAAAGCGCTGGATGGATGGCTATGACTATGACCTATTCAGCCTATACAGCCTATGGCACAATTCTTATGTTTTTATTATTTTTCATTATTGTTGGCTATTATAAAAAAAAAACATGCTTAGGTACCCAATAATTACTTACTTACAACATCAACGTAGTTTTTTTCTGCATAAATTACACTTAAACGAAAAAAAAATTACGAAAAAAGTAGTTTGCATTAATTTAAAAAAAAACACTCGTTAAATGGCAATGGTATTGTGAATGCAGCCTATAGAGTCAAACTATTTGTTTCAATTTTAACATTGTAACTTACTTGTTTTACAAAAAATGTGTACTAAAATACATACTGTTATAAATGAATAGGTATTGTCTAACTGCTTGATTGAATTTATAAAGTAAAGTAGTTCTTTAATAAAATCTATTAAATAAAGACTAACAATAATTATTCTGACCAGCGATCAATTTAGAAAAAAAAAACGCTTAAAAAAAGCGTGAAATTGGCGCGAAAGCATTGTTTGTCTTTTGTTCTCTGTGGTCGCGGTGAGCAAATCAATATTTTTTTTATATAAATATTTTTTCTTAAAGATTTACGTTTTTTTTACTTTCCTTATAGTCGAGATTAAAAGCAGGGTGTTTAACTCTGGGAAAACGCCAATTTCAAACTCTAATTATTGGCACCCTCGCGATGCTCGGGTGCCAAAATATCTCGTTAGAAATTGGTCCTTTTCCTCCCTTGTTGAACAATCTACTATTAAAAGGTTGCTTACTGAATTTGAGCCGCCATTATTACTGTTAAAACCATGACATTTAGTAAAAAAATAAATTTTTCCTATTACCTAACCAGCGCGTTGGTGCAAAAGTAAATATCGAAAGATATTCATAAGATATTCGAAAATGTGGAACCCGACCGTAAGTAGCGAAATGTTGGAATGCGCTCCCAATATTAGAACATTTCCATCAAATATTTCCTTCAGACGAATTTCAGGTAAAGGACTGAGGGGAAATGGCTGCATTTAGGTTATGAAAGTTTTGTAAAGCTTTTTACGTTTTTCGTATTTCGCATGTTCAAGACTTAATTTAATTGAGTATCTACAAGACGCAACATTTTGCGTTGAGATTTGGGATTCATTGTAAGACAAAAAGCTAATAATTTGGTGGTTTTAGCGTCTATGTTCACTATAGGTATAATCTTTGAGATTTGTGAGTACCAAAGTTCATTTAATAAAGTCAGGTTTTAAACAGAGCATGGAACTTTAATGGTGTTTATGTTTCGAATATATTGTAACGGGTCTGATCATAAAGCGACTAACAGCTGAAGAAACTCATCTCCTGATAAATCAACCAACTCGAATCCATCAAAAATGACCTACTCCCGTATTCCAGTTAGTTCTGCAACAAGGTGAATCAATACCATATATAAGCTCTCAAACAAAGGCACCGCAGCATTCAAATGACTCCAACTATTGTCGACTAAGTCTCGAGCGGACAATTCCCGGTCCCTCAGGAGCGGATTTCAACGGTGGCTTGTAACATTTAGCGGCGAAACTTTATACCGGCCGCAGAGAGTTTACCGTTTTGGTTCAATAAAACTGCTGCGTTTTTAGAGAGCTACCTTGTCAGTACCGTTTAGTTTGGGTTGACTGAGTAGTTTTCTTACCGCGTCAGGCATGTATTCTGTCTATATGTACAGCAGTTCAACGAATTGTAAAAGATGTAAGCTACACTTACACTTGTAGGCTATCCATTCGCGCGCTTCCCACCCTGTCAACCAGGGCAAATTGAGACAGTAGTCTCTGTCAGTAGGCGATACAGTCGAGACATTTCACTGCCGTCTTCGTCTGCAGTGCCCTAAGCATGACTTGTCGAATCCTGCGTCACGTAAAATCGAATAGTAAACTATAACGAGTTTGTATGACGTTTGGAACAGCGCCCGCCCGTGAGCGTATTTGGAACTAAAATTTAGTATGAGATTTCTCGATCTCGATACGATAACCGTAACGTAACGCAGGATTCGACAAGTCGTGCTTAGGGCACTGGATACCTATTGAAAACTTGCTAGTATCTATGCCTGTTTTGTTTCATACATCAATTCCAGTGGTGATGCTTTCATCAATATCTCTCAAAATAAGAATGATGGCGGTTGGATCATCATAATATCCGCCTTCAACTTCTTGAACTTTATGTAAAACTGCGCAGTCATTTGTCTACTGTGCCCTAAGCACGACTTGTCGAATCCTGCGTTACGTTACGGTTATCGTATCGAGATCGAGAAATCTCATATTAAATTTTAGTTTCAAATACGCTCACGGGCGGGCGCTGTTCAAAAACGTCATACAAACTCGTTATAGATTGCTATTCGATTTTACGTGACGCAGGATTCGACAAGTCGTGCTTAGGGCACAGAACGGTTTGTTTCCTCAACCCCGTTGAAATCATGAAATGGAATGGGTGATTTCGTTTGGAGGTTACGTCCTCATCTTTACGGCTTCGTTTGAACTTTTGCGTCCATTTTGCAAGATTGATGGCTTAGAGCAATGCTTTTAGCTAGCAGTCTGACAAATTTACCATTTTGAACAATCTAGACTTAAATGTAGTTTCCAATCTCACCACAAACTGATCGAGTTTCTTATCTTTTCTTCTCAGTCTATCTTAACATAGGTAGGTAGGTAGGTTAATTCAACGTGGGCACCAATGCTAGCTGTGGTGTATCGATACAGCACGTGACACAGAATGTCAAGGACTCGGGTTCGATTCTTGGGGTTAGCAATTTTTTTCTGTGTATTCAGGTTTTCGTTACTGTCTAAAAAGTGTAACAATTAACGCAGGTAGTTTTCCGAAATCTAAGTAGCATAAAAAACCAACTACTTGCATTATCATCCTTAGTGTCAAAATCCCGGGGTCGGCTCAGGAACACCCCTTAGTACGCACTAGTATGTAAAACTTCTCTTTGCTGAGCAGAATAAAGACTGACAGTAAATTTTGCCCGTTATTTTCTCGCAAGATTTCACTGATGCATTAAATACGAGTAAAATATTTCCACACACCTATCTGTGAAATATTTAGCAATTTATTTGATCATTTTAATCGTTAACTGCAGAATCAGTGTTGGCTGGATTGTAACTTAAATACAATGAATGAAAAGTACTGTACTGATTTATACAGTTGGAAAAAAAAACAAAAGAAATTAAAGACCTCTCATTATTCTGTAGAATACAATTAAGTCATTGATCTTTAAATTTGCTACACGCGCGTCACACATTTTATAGGTACTGCAATATTTAACTGTCACATTTTACGACAGTATCGTTACCTACATGATTTACTGTTCTACATTACTATGTGACGCATTAGTCAGGCCAACGCACTTGAATTCTCTTTGAGTCGTAACTCTATATTGCTATGCGCACGTAAAAGTGTACTACGTTAAAACGCAGTATGAGATTCCAAGGACGTTTCTAATGCATTTTAAGGTACGCCATTGGAATTGTTAAGCATATTAAGCATTAAGCCTATTATAGAAACATTTCTGCGTGTATACCAATTGCTTGGTTCAGTGTATTGGTTGCACGACTGCACGCACGTGACACGAAATGTCAATGACCTGCATTCTATTTCAGGCCCAAGCTATAGCTATATATTTTTTTTGTTTTCTGCGTATAATCTTCTTTGAGTAAGCCAAGGACGATAAAACCAAGAGGACTGCCAATGGCTATACAATGTCGCGTTCCTGTAAAATAATGAGCCTACTGTAGCTAGTTTCATAATAGAGAGGTCTCTGTACCATTAATTTTGTATGACACTTCGACCTCTGGTTAACACTATAGCGCCATCGATGAACTGAAAGAAAAAACGAATTTAGATGGCGCTATTGTGTTAGCTAGAGGTCTAAATGTCATACCAAATGAATGGTACAGAGATCCCTAAAAATAGCTACAGCAGGCTTATTATTTCAAAGGAACGCGACATCGTATAGACACTGGCAGTCCTCTTGGTTTTATGATACTTGAAGTAAGCATTTAGAAATCTAATAAAGGAGTTATAGGTAAGAAATCGCAAGGAACATGTACACCCGAACCATATTTTGATCCCTGACCCACCGTAGAACGTTCTCGTTGTAACTGTCACGATGCTCTTCCTTGTCAGGCAATGCGATCTCACCACGACATTTTCTACGAAAAGGTCCCACAGTGTGTCACGATTCAGTTGGTTCGATAGTACAGCATTACACAAATTACTTGGCAATTTAATGCAACAAGTCGGAAACATTTCCTTTCATACGGCATTTCCCTCGGACTTCCTTCGTGTGCAAAGTAAAAGCATTCAAAGTTGGTAAGCCGAGTGCGTCTCGGAAGTCTGCGAAGTCGCGACAAGTCGCCTTGAAACGAGCTGAGAAAACTTCAAGTTTCTCGGCATTACTTCGATGCTTTAATGAATCAAGCGCTAGACATTACAGGTGAAAGCTTGGGGAAGTATAGCGTCGCCAGACTTGAAAGCTGCTTCGTTGACGAAGCTTATGGCTCTACAGTGTATTTCATCGTGAAATTAAACTACATATGTACCTAGAAAGGTTTCCTTAGTACTAACTTCTGGGTCTGAGGTCGATGATCTTTAGGGTTTAGTTTAAGTGAGAAAAGCTTTCTCATATCAAAATGTTTATGCCATTGTCATAAGATTGATTTTTGCCTGGCCCGTGGGAAAGGTTTTTCTACTATGTCTATAAACTGACGTATTCAAGTCGAGTTTAACCCGACATGTTACCCGATATTGTCGTTGAAGGTTGACTGGTAGAGATATTTTTTTAGGGGTACGTCTGCCTTTGTACTTGTATGTAATTGTTTGTAACTTGTATTTTCTGTACAATAAAGCGTTAACTTACATGTTTCGGACTAATTCGAAGTCCTTACTTAGAGATTGGGAGCACACGACTCAGCGGCAGCAGGAGAGGAAGGACTACGAACTAGTCCGAAACATATCGGGCTAACCTCGACTTATATATGTGAGTGAACCTTTTATTTCACTACATAGAACCTTGTAGGATTATTATTGTGACAATGTGTGAATACCCTCAACCCTCATCCTTGTAATATAAAACTACCCCCTATCTCCCGTACTCTAAAAGCAAGCACCCCGCAACCAGTGTGCTTCCGATATCGAACTGAACGCGCGCATCGCGAGACAAGTGAAGAAGGACTCCCAAATTGTGGGATCTGTGAATTGCCCAGTGGTGACGTAGTTAGTGTGAGGGACTGCCGATACTATCAGTCCGGGCCCGTGACAACGCCACGAACAATTTTTTGGACAATTGTGTAGCTGAACCGAACCTTCGACAGCCGTGAGTACACCTAAATCCTGTCTAGTTCCCCTTTTCCCTACACATTGTCACAAATTTGGTGGAGGTGCGCAAGCCCCTTGAAAACTCGATATAAGAGTAACAAATTTTGTCAGTTTCGTAGAACGGGTAAGCGAGTACTTAGTGAATACCCGGTTTCATTAAAATCTCAAAATGTCTGACACCGAAGAAAAACCAGTCACTCGAGTTGCCGAGATGTATAAATATTTTAAAGAATTAAATTTGGAAAGTATAAATCCGGCTTTGACAATGTTACGTGAGAAAATTGAAGCGCAAAATACGCAAATAAGCAAGTTACAGGGTCGAATTAACTCGTTGGAAGCAAGTACGACAGCGCGTTTACAATCGAGTGGCTCATCTACCGCGGAAAATGTTGCAAAAATTAAACCTCCGGTGCCTCTTGTAAATTCAAGTGACGCTATGTCTGTAGATAAAAATAAAAGTAAATTAATGCAGAAAATGCTGCTGGAGATACCCATTTGTGACGGCAAGGTGGCAAAACAATTAATTAAATTTATCATAGAGATTGACAAATTAGTACGTTTAGACTTAGTATCAGAAGTCGAATACGTGACATGGATCATGACTAGAACTTCTGGGTTTCTCGCAAATTGGTGGTTCCAGCGCGCATCGTCTATGGTCGCTTGGGAGGAGGTTAAGTCGCTTATGTTAAAAGAAATTATGTCACCGGTTCACATTGAGACATTAAAAAATGAAATGTGCCTTCGCTACCAGTACGAGTCCGAAACACTGTTAGAATTCGCACACTCCATTGATGCGGTAGCAAAGGCACTGAATTTGGGTTGGTCGGAGGAAGCTATGATTCAATCCATTCTGAGCAGAATATCGCCCAAAACCTACTATTATCTAAGAAGTAATCCAACCGATATTAAGAATATTTCCCAATTAACTCAAATTAGCAGCGAGATAGAAGGTGCGATTTTGCGAGATCGTTTACATTCCCGGGTGGGCATCTACAATAATAACAATCAGCGTAGCAACGTTAGGTACGATTCGTTCCGGGCTAATTACAATCCCTACACGTCGAACGTTATGCAGTCGCCGCAGCTGCGCGCGAGCGAGGACACGCGGCAGCAAGAGAGGGACGGGCATATGCAAGTATCGACGGCGCGTGCGGGCATGCCGAACGCGAATCCTAGATCAGGCCCGGCGCTGATGCGAGGACCGCGCTGTTTTGAATGCAATGGCTATGGTCATTTTGGTCGAGATTGCGATCAACGTCGTAGGAGACACGAGGGCAATATCGATGCGGGAAACGGCCGCAGAGAGTAAGCGATATTAGCTACCGTCAGCTTACTCTCGCAGCAACCGATACTGACGGTAAACAATGCGACATTAATAAAAATAATTATAATAATAAACCCTGCATCGAGGTGGTTATGGGGAATTTAGTAGTCTTGGCCCTAATAGATTCCGGAGCTAATAGATCGTTTATGGATAAAGAATTGGCTGATAAATTAAGGGGTCGGCGAAAAGTATTTTCAACTAGGTGCAATATTTTGTGTACTACGGCGGGTCGTGAGAGTTTTAAAGCTACCGAAATGCTGACAGTACTCGTCGCAATTAAAACATTCACATGGAAATTTAACTTTATTGTCGCGCCTAAATTAATTACATCAGTAATTTTGGGATGCGATTTTATCAACAAGACCCAGCTTATTTTAAATGTTTATGACTCGGAAGTCAGTTTTCAATTTAAAAACGAGACAAAAGTAAGCTTAATTAAGGACATCGATGTTCATGGAAACCACTTAAGTAGTCTGGAAATAAATGATCAAGTAGCTAAAAAAATTGACCAGTTATTCAGTAAACATCAAAATGTGGTTACGGAGAAGTTGGGAAGAACAAATATTTTAAGTTACGAAATAAAACTTATCGACAATATTCCGGTTCGTTCTCGATTCTACCCTTTGTCGCCGCCAAAGGCGGCGGAGATGGAAAGTCACATAAGTCAACTTTTGGACAAAGGAATAATTGAAAAATCCATGTCACCGTATGCGTCGCCTGCCTTTTTAGTGGATAAAACAAATGGTGGAAAACGCCTTTGTTCTGATTATAGGGCAGTAAATAAGAAAATAATTTACGATAGTTATCCGATGCCTTCTATTGAGTCAGTATTCCAATATTTAGGAGGCGCCAAGTTTTTTTCTATTATTGATTTAAACAGCTCATTCAACCAGATACCTCTCACTGAAAAGTCAAAGGAGGTTACAGCATTTATAACGCCGTTTGGCTTATATCAGTACAAGTATGTTCCGTTTGGTCTGTGCGTCAGTCCGCAGGCCCTTAACAGGGTGGTCGATCTGGTTTTCGGAGACATAAAATATAAATATATAATTCCGTTTGTGGACGATATTTGTGTGTTCTCAAAAGACAAAGAGTCGCACTTTCGACACTTAGATGAGGTTTTGACTAGATTGGGAAATGCGGGACTAACGGTTAATCCAAAAAAAATTAAATTATGTCAAGAATCGGTTCGTTTTTTGGGATACAATATTAGTCCAAACGGTTTGTCGGTTGACACCGAAAAAGTAAGCGTAATCGTCAATTACCCGCAACCAAAAACCTTAAAGCAACTAAAGACCTTCTTGGGGATGACAAGTTTTTATGCAAAATTCATTCCTCAATATGCCGAAATTGCGGAGCTATTAAATTTTCTAAAAAAAAAAGACGTTAAATTTATATGGGGAGCCACGCAAAACGAAGCGTTTGTACGTCTGAAGCGAGAATTGGTTTCACCAAACGTCTTAAGGTTTCCAGATTTTAACAAAAAGTTTATTTTACAAACGGACGCGTCAGGATTCGCGCTGGGGGCCGTACTGCAGCAGGAGGTGGACGGCAACCTCGCGCCCGTTTGTTTCGCGAGTCGCTTGCTGACGCCGGCCGAACGCCGCCTTACTGTCTACGAACTCGAATGCGCCGCCGCGGTGTTTGGAGTTACCAAATTCAAACAATACTTAGAAGTCGCACCCTTCGAATTACAAACGGATAACGCGGCATTATCCTGGCTGTTTCAACACCCAAAACAAGTAGGGAAATTGGGACGCTGGATTCTCTTGCTATCGAGATTTAAAATGAATATAAAACACATCAGAGGGTCCAGTAATAATGTCGCGGATTGCCTGAGTAGAATGTATGACGAAACCGAAGAGGTTCAATGCACCGCAATTCGAGACGACACTCTAACTTCACGCTCTTTGCAACATCATCAAATAAATGACGAATTTTGTTGCGATTTAATAACTCAAATTAAAAATAGTAAAAACCCATCAAAATATAAATTAAAAAACGATCTATTGTGCGCACAAGTAGGTAAAAGTAATAAATGGCGCATAGTGTTACCGGCAAATATAAAAAATATCATATTAAACTATTTTCATGATCAGGAAATATCGGGTCATTTAGGCATCACTAAAACAATAAATAGAATAAAAAAAGTGTTTTGGTGGAAGACACTATACCGAGATGTAAGAGATTACATAAATTCATGTTTATTGTGTCAGACTGCCAAGCCTACGAATAGGAAGCCCGCCGGGTTAATGTCGTCCGAAATACCAGAGGAAGTCTGGCATACCGCGTACATCGACTACAAGGGTCCGTTACCCACATCAAAAAGTGGAAATAAATATATTTTGGTGATTATGGACGCATTCTCAAAATGGGTTGAATTAATAGCCGTCCGCGCAGCGACCGCCGCCAACACGGTCCGCGCGCTCTCGCGGCACGTCTGGGGACGCTATGGACCTCCGCGCAGGCTGGTCTCGGATAACGGTACACATTTCACTGCCTATGCTTATAAGGAAATGTGTCGGGTGTGGGGGATAAAGGATATTAAAATATCACCCTATTATCCACAAGGAAATTCTGTAGAGCGCGTCAACCGAAATTTGAGTATGATGTTAAATATCTATTGCAGAAAAGTAAAGTCAAGCTGGGACACGTCACTTCCAAATTTCCAATTGGCTTTAAATACGTCAGTTCACGAAAGCTCGGTAAGAACTCCGGCACGGGTATTCATAGGCCGAGAAATTAGGAATCCGTTGGAAAACAAGTGGGATTTGGATCGAGTATTAGATGACATCAATGACATTAACAATCACGACGCTCAGGGCTGTGACTTACGCGATGTAGCACTAAACCTATCAAAAGCACACGCACGTCAAGAACGTTATTATAATAAAAAAAGGCGTTTAAATGACTTTCAAATCAACCAGAGCGTTTTAATAAAAAAAATCCCTAGCACAAATGTCGACCGAGGTACATACGCTGCATTCTGTCCCAGATGGTCCGGCCCGTTTAACATAAAAAGCATAAGACGCGGTCAAGCAATATTGACAAAGCCGGATTCAAATATAGTTAAAAGAGCAAATATCTCGCAATTGAAACCATATCGTTCAAGATTAGTGGGGGGGGATGTGACAATGTGTGAATACCCTCAACCCTCATCCTTGTAATATAAAACTACCCCCTATCTCCCGTACTCTAAAAGCAAGCACCCCGCAACCAGTGTGCTTCCGATATCGAACTGAACGCGCGCATCGCGAGACAAGTGAAGAAGGACTCCCAAATTGTGGGATCTGTGAATTGCCCAGTGGTGACGTAGTTAGTGTGAGGGACTGCCGATACTATCAGTCCGGGCCCGTGACAACGCCACGAACAATTTTTTGGACAATTGTGTAGCTGAACCGAACCTTCGACAGCCGTGAGTACACCTAAATCCTGTCTAGTTCCCCTTTTCCCTACACATTGTCACATTATCAAATATTTAGTTGACTACACTGTAACAGTTGACAAGTGCTTATCAGAAAACAAAATAGCTAGACATACTTATGCGAAATTGTAAAAACGGATTGAATAAAATAAATTGTATAAGAAACGATAAAACATGTATGAGACGACGAGAATGTTCATAATAAATGGTGTATTTAACTTAATTAATATATGAAATGTAAGTGTTATTTTTTTAATGCACACCTTCACCTTAATTAATAAGCATTACCTACCTTTTAGCTGTAAAAAGTTATACACGACAATAACAAGATTCCATTTTACACCAATAAAGTATGCAAAATTTCACCTTGCGCTTGAAGGATCTTGTCACAGTTAGTTAAAACAACTTTTAAGAAGTAAGCTGCAAAGAGTATCTCGTGAGAAACAGTATTTAAATAGACCAATTCAGAATACATTACGTAAAAAATAATTATTAACTGCAAAATGATAGAGCGCCAATATTAAACATCAAGTTACACAGAGAATAGTACCTACTTAAAGGAGAAATTACAGAATAAGTACTAAATAAAGAAACAGCCGAAATACTAAGAATGATTCGGTAAAAATCGAAACAAATGACAATAGATAAATTTATGATTGCACAAGTAATTCTGGGCATTTTTCTTAAAACATTGATTAGTGAAGATGGTACGAAAATTATTGAAAACAAAGTCAATTAATAAACTTTTGTTGAAAGAAAACTTGTAACCGTTTTTTATCAAAACAGATTTTAACTTTCCAGTGTTAAATTATTCAGTGGGTATTCAAAAGACGGTCGTCTACGAAAACATAATTATGAGCAGAATTCTCATTCAGGCTAAAAAAAGCAAGACTTTGTATAGCGGACTTAGTGTAGTGAAAAGTAAACATTTTCAAGATCATTCGTTTGTGCACAAATAAAACTGGTTCTCGTTTTATTTTAGTTGAGAAAATGAACACAGCGTTCGTATTTTTTTTACCGAATTCCGACACCGTTTGTGATCCACGTGAAAACAATTGATTACATAGGCCACTGCAGAACTACATGTTACATAATATAATGACAGTCACACTGACGCCACTCACATAACCAGTGACGACTCTTCGTGACAAAATCCAACAGTGGCGGTATAAATAAATTATTCATTTTCACAAAAAGATTTAGACCCACTGGGTGAATTTCAAACTGTAGACCTAAATTTATGTAAAAATACACACAAATTATACCACAATGCAAATGTGAACATGATTAAGAAAAAGGGTAAGTATGAGATACGGGGAGAAAGCTAATGTGACAGTCGATTAACTTATGTCATCTCTTCGTATCTCATTCCCACACTTCGGCTCTCAACCAAGTTAAAAGATAGAATGGGGTTGTTTGTCATTTGTTTCGAATCCCACCACCACAGAAACATTACAGCATTATAACTTTCCGAGCAACACAGAAGGATCTACGAGTATTTACAAACCTGCGTACACGCATGCGAGAAACGGGCAGTGGCTGGTGCCGGATTAACCCGTACAAGCAAAGTGTTTACGTATCAAATTGACGGTTTTAAGAAATGGCAGAGCGAGCGCGTTATTACTCTTTTGTCACTCAGGGTGTATTAGTGATAAACTAGTAACGGTACATCTTGTTATCATATGATTTACTCTAGTTTTTGCTGTGCGAAGATAAAGCATTTTAAGTTTGAAAATGATGGATGTTTCACGTCACCAAAAAAATACTAGTATAGTGCCCTTAGGCGTGTTGTAGCGTGTGCAGAGAGAAGCAAAGTCACTACAATTTCATATGTAAGCGTCATTGCTAATGACGCCTTGTTAATCCGACACCGTAGCATTAATATGGCTGTCTCAATTGCCACTTACGGGGATAGAGGCCGGTTTGTTGACAACCACGATATCCTCGTCGATATGTACGAGGGTGATCGGTTGGCTGGTCACGGGTACCTCGTGCCTGCAACGTAACACAGGTCAGGCGGAGTTAGGTTAGGTTAGACCGATGGGGCGTGGACGCGTGGACGGAGCTAACGCAACTTTGGAACGGTGGGTAATAGTGGGGTTCGTAGTGTAAATTTCAACTCGCACAAACGTTTCGATCGCGTTCGCGTTTACGTCTGAATTACTATAGGCACATTAGCAGCGCCCCTAGTAGCACGTATCGACAACAAACAATTCTCATAATATTTGACACCCGTAACGCAAACGCGATCGTGACGTATTTTTGGCCGTTAGGTACACTAGACGCTCTGAGAGTAATTGAGCCGTTCACGCGAAAGCGATCGAGATGTTTTCTTGTGTCAAAAATTAATTTATTGAGGCTCAGATGTGACTCGTTTTGTTTGACCACACATGGTTCGTTTTCATCAATCTCGTTACCGACGTTTAATCCCTGAACAGCCGTTAAGTGTATGAGTTAGCGACCGATTAAAACTGAATGGACCTTTATCTTGTTAGTTACAATAAAGGATAGGTTAACTTAAGATAGATGTAGCGTATTCAGAGACAAGCAACGTCACTACAATGTAATTATCTAAGCATCGTTGCTAATTCAAAATTATGCTGTATCATGGGGAGTTCAAATTCAAATTCTAAATCGTTTATTTGCATGTCACATTGCAGTCATTAGGATGGTGTTCTAGGGATGTTTGGTTTGTCTAAGGATAGTACAAGTATTTGACGTTCGTAACCAGTAACCACCGAAGGTAGACCAACTAGTGAATGCCTAGCCTTAGGTAGATCGGTATTTGGACCTTCGAAAAATAAGAAATATTTGGGGGCTGGTAGTGCTTCCGCCAAGTCACACACAAAAGACCGATTTACTACTTTTCGTTCCAAAATTGCGTTCCCAAGGATAATGTTAATGGTTTTGTACAGACGTCAAGGTGACAGGAAGGAGAAGTCATTTGTCTTACACGAGACAGTTTTTAATTTAAAACTAGGAGGATGGCAACAAATGAACATGCGTGGTACAAATAGTATAATGTGTTAGAAGACGAAGGTTGAGAAATAATAGGACTTCACTTGTTGTAATAAAGATTTTTGACATAGAATTCAAGTTGAATTGAGTCTAGTGCTAGCTGAGGGCTCGAATCAAAATGACACCCTGTCACTCGTCATCTATCTGTGTCAAAATATATAATTTACTGTAACTTTAGTAAAAAATAGCTTACCCATTACAGACGATTGTGTCCCATGTTGTTTCAAAAAATAGCATCCAATGCATGTACAATACTATTTAGCACAAAATGTAAAACAAAAAGTTCTTATTCGTGTGAAACAAGAACATTATTACGGAAAACATTAATTTATTAGTAAGGGTTCCCAATTCTAGGGTTTTTTAGACAAAGTAGGTAGACCAAACAACACGGAATATAAAAACAATTAGGTTAGATCCTCAATACCATCGTATACTAAAACATCAATATGAAGACACAATTTTAATTTACAGGTATACTATATGTTACGTAAAATAATGTACAGTTTTCAGAAAGAGATTCAAAGTCTGAAATGTCAGATAAAAGCAATATCAATAGTAATTATTTACTTAATAAGGCTCTTTGTGCACTCGCATGCTCATTCGGTGCTCACGACATATTTATTTATAGTTTCATATTTATTAATCTATTTCTAGGTAAATTCAGTTTATATAAGCTCCAGCTTTACTTGAAGCTTTTTATTTATGCTTAGGATGTATGTTGCTATAACATATTTGAGCGATATGTGCAATTATTTTTTTGCACTAAATTACGATCTGTCTGAAAACTCAAGCCGTGGCTCAACTTGGAAGAGACACTGCCGTGTCCCTAGTTTATTTAATTATTTACGTATTCTATTTAAGAATGCAACAGAAATCCACCACAAATTAACCACACCGTTTGACTAATACACAAGTTTTAGAAGAAGGTAAATTAAATGTTACATAAGGAAGATTAGATTCAAGTACTGAATTGTGTTCTAAAATGTACAATGTATATGTCCGTGTAAAGCCATTACATATGTGCAAACTACTGCACATATACGCTTAAAGTAAGATTTATGGCGTAAGTTGTGTATAACGTACAGCGTGCACAGAAGAGACACTCCCTCATTCACATAATATCAAGGAGTGTCGCGTCTTTGACGTAGCCCGTTACTCTTTTTTTATTTCAAGCTAAATAGCAGCGTTACGAGCTTAGAAGAATATTGAAGACAGTTTCTAAAATATTTTTTGTGATAAACAAACTCATTGGGATTACAGATATTAAGGAATTATGTAGAAGGTAATTTGTCCCAACTCCGGGTGTATCTACTCTATTACGAACTTTGACTGTGCTGTGTATGCGTAGGCGTTGGATATGTGAAGGCCGTTGAAAACTTTCTTCTCTCCGGTTGTCACTTACACGAGCGACGTACGCCCACAAACTTGAAGATCAAAATGTCGCCAAATGGAAATAAAAGCTCCTTCGCAAAATTTGTTGTTTGTTGTAAACTCGAAGCAACTGTCCCCAATATTTTCCACGAGACTTTAAGACCCATACTGACATGTACTCAAGGGTTACATCTACGCAAGATCGCGCCACTCACATGGAGGGCTTAAGGCATTCACTGTCAATACACTGCACCGAGATATTATCAGGTACCACAATCGAGTAACTATATCGTATCGTCGTCGAGAAAACTTTAATACCAAATACAGGCGATACTGTTCCAAACGTCATACAATTTTTCTCGATGTGGTTACGTAAGTACTAATCGATTCTGGTGAGAACTTGTGCTCGGGGTACATATACGTGCGTTCGAATGACTGGAAAATTGTGAGAACGGGACTGTAGTTTGTTTCTCGCAAAAAACAATCTTGCGTACTTGTTGCTTTTGAGTACGATGTAGTTACGAGTCTTAGTACAGTATCAAACTGTTGTAAATATGATTTAGCGGTATCACTCTTCAGTTCACCATATGACCAATACGATTACTCTGTATAAGTGCCGTTTACGTCCTACAATATCCGTAATAGTCGTACAGCGAATTGAACAGTTTCAACGCGATGTTAGTTCGCAGTCCTTACCCCGAATTTTCACTAGTGAAAAAACAGTGTAAGTTTCAAAACACAGCGAGGCCGTGAAGCGAACGAGTTAGTCTTATCACCCCGGCGATTTGCGAGCGAGTTTTCTATTGAGGCGATCACGCAACGTGTTCGCCGCGAGCGATATTAGTATGAAGCACTCGCTCGCAAATCGCTAGTGTGATAAAACTTGGAATAAGACGATTGAGCGCTGCAATGTAATGCAACTGTCACTTGTTTTTTTACTACTACAAAATCGGGGTTACGATGAACTGGGGAGTGTTCGGTGCCATAACTTACCTATGAACAACATTGGCGAGCAGGTCATTATGCTTCAACCTATAGTCCGGGTCCACTCTCTCATAGTTGACGGTGAGAGTGCCCGCTCGGATGCACCTCTCGTACTCAGCAGCCGGGTGCGCTCTGAACTCTCTCGCGAACACGTCGAGAATCTTCTCCCCGACCCATCTGCCTTTCGTGAAGGTTGTGAATGTGAAGTAGTAGGGGTATACTTTTCTGAGGCCTGGAAGAGAGAGGGATGATATAGTGCTTTTTGATAGTGCGGAAAGTATGTCCGTAAAAACATCCATTCATTTTGAAACAAAACAAAAACGATCAATGGGCTCAACTTCAATTCCCGAAAAAATAAACCAAAGTTTAAATCAAAAACTCACAAACGTATAGGGCCTTTCCATCGAAAAATTCAAACGCCCCCAAACAATTACCAAAAAAATGTGGGTCAGCAAATTCAATTCCCCTAGCAAACACATTAAAACCGGTAACAAATCCTAATCTACCTACGCCGTAAAACCTTAACCGCTGTTTAAAAGTTACTCAAATGCAAATTTAACTGAAAAACGGCATTGCGGCAAGATGACTCAGGCCTATAATGGCTGCTTGCCACTAACGATTATTAAAAAAAACCATTTATGTCTATGACTCGCTAAAATTTTAAGGTTCCGTTAAATGCGGAAGTTGTGTTTTCGCATAAAGTCAGAAAAGGGTTTCTCCTTTATAGCTAAACGCTGATAAAGTAACATAATTAATTGTATTTGAAATTTGCCAAAAGTTACGATATCTTTGATCAAAATCAATTTGGCGTACGGCATCTTCACGGAGCAATTATCGTATTGCACGAATAGCTTACTCAAGAGGAGCACTAGCACTAGAGTTCTTTCGGATAGCATTTTAGTTCGAGCTAAGAAATATGTTCGCGGGCCAGGAGACGAGCTGTCGGTAGGCCTCCAACAAGATGGAGCGACGACCTGGTGAAGATCGCGGGACAGGGGTGGATGCGGAAAGCATAAGACTGGTTCAAGTGGAGAGCCTAGGGGGAGGCCTAAGTCCAGAAGTGGACGTTTTTCGGCTGACATGATGATGATGGTGAAGAAATATTCATGTTATTCTTTGCCATAATAATTACGTACAGCTGCTTGCTACAAAATCTTTTCAGGTTAAATAGCATGTCTCTCATTCTGAAAGGAGGCCTGTTCCCAGCAGTGGGACGTAAATCAGCTACGGAAGATATTATGATGGTGATGAATACAGCATGCACTAACTGGATCATTTTATAAAAAGTTGTACATAGTTTTTTCTGGAATTTAGAACTTTTTATTATTTTACATCTACTTAGAATCACGAGTACTATTGATTTTAATACGTGAAACAAAATGTCCTAAAATATTGTGTTCCATTCCGTTACCCTTTTCAAATGCAGCTAAATGCAGAGTAACGGAATGGAAGTACATATAAAAAATGTGTGAAAATTTTGATACACTGATTCTGAGCAGATAACATAAACAACACAAAATCCAAAAAAAGTGGCTGTACAACTTTTTATAAAATGGCCAACTACACTTCGCCTGACTTTTAGTTAACACCGTAAAGTAACCGCCTTATCAACATGCTGTATACTGAACCCTCCCCACCTTCACTGCGTTTCTGCCCCACTTACCTTAATCTAATTTATGCGATAGCAAAGATTGGAAGACGTTATAAACGGCGGCCTTAGTCAATCGACACCAGGGCCGTGTTTTATAAAGCTACAAGTTACAATTTACAAGCGGAAGTCTTATTCTATCACCTTTTATTAGAAAGAGACTTCCGCTTGTAAATTGTAACTTGTAGCTTTATAAAACACGGCGCAGGTCACCGCGGGGTCGCGGATTACCAATTCTAATGCCTTTCGTTGTAAACTTGTGCGATGATTTTATAAAAGTTTTTCGACTTTGCATGATCCTGATTGAATTGGTTTGAGTGTTAATTAGGGCTCCGCAGCTCAAAAGGAAAAAACGGAACCCTTATAGGATCACTTTGTTGTCCGTCTGTCTATCTGTCTGTCTGTCAAGACCCTTTTTCTCTGGAACGCGAGATAGCATGCCGAAATTAATATCAAATACTCAAGTTTGCAGTCCCTTGAAGCTGTGAAAAAATCAAACTTTTAAGCCAACGCAATCAATAATTTTGCACGGAACCCTCGGTGCGCGAGCCCGACTCGCACTTGGCCGGTTTTTTATAAAAGTCTCACATAAAGCCATACTGAAATAGACAAAGCAAGTGCATCGAACTGTATATGAGAGCAGTGCGTGTACGTTCTTGGCGTTACTTGAGTGATCTATTGATGGAACATAATGATGTCAACCGAATAAAATGTTTGTCTATTTAAATGTGAAGCAAAACTTACCATTTTCAATATAATAAGAAGTTTCGTTGTACCGGTCGTCTGTGAAACCAGGCCTTTTCGCCTTCAAGGCCTTTGTTTCTAGTTTCGCCTGAAACAAGACATAGAGAGCTATTAAAAAAACTATAATACACGTTGGCAAAGCAAACTAATTTAAGAGTCCAAAAACATACTGAACCGGCAAGCTACATAGTCAGCCTCATCTGCACTTTCCATCACGTGCGATTGAGGTCAATTGCTGTTTAGTTTTTTTTTTATACAAAAAGAAGATAAACGAGCAAGTGGGCCACTTGATGTTAAGTAATCACCACCGGCCATAGACACCCGTAATGCCAGAGGGATTGCAGATGCATTGCTTACTTAGAGGGCTAAGATGAAATGCCTCTCGTCTTGTGCCTGTTATTTCTCCGGCTATCATTCTCTCCACACCGGAACACTACAGTGCAAGCAATGCTGCTTAGCTGCGGGATATAGCGAATATGACGGTGGTGGCAATCCGCACCGACCTTGCACTAGATCCTACCACCCGATTTTTTTTAGTTTTTTAAATAAATAAATAAAACCCTTAGGTATGCAATCATTCCCCAAACTCAATCACTAAAATCGCCATCTCGAAATCCACACACTTTCCCGTCCCAAAGTAAAACAACACAACTACAAATTAAATACCGCCTCGAACGGCTCCCGAAGCAAAGTCGGCGATAAGCGGAATGCACAAGTTTTGATGGAAAAGTAATCCGCGGAATATTCGCCAAACCTAATAATAGATTGACAGAATATTCGGAAATTGTGCGATGAAATGGTGGGCCGCTATTCTGGGTGGAACTTTAACGGAACTTGTTCACACATGTACCTACAACCGAACCTTGATGCCTGACCCACCGTAGAACGTTCTCACAGCAAGTGTCATAATGATTTGCCTTACCAATGCGATGTCACCATGACATTTTTCCACGAAAAAGTTCCACAGTGGGTCGCGATTGACTTGATTCGATAGTACGCAATGGTACGTAGTAGGTGTGCCTTGGGTACGTAGTAGTACGTAGTGTGTACTTGGTGGTAGGTACGTAGTACATGAGCCTTGGGTAATCCTGAATTTATTATTGTGTTGTAGGCTACGCTGTGTCTGTCAACGTTGATGACGCGAATGGTATTAACGCCTTCGGAATTTGGCCTAAGCGTATTAGAACCGTAAGCACAAGTTACATAATATATTCGATGAGTTAAGTAAAAAAAAAAACCGGCCAAGTGCGAGTCGGACTCGCGTTCGAGGGTTCCGTAGAAACATTTTAACGCTTTTCCCCAGTGTTTTAAGAAGTCCAGTGTAAGCAGAGCCCTGCTCCTAAGCAAAATGTACGCAGTGTGGGGTCAACTTATATTGGTCCTCGAAATCTAGAGATAAACATAAAAATTTAAGATTTTGAGACTTTTCTGAGTGGTTGTACTATAAGAGCTACCTTCATACCAAATTTCAAGTTTCTAGGACAACTGGAAGTACCCTTTAGGTTTTCAAAAAACGGCAATTTGCATGGAAACGACTTTTTTAATGACTGTATCTTTTGATTGCGTTGACTTGAAAGTTGATTTTTTCACGGCTTCAAGGGACCGCAGGCTTGAGAATTTGGTATTAATTTCAGCATGCTACCTCCACGCATTTCAGAGAAAAAGGGTATTGACAGACAGACAGACAGACAGACGGACAACAAAGTGATCCTATAAGGGTTCCGTTTTTTCCTTTTGAGGTACGGAACCCTAAAAAACGTAATTTGGAAACGTTTTCGCATAAATTCTCAATAACATTTAAGCAAGAACATGGACGTGAGTGCTTGCCGTTGAAAGCCCAAGGACAAGATATGTATGTAAAGCATTTATGGTAGTAGAGATGCTTCCTTTCCTCTTAAATTTACACCTTGGTACGTCTTTACGAAATCACATCTATAGAAAAGGTGTACAGTCCAATCTATTGACTTGAAGACTATTGCAAATAAGTCTGTTTGTTCCAATTTCATGTTTCAATGCCCCAATCTTCACGAAATTTGATTCGCGGAATACACATTGTTTGTGACGCTGGGACAGATTTAGGTTACTTTTGTTCCCAGTGGGGTGAGTAGTTTAGCGTTAGTAGGGAAATATCTGGATGTAATGCATTTTGATGGTGAAAGTAGTGTAAACACAGTGTTTCTTAAGTTTAGTACTACTTTAAATTACATTTTGTTAAGGTACGTAATGCTTCATAGTAAATAAATAATAATGTTATTGTAGATAAAGAGCGGTCAAAGAACATATTTTTTATTAAATGGCAATTTTTTACAGTCGCTCCAGCATCCCTAAGTGGGTCAAATTTAATTAATAATAAAAACATACAGTCGAATTTTGTAAGGTGTCAAAACAATGTCTTTTCCGAACCTAGAATTTCAGCGGAATCAGTCGCCATGGCGTACAAAAAAAAAAAAGTTTCTCCTGTCGGGACGGCCGGTGGCGAAATGAGAAAAGTTTCAAAAACGAAACAACCGGCCTTTTCATTTATTCTGGTGTCGTGCGTAACGAAAATTGAACAACTCAAAAAAGTAATAATGCACGGTTACGTGGCTATTGTATTTTGCGTATCGATGAATTGTTATCAATTTATTCAGGGATCCGCACCGAAACGGTAGAAAAGAACCCTCTGTCCGTCTGTCTATATCGTATGTCACAGCTGGTCATCTCACGAACTACTAATGCTATCGAATTGAAATTTGGAACAGTTTTGGATAATGCGTACCCAAACATTTTGTAAATCATAGAAATGGCATCTGTATATCCCACATTTAAGAACTGTACGTTAAAGTGACACAAATATTATGACATGATGACAAGGAACTCTCGGTGTGCGGTTTTTTCAGTTGGAAAGTTGGTGAATGTTTCAGTTTTGTTTGCACTGAAAGTTGCCACGTGTGAGTGTGAGGGAAACTACATACATTTGTTTTAAAGTTTGTGGCTTAGTTTAATACAGAGGCTTTGTATGGCCAGAAAATAATAGTCTAAAAGGCGGGATCGACAGGCGCGCATACGGCCCAACCAACCTCTGGACACTGCATCTTCCATAATTTAGTTAAGTCATTACGAAAAAAGCCGTGGTGAGCGGGCGGGGGGAATGCGTCGTGATTGGTTCATAGCTTGTCATCTCGCTTGTCATCTGGTCGAAAGTGAAACGCGATTCGAGGCTAGAGAGATCTATAGGTGCAAATGAGCATATGCGTTTCGGAAACGTTCGCCCTGACATTCGGTGTCCAGAGGGTGGTTGCTCCGTGGGCGTGCTTTACCGCGGTTTGTGGGCTCGCCGGTAAAACTCGCCCCTTTATCATGGCAATACCGCGGTGTTGTGAGAGGGCAGCCAGGGTAATCTTTACCGCTATAGAACTCGCCCGCGGATAGCAGTAAAATCGCGATCTTGTGAGAGCCTATTTACGTCCCACTGCTGAGCACGAGCCACCTCTCAGAACGAGAGGGCTTGGCTATAGTTCCCACGCGGGCCCAGAGCGGATTGGGAACTTCACACACACCATTGAATTGTTTCGCAGGAGTGTGCAGGTTTCCTTACGATGTTTTCCTTCGCCGAAAAGTTCGTGATAAATTAAAATTACAAATGTGATTTCGCACATAAATACCGAAAAACACAGAGGTGTTAGCCGGGGCTTGGACCCACGACCCTCTGCTTGAGAGGCCATAGGTCAAACCACTAGGCTATCATGGCTTTTTTACCCCATTTAAGTAAATAGTAATGAATGAAATAAGTAAGTAGATTTGGTTAATTGTTCACTTTTACGAAGGACGATAAAACCAAGAGGACTGCCAATGGCTATAATATAATGTCGCATTCCTGTAAAATAATGAGCCTGCTGTAGCTAGTTTCACTATAGAGAGGTCTCTGTACCATTAATTTTTTATGACACTTAGACCTCTGGCTGACACAATAGTGCCATCTATGAACTGAAAGAAAAAACGAATTTAGATGGCGCTATTGTGTTAGCCAGAGGTCTAAATGTCATACCAAATAAATGGTAAAGAGACCTCTCTATAGTGAAGCTAGCTACAGCAGGCTCATTTTACACGGACGCGACATTGTATAGCCATTGGCAGTCCTCTTGGTTTTATCGTCCTTGCTTTTACCATGAAACTACCGTGAGATTTAATCATAGTGAAATAAACGTGAGTGATCCGTTTATTTCGCTATAACTGTTCACTTTTGAACCGGACGCAAACAATTTACTACGAATATCCAGCGGTGAACTAGGAGCAAATGTTCAGAATTTAAAACGAATTCTGCTCAAAGGCATCCCGCGAAACACCGTCCGGAAGACTTTCTTAGTTTTCCGGGAAACTCTGAAAATAGAATTCACAATTCCATGAAATCTGTCGAAGCAAAATTTACCTGCCGCGTTTTATTTGATTTCATTTTAATATTGCGTGTAATTTGAAAGGGATCGTGTTAGCTTTCTTCTGTGAGTTTTTTCATCGAAACTAAGAAATCGAAGTTCAGGAAATGATTTTATGGGGCTTCTAAACGGGTTATATTTTTGCTGCAATATCAATGAATATTTACACACTAACACAGAAACGACACTGATACATGTGTGCAGTAAACGACCTCGCGGCTGTGTGCGTTTCGTGGCGAGAGCGGGGGTGAGCGCGGGGCGCGCGGGGGGTGGAAAGGCGATCCAAGGACGCCACGGTACGGCAATGACGCGTCTGTGGCAATATTTGGCCGGCAAATATGGGAGTCTTTGTCTAGCTTCCATAATAAGAGTCCGACAACAATAGCTGCCGGGCACATATTGCAGTAAAACGTTGCCCGTTCAGAAGCCCCTTAAGGTTGAAAGAAAAAAAAAGGTATGTTACTATGTAATTCAACTATACCTATAAAACAGTACCGTGACTGACTGACTGACAGACATGGCACAGCCTAAACCATTAGAAACAGAGACTTGAAATTTGGTAAACATATAGGTACCTTGAGTATCCTAGAGGTGCACTAAGAAGGGATTTTTCGAAATTCTCAAGGGATAGGGAACTAGCCCATTTTGAAATAATTATATCACGGGGGCAAAGCCGCGGAGCATAAGCTAGTTAATTTATAAAAAAAACTACTACAAACAAGAAGTCTAACTCTGAAATGGATAGAAACTGATTCAACTGATATTCAGAGTCTAAGACTCAATTGTTGTATTTTTGACTTAAAAAGTTTTTTTTTTAATTTCACAATAACGGTAAATTTGCGAGATTCTATTTTCCCTCTGTAATGTTAGTCTGTGCATCAGAGTCTCAGGTACTAGTATTACTTTTCGGTACTGAAATGTAGCTGTCGGTAGGCCTCCAACAAGATGGAGCGACGACCTAATAAAGATTGCGGGACCGCGGTGGATGCGGAAGGCACAAGACCGGTCTGAGTGGAGAGCCTTGGGGGAGGCCTATGTCTGCAGTGGACGTCTTTCGGCTGACATGATGATGATGATGACTGAAATGACAACCGATATGACTCTTCCACGTTGAAAAACCTTAGATAATAGCACCCCTGGTTAAAACATTTTCAACTTTCGACCTCGACACCTCGAATAAATGGTGATGAGTGAAATATTCATCCCTGTTTTCACCTCAGAATTCAGTAATCGATTCTGAAAGCAACATTTTCATCGCGCCCTAGGGATTACAAAGACGGTAGGAATTGAGAGTGATTAAAACTCAATATTACGCTGTATAGGGATGTAACGAAAGTCCGTGTTCGAACATTTGCGAATGCAGCAAATACGAATATCTCTGACTACAAATGCTGACGCCTTTACGCAATTATAGAAATAATTAAATCGAGTAGGTATGAGTAATTGTTGAATTTAGCCGACTTCAAAAAAGAAGGTTCTCAATTCGTCCGAATATTTTTTGTAAATGTTAAATGTCGATTCCATAGCTCACTTTCGTCTCGTCCTCAGAATACAGAACACACCAGAAGCCGTGTTCAATCATAACCGCACGCCGCGCGCTTCTACTTAAAATACGATCTTATTCTGTTTTTTATGAACCCAACGACATTTCTGCATGCAAGAACGACAATAGACGGCATAATTATAATTAATATTGTCATTCGTACAACACGTCACGATGTGCTGCGTGCACGGAGATGACACGCGAAACTACTCTATTTAAGTTTAGTACGTATTAGTTAATAAAGACTAACAAAAAAGTTTAGTGGGTATTAAATAGTTGCTTCAGTTTTAGCGCTCTCGCAAGGTCTAGTTTATTCTATATTCTGAGATCTTGGCGTGCGATGAAAACTGAAAAGTCTGAACCCTGCCGATGGGTTCATGGGTTTTTAGCCAATTGCGTCAGAATTGGGGTGGTGCTTCTTTTCTAAGTATAATGGTCGCTGCTGAAATGCTCTTTTTAAACCACTATACAATTCGACAGTAAGTTTTTTTTTTATTACTAACCGACCCGGCGAATTTCGTGCCGCCAAAGGCATTACGTACCTACGACAACATTTTCTTCGCATTTATTTTAAAGACGTAGCGATCTTACTCGTGTGATCACAGCAAAGTATCATTTTATAAGCTAAATCAAAACAGTTTGAAATTAAAAATGTTCGCTAGACATTCGCAAAGGTCTTTGCGAATACGAATATTCTCTACGTCCCTACAGGGGTATGATTTCGAGGCTCGTGTGCGAATGCTCGCAATCAGGTGCCAACGAGCCGGCTTAACGTATTAAACGACCTATATTTACCTGATGTGTAAGGGAAATGATTTAATTTCCTTTCAGGTGTTACTCGCTAATCCTGCCGCTGAGCAGCAGTGCTTGCACTGTTGTGTTCCGGTGTGGAGAGTAAGACAGCCGGTGTAATTATGGGCACAAGAGGCATTTCATCTTAGCTCTCTAGGTTGGCAACGCATCTGCAAACCCTCCGGAGTTGCAGGGTGTCTATGGGCAGTGGTGATCACTTACCATCAGGTGACCCACTTACTCGTTTGCCTTCCTCGTTGTATAAAAAAATAAATGAAAAAAGGTGAGATCTTAAATAAGCAACATAATATGTATATATTATATACTCAAGAGCAATAGAAAGGTTTTATTTGCTCTTGAGTGTAGAATGGAGTCAGAGGGATGAGTGTGCAAAATCTTATCTATACCTATAAAAGAAGACCGTGACTGACTGACTGACAGACAACGCACAGCCTAAACCACTGGACTTCGAGACTTGAAATTTGGCAAACATATACCTTGAGTATCCTAGAGGTGCACTAAGAAGGGATTTTTCGAAATTCCCACGGGATAGGGAACTATCCTATTTTAAAATATTTTACGGGGGCAAAGATCCCATTCTACTATCGGATTTTAGTTGAGATTTCCACCAAAGACTAAGGGTTTTAGATAACATGTTGGCGGGGCACATTGCTCGCAGGATTAATGTCCTATGGGGCTAGAAGGTTCTCGAATGGCGTCTGCTGACCGGGAGACGAGCTGTCGGTAGGCCTCAAACAAGATGGAGCGACGACCTAGTAAAGATCGCGGGACCGCGGTGGATGCGGTAAGCACAAGACCGGTCTGAGTGGAGAGCCTTGGGGGAGGCCTATGTGCAGCAGTTGACGTCTTTCCGCTGACATGATGACTATGGTGATGAGATGATAACAGCCCTGATCGCAAGGATCATTTCCTTGAAGTATTTCCCAAACAAGCCAAAGTACATGGACCGCATAAGAACCAACAAACTTCTCACCCCATCATTAGATTTCCCGTATTACGTGTAATAAAAGTTCGCATATAAATCCGAAAAGTTGGAGATCTTTGGGCTGTCTTCGTATGAATAGAGTCTCCCTTTTACCAGTGATTTGGGTCCCATTTCACATATAACTTCGGCCCTGTGCTTAGAACGGGGCAATTTGGCTCCTGACTTATTAGAATAGAAATCCATATTAGGGTAGGATGGCTTGATGATAGATTAGCCAGGAGACATTTTAAACATCTGGGGACTGAGTAAGGCAGTGAATATATTAATGTTTCGTAAAAAAAAACTTTTTTTTCATTCGAGTTTTTCTGTCTTCTGTAGTTTTGTTGCATGTACTCGTATTGTAATTCAACTTACACATTGATTACAGACTGAGCGCGGGACAGGTGAAACTAAACAAAAGCTTGTAATATAGACAGTTTTCAGTCTAAAATTATATTTTTAATAAACTCACCGAACCAAACCTGTGTATTCAACACAGAAAAACCAGAAAAATTGGTATTTAAATACCCACTAATACTCACGGGAAGACCGTAAAAGTAAAAAATTGGAAAAAAAAATACAAAAAGATTTTCCAATTGAGATCATGAGTTTTCAGTCTGTTAAAAAAATATTGATAATAATTATAAGCAAATGAAACTTTACAAGACGTTTGGGTTTCATCCTCTGATTAATTCTAATTACAGTTACTTTCTAGAACCACACCGTACAACGTGTCATCAGTTGTTCTACTTACTACTAACTTACTTAGAATGGGCTCGTAGAGAGATCGAAACGCGTCAGCGTATAGTGTGGTGATAGTGAAATATACACTTGTAGCTATCATACACGTGAGCAAACATTGCATGAAAACGCCGATCCAGCGGTCTTTTACGTTTTGTCACGGGTGAGTACATTACCTAATTGTTTTTTAACCGACTTTAAAAAAAGGGGAAGGTTCTCAATTCGTCGTTTTTTTTTAGTTTATAAATAGGTATAGACCTCAAAGCAACGCCTTATTCAATCAAATATTTAAAAAACAGATACTGCCCGTAACGTATTTCGTGACAACACAAGTCTCCCAATTCGTTCTAAGACAAAATCATCATCAGAATTATCGGGAGAGTGTCTTCCTATAATTTCTCATATAAGCGAATTCCTTGACCTGATACGATACAGGCCTTCTACTTTATAACAAAAAAAAAACTCAAAATATCGCTTCTAAAAAATATTTTCAGCAATCCAGGTAAAACTATGACGATAGAACGAAAGTAACTAGTTATGCGTCCGCGCAACAATCGCTCCTCACCATAACTCTCTGAAAGTATTTGCGCGCGCTTGATTTATACGCGATTTCATGTAAACTTCGCAAAATGGCTTCCGTTGAACATAAACACGACGAGGAAAGTAAAAACAGTAATCATAGTCGAAGAAAATTGGATGTATTATAAAGATTGTAAAAGTGGGCGATCTGTTTTTAACCCCCGACGAAAAAGAGGGGTGTTATAGGTTTGACATGTGTATTTGTCTGTGGCATAATAGCTTCCAAACAGATGTACCGATTTCGATGCGGTTTTTTCATTAGAAAGCTAGTTTAATTGAGATGATTCTTAGCCAAGTTTTATTAAAATCGGTTCACCCGTTTTCGAAATATTGAACTTTGAAATGACAATGTCGGGGGTTTTTCAACTTTTCTAAGTTGGTTAGGTCATTTATTGTAAAGTATTATGTTACGGTAACTGTTTATTTTTTTATGAGTGCTTTAATGCAAGTACGCTGGCATTGACATCTTTTTTTGTTATTAAAATAGATTTTTTTGTGTGGTAATAAACATTTGCTTACGTTTCTACGTCAATGGGAAGTACATTGATTTACTTGGAATTGACTGGCAGACGGACGGACAGTGATCCTATAAGCGTTTCGTTTTTCCTTTTGAGGCACAGAACCCAGAAATGAGGTTTGAATATTAATTGAAAATTATTTCATGCTGTTATTCGTTTTTATGGCCCAGTTCGTTTGAGGGCTTTTTTTACAATTGTAATTTAATTATTATGTTAAATTCCAACACCTGTGTCAATAATTGAAACGAGTTCAGGGCTCAAGTTGCTAAAACTGTACGGCGAGCAATAGTTGACGCAACTTTTAGTCTGCTCACTGAAAAACTCTGTGCACTGTTGCAGCGAGCGATTTTAAACATTTGAAAGTGCAGTTATCGACTGAACGCAGTTAAATAAAGTTGTTGACTCGATGTCTGGAGTAGGGTACTTGTCAATTGTAAGTGAAAAGAAAAAGTTAATCAATTACCGGAGTCCATTACTTCAATTACTTAATTATGCGGTGGTGACTGGCTAATTTCATTAAGTAGACACAAATGTAATGCTTTGTGGGTTATGGTCATATTGCATGCATTTTTATGCGGTAAAGTAATTTTGAAAAGGAAATGCAAAACTTTTCTTTAAATTCTCTCAACAGGTGAAACGCGTTTCAAGCCACGTCTAAAAGCAATTTTTAAAAACTCAGCTTTCTCCGCAAACTTGCTTACACTGTCGCGATTGAAGGAAGAAAACATTTTTTATACACAATTTACTTCAAAAATGTTTCCTTGTACCAAAAATTGCCTTCAAACAAATCGCAGTAATGAACTTGAGGGCGCCAGGGGTCAGCGTTGTATGGGGTTCGCATGGGACGCTGGTCCCCCTGGTTGGGGGAAGATAGCAGTACATTAACTGTCAAGTGCGGGCCGACGACGCCGTGCCACTTCAAGACGCGTAATGTATTTAAAGTAGGTCGGAGCACGTAGTGATGGGAAAGTGACATAAAAAGTATCGATATAATTATCTTAAGATGCTGTGACAAATAAGGAAATGCCTGCGTGCTTTTACTTGCGTTAAAAAGCTACGCTTATACTGTAACGAGTACAAGATTCATTGTTTCAAGTGATGACAAACAAAAGAACTAGCTTATCTTTAAAAAATAAATTCGTTTACAATTTATTTAAAGCAGTCCAACGATGTGCATAAAGTGCCCAATTTACACAAAGGCTTCACGAATACTAAATAAATATAGTGGCGCAGTCTGCATTCCCTATCATTATAGAGGCTTCTGCAGCTATAATCTCCTACAAGCAGACACTATGTTCATTTCTGCCCTCTGTTGTACTAATAGCAGGTTAGTTACTTTTTAATCTCTAATTACATTTTTAATTTTACGCGCCTTAAAACTGAACATTGACGTGATCATTGTAAAAACCCAACGAACATGAAATACAGTATTTTCTGAACAAAATGTTTGTCTTTAAATCCAGTCTTTAGTTGTTTACGTTCTCTGGACTCAATAAATCTTTGCCTTGCCGTTGAGAGTATGCAATAAATAACACAATAGAGTTAGTCCCTAGTGGATTGTTTGTACAAATTCACAGGTTCTCTGGAACATTATCATCTGTTTTACGTTGTACCTAGTTAATTAATGAACCAGTGGTATTTGATTTCTAACTATTTATTATACTATATTCCCGCAGTAAACTTGTGACGTCCGCTAATAAGGAAGTAAAATTTGACGTACAATAAACTCAACTCATCGATGTCAAAAAAATGGCAACTCCCCCCATCCCTTCGGCGCCTCGTTGTCATAAATTGGTGGCGCCCTCTACACGCCGTTTTGCGGAGATAATGAAAACAAAATGACCGACCTCTGACACGAGCGAAAATGGGACGGAATTGCGAAGTGATTTTCGAGGCAGAAGCGTGGAAGGTAATAGTAGATTGTGCTTGTAGTTTTGTGTGCGTTTGTGTGTTTATACTTCGTATCATACTTGATATTTGAAATGGGAAAGTGTGTGACTTATTCACACGAAAACGGCTGGATGGATTTGGATCGAATTTTGAACGCAGATACCTTATAACCTGGATTCAAACATTGGTTATCTTTTATTACGCGGGAAATCGCTTAGTCCCTGCAGGAAAGCGAATACCAAATTCTACCGAAACGGAATCGCGGGCAACAGCTGGTTAATAATACTGCGTATTAATTAAGCAAGATCGAAACCATACTTAATTAAGAACAGAGTAACTTGCTATGATCAATTTCGTAATGTTTTTTATACCCATTCCTTTGAAAAACAGATCTAAGTTAGACAAATACCTACCTTCTTACTTAGATAAGGTACAAAACGCTTGTTACATTAGTGTAACAAGCGTTTTGTATTTACTGATTTTTGAGCGATACACTAAGCAATTCGGCTGTGAATATTATTTAAAGATAATTACATTATTGACATTGAAAATACTTTCGTATGTCCGTCAGTCCGTCTGTTCTCCCCTATAGGTCGCATTTCTCAACCGAATCTCGTGAAATTATGTGAGCAGGATTGAGCATTCACATTTAATGAGCTCACGAGGTATACAGCTCAGAGTCACTATAGCTATTACAAATTGTAAGTTTACTCGTAGAAAACCTAACTAATGACTCTTAGATAAGAAAATAATTTGCCCTAAATTCTGACTTACGCCCGCATCCTATTAGCCAGACGTCAAACGATCGCGTGACCGATCCCATCGTCCTGAAATGTAATACCTTAATGTTCGCCAGTGTAATGTCTCAATTACCCAGTGAAAACACTGTAGCTCGCATACTTGAGCAAGTAGCTGGCACGTCGCAAGATGTGGGCTGGCTACTTGCACAAAAATGTGAGAGCTACCTCTGTAGACCCTCTGGTCAAGCACGACTTTACGAAAGCTGCGTAACGTAAAGTCGAATAGTAAACGTTGTCGAGTTTGTATGACGTTTGGAACAGCGCCCGCCCGTGAGCGTATTTGGAACTAAAATTTAGTATGAGGTTTCTCGATCTCGATACGATAACCGTAACGTTACGCTGCTTTCGTAAAGTCGTGCTCGACCCTCTGGTTTGTTCATTCTTGGTGTTAGTGGACTGGTTGTTGGAAGTGAACGTGGTATTTTGACGACAAGCCATTGGGGTTTTCGTGATCTTTCTCCATTTTTAGGGTTCCGCACCTCAAAAGAAAAAACAGAAACCTTATCTGTGTGTCCGTCAAGACCCTTTTTCTCTGGAACGCATGGAGGTAGCATGCTGAAATTAATATCAAATAGGTACCAAGCCGGCAGTCCCTTGTAGCTGTGAAAAAATCAAACTTCTAAGTCAACGCAACCAAAAGATACAGTCACTAAAAATGCTGATTTCATACGAATTGCCGTACTGTAAAAACCTAAAGGGCCTTAAAGGTTCAAGTTGTCCTAGAAACTTGAAATTTGGTATGAATGTAGATTTTATAGCACAATCACTCAGAAAAATCTGAAAATCTTAAATTTTTATGTTTCTTTGTATATGTTACAGACCAATATAAAATGACCCCATACCGCGTGCATTTGGCTTAGGAGCAGGGCTCAGCTAACAACAAGGACAACTTAAAACACTATGGAAAAGGCGGAATAAAATTGTACGGAGCCCTAGGTGCACGAGTCTGACTCGCACTTGTTTTTTTTTTGTAATCTCCTGGTGTTCAATAAAGAATACTTGTATTGCGAGATCGCTATGCCATGAACTTGGTTCGCATGAGCAAATATGTTTTGTCTCACCTTTTTGAGGTCCTTGTTGATATCGGTGTCATCTGCCTTCCTCTTCTCGCAGGCCAGTATGCAGTTCTTTCCGTTGTCTTTCTCGCCCTGCAACAAACATAAATATCTATTAAATACCATTCAAAATATACTATCAAATTCCCAGAAATAAACATGAAAATATCTTAAGATTACAACTGTAAGAACACTTGACGCCTGATAAACCTAGCACAGTCTTATAGCAATGTTACCTTTTTTCGGCTTGTAATACGACGACTTATTTACGTAACTATCTAACTATAGTAGTTTATGCAACTGCTACATAATGAGGGTCCTTAGGATCACACGAGTGTTTTAAGGCCTAATTATGTGGAGTTGCATACATTACTTTATCTACACACATATTATAAGTACTCTAAGATGGGTTCAGAAGCCGAAGGCATATATCATACCCATACCTGTCACGAATTTGACTGTTTGTTTTAAATCATAGACAAACATACTGAGCTGACGTTTCGTGAACTGTTTTTTTTTGTAAAAAAATAAATAAAAAATATCACATTATTAATTATACATGTCGGACTGAACTCGACTTATATACGTGAGTGATCCGTTTTATTACACTATGATTGTAAATTACGTTGGTTGTCAAATTCGATACATCGAATTCGATATCGAAAAGTAATTACGACATCGAATTCGTTATTCGTTAACGTTTATTTTTGGGCATATGGTATATCGTTATATTTCGTTATATAATCTATATATCATTAGGTATATCGTTAACGGGATATTGACTGCGACTACCATACTAGGTTTGGAAGAGCTCCCGATATTTCGACGCAGTGACTTGCATCATGATCACGGGTAGAACCATAATAATAACATGTCTAATAAGGTTCTCGCTAGGTGGTTGGGTCAAGGGTCAGATACAGAAGGCGGTACTCCTGGACACGGCTCGGATAGTCAGGAGGTTCCTCTCTCTGTCGCGCTGACCACCGGTAGCTTAGGCCCCGCCCCGCTGCCGGCGGCACCCTAGGTTAGGTTTTTATAATGTTTTCATATTTTGTATTAATATTGTTTTATTACTTTTTATATGAATATTGTAAAAACCTACCCTAAGACATTAAAATAAATATACAGCATACTATGTCTATTTCAATTAACCGCGAATAATTTAAAACTGACCGTGTCGACCGGATAGCCTAGTGGTTAGAGACCCTGCCTATGAAGCTTGAGGTCCCGGGTTCAAATCCCGGTCGGGGCAGATGTTTGTATGATGAATACGAATGTTTGTTCTCGGGTCTTGGATGTTTAATATGTATATAAGTATGTTTATCCGTTGTCTAGTACCCATAGTACAGGCTTTGCCTAGTTTGGGACTAGGTTAATTGGTGTCAAATTGTCCCGTGATATTTATTTATTTATTTATTAACTGTTGTTGTTTATTTTTTGCCCCGATCTCGCTCACATCTCGCAAAAATTCCATAATCCCATAACTCCTAAATGCCTACCGTTAACAGGTTTTATTTCAGCATACCTGCGCGGAGACAAACGGTTTCGGAATGTCCCCTCTTCCCCCCCTGGACCCAACGAAATCCAATATTAATGCAGTATGTCCGGTATTCGGCGAATTTGTGGCCATCAAGGCGTATTCTTGATGGTTGGCTATAGATTGCGTGGTCACCGAGATAAAGAAGGTCCTTGGTATATGGTTCATAGGTACTTTTTAGATTTGAGGTGCCACAAACTGATCTGATTGTGGTCAGAACTGAAAGTAGTGCCGCACTCAACCATACCAATATCCAAATTACTTTTATACTTTTGCCGGTTTGAATACAATACAAATCCTCTCAGCTTTACATTGTATAATTTATGATTTTAAAGGGTCTTAGAACAATGCAGATCGCAGTTTCTTCCCTTTATCTCTTATTACATACATACATACATACATATACGCCTCTTTCCTCTTTCTTATTAGTTTTAGATTCAGTCGAGTTCTCCAATATCCATACAGTCAACAGTTCAAAAATATCTATACACAGACCTTATTGCCAGTTACATAAGGTCCGTTTTTAGATATTTATGAACCGTTGGTTGAACAGATATTGGAGAACTCGACTGTTCAATCGGAGGAATCTAATCTAATCGCCTGTAACTGGTAGTATTTAGGTGTAGCTTTAGTTTTGTTATGATGTTAATATATTTTTAATAAATTTTCCTTTCGTCGCCTGATTCAATATACCTAGCCACTGAAATACCTCTACGCAGATAATACTCAGGGGTCTGTATTTGTAATTCGAATGTACAATTTAGTTATTCGCGTGTACAATTTATTTCAAAATAGTCAAACTAAATGGCCATTCAAACAATGCAACGAAATTTCCATTGACAGCGAAAAGTCATTGTGTGCGGAGCACTACAAAACGGCAGCCGCGTTATTTGCATACCACGCAATCAGGGCGTTTGTTAGTACGTTTGTATTGTCAGTAATTCGGTGGCACTGGAACAAGGTTCTAAACTCCTGCAGTACCTACCCCGAGCACGAATATTCTATTCCTACGTAACGATTCGATTCGAGTAGTATCGTTATTTCCCTCGCACGACGTAGATGGAATCAACTTCCTGCGGCCACATTCCCGGAGCGATACAACTTAAGAATCTTTAAAAAACGAGCCTATTTATTCCTTAAAGGGCTGGCAACACATCTGTGATTCCTTTTCATCAGGTGACCCGCCTGCTCATTTGCCCCCTCTTGTAAAAAAAATCGTATCGTCTTCGAGAAAATTAACGAATTTCATAGGACTGACCAGTTCGTGATATGAAATTTTAGTACCAAATGTGCTCACGGGGGCGTTGTTCCAAACGTCATATAATTTTTCTCGATGGCGATACGATAACGTTACAACTCGATTGTGTTACGTAGGATTCGAATACTTGTGCTAGGGGTACTGGAAAATTGGATTCTTCCAGTTAAAATACAATTAATTAATACATTCTTAACATGAATAACTACCGTGAGACTCAGTAATAATAATTTGCGCGCCGCTGTCAGCTGCGTCTAGTGGTCGCGCGAGCAGAGCCTCGGCGGGCACTGTGCGTTTCGCTGCCGCTGAGTCCTGCGCACCCAGAGGAAGGACTACGAACTAGTCCTAAACATTCAAAGGTGTGCATGAAGTTCGAAATCCGCACAGGGCTTGCTTGGGAACGGTAGCCCAAGCCCTCTCATTCTGAGAGGAGGCCTGTGCCCAGCAGTGGGACGTAAATAGGCTGAACAGAGAACAAGTTTAACTAACAGTAAACCATATACAATAAACTATCCTAGTGTTCATTTAGTTAGATTACCCAGTTAACAAACAATAGAAAGTTAAGTCTCTGACAATGTTGTGTCCAGTAACTTTAGTTAGTTTAGTAGGTGTGTAGGCGGTAACTGAACACGGAAAATTACGTGACGTTACATGTTACACAGTGAATATCCAGTAGGCTGAGCACGAAGTTTTCGAATCCTGCGTAACATTACGTTATCGTATCGAAATCGAGAAACCTCATACTAAATTTTAGTTCCAAATGCGCTCGATAACGTTTATTATTCGTTTTTACGTGACGCAGGTTTCGAATATTCGTACTCGGGCCTCTGATGACATCGATCATACCCTGACGAATGTAAAAGCTATAGTACAATCCAGGAAACAATGCATTACGTACTGTCAGAGCCGAATGATTTATGTAGGTCAGCAAGAATATTTTGCATTTTCTTTTATTATGTTGGAGAAACGGTTTTCCCTTTTGATTTATGGCCGTGTATGGGACGGTATGGCAAATTTATGGCGGTTATCAACTCTATAAATTGGTGTCATTTGTGTAAAAGTTTTAAGAATGGGAAAGCTTCGTATTGGGAAAACTTTTTTTGACCTATATTGATTCTCTTAGGATTTATTAACAATACGAGGCCTTCGCCCGCGAATTCGCTCCTGTGGCAGAGCTCTCTATCCCGTGGGAATTTCGAAAAATCCCGCCTTATCCCGGGCGTACATTATAAAAGGAACTTCTATGACAAATTTCAGCTTTCTAGGTCCAGGGGTTTGGGCTGTGCGTTGATCAACCCACGCCAGTCACGTTTCTGTTTTATATACATATTTAGATAGATTAAGTTGAAAGTTTGACGACCGGATAGCCAAGTGGTTAGAGACCCTGACTATGAAGCTTGAGGTCTCGGGTTCGATCCCCGGTCGGGGCAGATGTTTGTATGATGAATACGAATGTTTGTTCTCGGGTCTTGGATGTTTAATATGTATATAAGTATGTATTTATCTATATAAGTATGTTTATCGGTTGTCTAGTACCCATAGTACAGCTTTGCCTAGTTTGAGACTAGATTAATATTCATTTATTCATAGATCAATTGGTATAAATTGTACCACGATACGTATTATTTCTTAAGGACTGTGTTAAATACTGCCTCAACGGTGAGTGTGTACGAGCCTTTACAGAGTGATGTGATCAGTGTAGTGTGCTACTCTGCATTATTGACAATAATAAAAATGACGATAAAAACGAGGTAGCTGTGTGCAGCTGTCAGCTGCGCCTAGTAGTTGCACGAGCAGAGCCGCGGCGCGCAATGTGCGCCTCAATGCCGCTGGGTCGTGCGCTCTCAGAGGAAGGACTACGAATTAGTCCTTCCACTGGGTCGTTCGCTTCCAGAGGAAGGACTACGAATTAAACCGAAACATGTCGGGCTAAACTCGACTTATATACGTGAGGGATCCGTTTTATTAACCCCCGACAAAAAAGAGGGGTGTTATAAGTTTGACCATGTGTATCTGTGTGTCTGTGTATCTGTGTACCTGTCTGTAGCATCATAGCTCCCAGACGGTTGGGTGGACCGATTTTAATGCGGTTTTTTTCAGTCGAAACCTATTTAAATCGAGATGGTTCTGAGCTAAGTTTAATTAAAATTCGGTTGACCCGTTTCTGAAATATTGAACTTTGAATAAACAGTGTCAGGGGTTTTTCAACTTTTGTAAGTTGGTTAGGTTATGTCATCATGACTGAGTCTAAAGGTAGTTTCATGTTAAAAGTGTTCTTAGCTAAGTTTCATAAAAATCGGTTCAGCCGTTTTTGAGATACTGAGCATCGAAGTATTTTTTTTAAGTTGGTCGGGTTTTGAGGTACGGTACCCTAAAAATGTATAGAACTCCGTACAGGCGTTGTAATTCATAAAGTTTACCCATAACGTGTGTTACGTCTGAACCGTCTAAACGTTACGATTATGTTTGTAGAATTGTGTTTTATTGCGGGGTGATACAGTGCTTTTGTGTTCAGCAAAAAGTTTTTGTGCACACCAATTTGCGAGGTAGCAGTTCGGAATGTGAAATTGGAATATTTTGCTTATTAAAAAAAATCATCAATCTATGTGTAGCTTATCTAGCTTACTTTATCCTGTAGATGTAGATGTAGATTATAGGCACTGTATAAGTATTGTTTGTATAATTTTGTAAGCACCAAATTCGCCTTCATGAATAAGTATTTTCAATTATCGTCCCACATTTTCTTCTAAATGTATGTAGCTTTCACAGCAGTTAAACACTATAATAAACCAACAAAGTAGCCTCATATTCTACTAACATTACATAGAAACAAATACTCCCCCGCAAATACTTTACTTAATTAGAAAAGTTAAAAAACCCCGACATTGTCATTTCGAAGTTCAATGTTTCAAAAACCGGTGAACCGATTTTAATGAAACTTAGCTAAGAACCATCTCGATTAAAATAGCTTTCGATTGAAAAAAAATCGCATCGAAATCGGCCCACCAGTTTAGGAGCTATGATGCCACAGACAGATACACAGACACACAGATACACATGTCAAACTCATATCACCCCTCTTTTTTGTCGGGGGTTAAAAAACCCAGGCACAAGTTCTTGAAAAAATAACCTTCTTAAATTTCAGTGACGGCGGTATCTATTACATCTATAAGCTATGCTCGTAGCGGCCTACGCTCGTAGCGCTACGCAGGGCGCCGTAGCATCGATCGGAGCCCCCAGGGCTTTGCCCGTCTGCGGTTAATGATGATGCCGGCAGAAGCTTTTCTAGTTCTAGTTCACCCGGTTTTGGTATTTGACGAAATGTGGTTTTGGTACTTTGAAAGTGAGATGTAAAAAAAAATTCAGTACGTAATCTCAACTTTTTTGATGATTTTTACCGTGAGCACGGTTTTGTGGAACGTAACATTGCAATGAACCAAAAAACTATGGAATTTCAAAGTACTTACGTAACAATTAAGATAGTAAATCATTACTGCCCGCCACACAGAAAACAAATGTATGTACTTACAACAACATTTTTCGACAAATAATAAAATAATAATATAAACTTTTTTGCGAACAGTGCCCTAAGCATGACTTCTCGAATCCTGCGTCACGTAAAATCGAATAGTAAACTATAACGAGTTTGTATGACGTTTGGAACAGCGCCCGCCCGTGAGCGTATTTGGAACTAAAATTTAGTATGAGATTTCTCGATCTCGATACGATAACCGTAACGTAACGCAGGATTCGACAAGTCGTGCTTAGGGCACTGTACTTTTTGTTGACTGTACTTGTATTCCGACTATATCCAACTTGCACATCCAAACCAAATTTAAAGTCAATCCGACTACTAGAAGTGGGTCAAATTTAACTTGCAAGATTTGATTACAGAGAGACTGCTCTTTTCGCTACCTACATCTTACATCTACAAATTGTCAAAAACCTACCACTTTCTACCAAAGTTCCTGCCTTACTGCCCAGCGTGGCAACAGTCAACTCCTACCCCTCTAATTCTAGGAGTGATTGATCTGCCGCTACTTGTCACGTTTGATTCATTGGGGCGTATTACGCGAATCTGACCCTTTTGGGGCTAAATTATGCCCCAGAAAAGGTTTAGGGCTAGCCGTACAAATTGTCTGCCCTGTTGGAGGGCTTAAGAAACATATTCAAATCAACAAGGTCGAAAAATAAGTGGGAATACGAGTACTATGTTATTATTAAACTGTTAATCTAAAGTTAGCTTGATAAGAGCGCAAAATTAGAGAAATCAAGGTTAAATTATTAGAATACCTACAATACTGGGTAGCGTAGGTACCTACTGTATAAAATTTCATTTCATTATGGAAAATATTAAAGACGATTACCTTTACATAATATATTACATAAGATAAAAGTAACACTACAAGTAACCTATACAGTCTTGTGCTTAAGTCCTTTACACAGCTACTCATTCAGTACCTAGTAAACAAAAAAAACGATGGAGATTTTTTTAAAAAAAAACCTCCTCTGTAAGATTAATTACATCCTACTGTAACCTGAAATTAAATCTACAATTATTGGCCGTAAAAAGATTATCCCTTTAATTTAATGTTAAAAACAAAAACGGCAGTTAAAACCCAAGCCGCGGCGATTAAAAAAACAGTCTCGCATTTAATGAAACACGAAATATTAACGCACCCTTTATTTCGGTTCAATGACCCATGTACATACAAATGGGATATAAGGATTTGAGCCGAAATTTTATCAATTGGCACTCGGAACAATATTTTAAAATCCATTTTCGTATTTCAAGGGTATGTTTATTTTCAAACATGAACCACTTGGCGTAGTTTTACACAAATCCATCATAAGTGGTAACGATATCGTTTATTTTATTAACATTTTTGTTTGTTTGTTTGCTTGTAGGTAACTTTAGTTCAAATCTTGCAAGCGGGTAAAATTTTCTTGTAATGCGGTATGGATATGCAAATTCTATAACATTGCAGACACATCGAATAATAAGTACAACCAGCAAGAAATAAAACATATCGTAAGACTAACTTATTTGAGCCCAAAGACATGGCCCGTCTATCGCGGCAATATAAACGTCAGACCCCACCTGGGAGTTTCTCAAGCTGCAATCATAAAGTTATATTGCCAGCTTCAATATCGCATTAGCCGCTGGCCATCAATTATGGGCATCGCATGGGAATAGTACAGGTGTAGCCGCACACTTACTACAGAGTTGCTTGACCGGAGGTCTAGCTGAAATATGTTAGCTATAATATATATCTATTGTTCGAGAACGAACGGGTGACCTCTCTTAGGGTCAAGGATTGTGTAAGTTACAGTAATTTTCACAAGGGCTTCCTTCTTTTATTATTATTATACACCAGTGCTTGATACTGCTGCAGCGTTGGCGTTTTCGATCTTAATGCAAACAAATTAGGTACTACATTCCATTAAAATAAGTTATAAATAAATATCGCGCGACAATGAACGACGCAAAAAACACAAAGACAATTAGGTAAGTACTCGACATTGACCACAATTTACATCTTAGCATGACAATAGAATCATAAGTGGACGGTACAAAACAAAAAACTTAAAATTAAAAATCTTTTATTTCGAACTCAAAGTCAGGGTCAGGGGGGGGGGGGGGGGAGATTAGCAAATAACGACTTTGCATACCACACGTTATAAGAATAAGAAATCTTTATTTCCCAACAAAAATACAGTAATAAAGTTAACTTATAAAATTAAATTAAATATAAGTAGTTGCGAAAAAGGAATCCACTCAGCATTCGTCGGGTCATTAAAGGTGGCTCGACGCTGATATTACGTGGATCCTGGTTGGCATGCGATGCAGAGCTGCACGACACGCAGTGTCGCAAGCCCACACTAACACACTACGCACTCCGAATATTACACAAGCTCACTCATACTATTTATATTAAAAAATGTGTATTCGCACATATTACTCGCTTATACAACGGGCCCTTTATTTAAGTTTTAGCGATACGGTAACGCTATTACTCGATTAAGTTACGCAGGATTTGAATATTCGTGCTCGATGTACAGCAAGCTGACATATCGTACATCTTATAATGGACCTAAAATAAATTAATGACAACTTTTTTTCAACTAACACGCACTTAACAATACTTCAGAACACAACATACTAAATATTGATTTAAACTTTCGCGATTTTCACAAATTATCATGATCACGTAAAAAACATATTTATTTACATACCTCGACGTTTCGGACACGACGTTGCCTGCGTTTCGAGACCATGGATACAACGTCGCGTCCGAAACGTCGAGGTATTTAAATAAACATACTTTTTACGTGATTGAGCCACGAGTATTACTTACTATACATTAAAAACCTACAGACCACAAATTTAGACTCAATGCCGCCTTTACCCGCAAGCGTATCTGTCCACAGGACCGAACATGTTAGCGGACGTTAAATTTTAATCGTCATGGTGGGAGTACTTAAAGCGGCCCAAATCCCTCTGGGTTGCGGCCCTGCCCGCTAATTCCGTTAAACGTGAAAAACAATTTACTTTTACGTCAAACGGCAGAAGGCTGTATCTAATTTGCTCGTATGTCTGTATACGTGTATGTAGCAATAGAAATTCTATTGTGTCTGGTTTACCGCGGGCGAAAGCAATAATGAAGATGCAAACTTATTGCTATAATATAATAGATTTATCTATATCTTAACTAATGAAAAAAACCGGCCAAGTGCAAGTCGGACTCGCGCACGAGGGTTCCGTAGAAAGATTTTAACGCTTTTCCCCAGTGTTTTAAGAAGTCCAGTGTTAGCAGAGCCCTGCTCCTAAGCAAAATGTACGCAGTGTGGGGTCAACTTATATTGGTCTGTAAAATCTACAGACAGACATAACATTTTAAGATTTTGAGACTTTTCAGAGTGGTTGTGCTATAAGAGCTACCTTCATACCAAATTTCAAGTTTCTAGAACAGCTGGAAGTACCCTTTAGGTTTTTGGATTTCAGCAATTTGTATGGAAATAGGTTTTTAATGACTGTATTTATTGCTTGCGTTGACTTGAAAGTTGATTTTTTCACGGCTTCAAGGGACCGCAGGCTTGAGAATTTGGTATTAATTTCAGCATGCTACCTCCACGCATTTCAGAGAAAAAGGGTATTGACAGACAGACAGACAGACAGACGGATAACAAAGTGATCCTATAAGGGTTCCGTTTTTTCCTTTTGAGGTACGGAACCCTAAAAATATCATCGGACAGTTGACACCAATTGACCTAGTCTCAAACTGGCAAAGTCTGTACTATGGGTACTAGACAACGGATAAACATACTTAAATAGATAAATACATAGTTATATACATATTAAACATCCAAGACCCGCGAACAAACATAATATAATAAAGATTTGCTGTACTGTAATTTTAAGTGAATGGGATTTCCCGAATTAGTAAATTATTATTATTATACCTAATGAATGACCAGTGTTATAATGAAGAGCTGTTTTACTTTGTTTATACCAACAGCACCCTATAAGCGGGTCTGTCCGGATCGCTACCACCATCTTACTCGTTAATCCTGCCGCTAAGCAGCAGTGCTTGCACTGTTGTGTTCCGGTGTAGAGAGTAAGACAGACGGTGCAATTACGGGCACAAGAGGCACTTCATCTTAGCTCTCTAGGGTTGCGGGTATCTATGGGCAGTGGTGATCAGTTACCATCAGGTGACCCACTTGCTCGTTTGCCTTCCTTGTCGTATATAAAAAAGAAAAACTAAGCCTCCGTTGTCCGCCATGTTTGGAACATCTAGATTTTAAACAAATGTAGTGATAAATACACTCAAGAGCAAAAAAACGGGTCACTTTGTATGGAATTGTTCATACAAAGTGACCCGTTTTTATTGCTCTTGAGTATAGTTTACGATGGTACGGAACCACCTGTGTGCGAGTCCGACTCGCGCTTGAACGGTTTTGTGATTCGACTCGAGCAAGGCTGGATACCTAATCATCTTCACAAACTTCAAAAATATAATATTTTCATTTCACATTGTTCTTCTAGAATTTATTTTAAGCATTCATACTTTGTCGCATTCAAATTCCAGCAGCTTATTCAAGAAACTTGCTAAACTGTAATATTTAAAATGCAAATTTCTCTATTAGAGCAAATGAAAACTGTTTTCGAGTCGGGAATATTTTACTGCTCAAGTGCTCAAGGTACCGATAGAATTATGAGCATAATTCATAAAGTTAAATCCACGAATCAACGAGCACGGGAGGTCTAAAAAAAACATAATTTGATTTCATTCATCAAACATTGGGTATGTGGTAGATATAGATCCAATATTTCTAACAGCTGTTCACAATATTTAATTTATTTCTACCTACGATACTTTTTGGACGGGGTTAGGTTAGGGTATGCAAGTTTTTAGGTATTAGTATGACGTTCTTTACGTCTCTGTTGAGTGTGTTGTACTGATATTATTATTTAATTTAATTAAACGTACACTTTCTTAACTTGACATTGTACCTATAATTAATGATGTAATTTTATATTAATAAATGATTTACCATAAAGTGAAAATTTAATGGGTGTATGTAATTACAAATTGAAAACAAGTTTAGTTATGGAAAATAAATATTGTTATCTATCTCTTGTTTGATCTACTGACGCTAAAAATATCTATGTAGGTATCTTTAATTTTGCCGTCTCAATAAACTTAATGTTAGGCAATCTATTCTTTGCTTGATATGTCTCGATGGGAGGAGGGTGAGCCTCTAAACTACAGATTGCAAATTATTCTTCAATTCTGCCAAGAAATTCGTCAGTAGGTCAAAATAAGAAAAAAAGTGAGATTGAATATTTGGAACGGCAGTAAGTCAATGTAAGTTGACGTTATTATTTGACTAAATTTCACTTTATTATGAAAAATAACAGTTTTAAATGATTCGCGGTTAATGGCATTAGACATAATGAAAATGGGATATTGACCACGATTATCTTATAGGTTTGATGAGCTCCCGATATTTCGACGCCGTTACATGAATCAAAATATCGGGAGCTCATCAAACCTATAAGGTAGGTTTTCAATATGTGTAATTAAAAATATTTAAAAAAAATACGATTATTTCTTCTTCGTACCTATTTGAATAATTGTGACGCGCAAACGCACGAAATAGATGGAAAATTCTAGCATGTTCACATTAACTATAATTATTATTATAAAGTACCTAGCGGTAATTTAAAGAAACGCAAGCAACGTCGCGCGGCGCTCTAATATAAACAAACATCAAACATTGGAACAAGGGCGCAGCCAGAAATAACAAAAGCGGCGCGCGCGCACCGGCCCGGTCATACGATGTGACTGAAAAGTTAAATTTCGTGATCGGTAATTTTCCATAACGGTAATCATTTAAAGAACTTAGAATATTGTTTCCTGCCGATATAAACGCGATAAGCGATATAGGAATTTGCAAAGCAGGGGTTTCGTTAAAAAAAAATACGAACCATTTAAACGTATGAATTTTTCATGTACAACGTTTTTGATTATTTTTTTTCTACGGTTTTCCCGTTAAATCATATTACCATATTTTAATTATACATAGAAACAAGGGTACACAAAAACGTTACACTAACTTCGGTGTATTCGCGGCGTTAGTTATATTTTGCTGGTATTCTGTGTATTCATATGTCAGTGAGTATTTGTCAGCCTTGTAAACCATCTAGTAACCGAGAAATCCAGCGTCCAGTGTTGTAAGACGTTCTAATTATAAGATATACAAGTAAAATTAAAATACGTATGTGTAAAAACTGAAACCTTGACAGCAACTATCAAAACTTATGACGGAAAATCTGAGATGCTTTTAAAAATGTTGTGATAGTGTCAACTGTCAAAATTACGCAATCCTAAGCGCACGTACATAAGAAAAAATAAATGACAGTTAAAAAAGATGAATTTTAGAAATTTTATCGCGCCGTTGGTGTAAAAATACAGTTTCCATTAAATTTCCATTAAAAGCACTTAAAAATGCTTTGTAAAAGCTTTTAAATTTACTGAAATCGAAAAGGGATTCTGACCGAATAAAGAAGATAATTTACATTTATCATTAAGAGGCGATTTTAACATGAGAACATTTAAATTCGCATCCATTACCTACCTATATTCATTATTTAAGTGTCAAAAATTGTGTCAATAAAAATTATGAATCATTCACAGAAGTTTTTATTAGCTACGCAGTAAGGGCCGCATTTTTTCAGCACTGAACAAGTGCGTGGATCTTTAATGTTATATACACCGACTAGCTTATGCCCCGGGGCTTTGCACCCGTGAAATATTTGAAAATGGGCTAGTTCCCTATCCCGTGGGAATATCAAAAAATCCCGTCTTAGTGCACCTCTAGGATACTCAAGGTATATGTTTGCCAAATTTCAAGTCTCTAGGTCCAGTGGTTTAGGCTGTGCGTTGTCTGTCAGTCAGTCACGGTACTGTTTTATAGGTATAGATGATGGGAATATTTAAAGCGGCTAACTAAGAACAGAGATAGAAAAAATCACCATTAATTATACTTCTTACACCCCTGTATTTAAATAAAGCCATACATTATTAAATATAATATAGTTAAATATTACATATAGTTTAATTACGAATAATATTACCAATAATTAAATATAGTTATTTTGTTATTCCTGTTGGCTCAAGAACGTTAACGACCAAAAAAATGCGCATCAATCACGTTGACCACATAATTATTTTGGCAACTCGACTATTCCATCAATTTAAATATACAAACATTGGTTTATGAAGTTAAAATAACATTTCACACATAAAAATATATTTTACAAACTTATCCGTGCACGTGGCCAAACGTTCAACTAATATTCCAACGAATAACTTCAGAACTGTTGGTAGACAGTGCCGCTTCTGGCAAGCCAATAAATAACTTTGTTGAAAGATTCAGCTATGCAATAACTGTCAGTTACATACCACGGGAATTTATGAGATCAAGCTAAAGTATGAAGATTAAATTATTCTTGAAAATTATTAACCACATTCGATATTTCTTACAGAAGTAAAAATATACTCGCGAAAAAGTTTAGTATTTTTTTCCTAAACAGTAATTTAAATAAATCATAAAAAATCTTAAGGTTATGTATGTCTAATCTTATTTTGACTAGTCCCACCATTAAATAACGAGGCAATTTAATTCAAGCATTCAAGATTTTATAGGCAAATAATAAAAGCTAGACTTAAAATATGCTACATACTAAAATATGCTACATACTAAAATTAATCAAATTAAGGAAACGCAATAAAAATGTTAATAAACTGAGAATTTATCGGGCACGTGCAAGTCGGATTCACGCACCAAGGGTTCCGTACCAAAATATAATATTACTCACTCAAGTTTTTTGTAAGCAAATAAAAATACAATAAAAGAACATTTTATTGAACACCACATAATAACAAAGCAAGAAAAAAGGTAAGTACAGAGAAAATGAACAGTAGCAATGGACGGCCTTATCGCTGCAAAGCAAAGGCAACAATAATGGAATAGAGCTATTTACAATAAAAAAATGTCTCGTGATAACATCGACAAATTAACAGCTTCCGGGTTTTTCCTTGATAGTGCTGTAAGACCTTGCTTTGTACCTTTCACTATTCTAGGACAACGAAAAGGACATTTCAGGTTTTGATTTACTCGTGAGTGACAGACAGGCGAACAGACGGACAATGATTCTATAAAGGCACAACCGGTGTAATTACGGGCACAAGAGGCATTTCATCTTAGCTCTCTAGGTTGGCAACTCATCTACAAACCCCTGGGGCTGCGGGTGTGGGGAGGCAGTGGTCATCACTTACCATCAGGTGCCCCACTTGCTCGTTTGCCTTCCTTGTCGTATAAAAAAGCTACAGAACCCTAAAAAGGAAAAGAAACCCGCAATATTAAGTCGCAGACTGCTAGTACGCAATAAAGAAGTCATACGTGACAGTAGCTATAGCATACAATAAGTAGATGCCAGTAATATGTTGTCTAGCATTATAACAATACATACAATGTTTGTAGCACACATCAAACGGACAAGGCCACGTATTGGGGACAGTACAAACGAGCCGAAGATAATTCTTGTGGCATTATTTCAACAATCAGCACGTCTATTTCTATACGAAATAATAAATAATTTCGACTAACGACATTTTGGCTGCGCTGACCATCCTTCGGTATCAACACCTGTAGACGAAACTGTTTAAAACAACTATTGTTATTGTCCGTTAACGTTAATGTTAATAATGGTTCGTTAAATTTCAAGCACTGTAAAGTTTTATAGTACGTTACAATTTGCAATTGACTGTCGCGTTTAGTTGTTACAACTGAAGCTAGAAACGCCTTTTATATGAGACACTGAAGTGGGAGCTATAAATGCTACACTTAAAGATTAGTTTAACATAATAGCTTTCACCCGCGGCTATGCTCCCGTGGCAGAAATCCCCATCCCATGAGTATTTAGCTTTGTCTAAGTTTTATTATCGCAACTTTATTATTAGGTTAGGTTATCCTAACCGACTTAAAATTAAAAACAGAAAATCCGACTGCGATTCCGTTAAACAATAATTAAACCCTATGTTACTCCCACAACCGAGACAAATATAATGACACCTCATACATTGAAATCCGTCAAACGGTTTAGGCTATAGAGCGTGCCAAAGGATTACAGATACATACATAAACACGCTCGACAAGCATAACCTTCCTTTGGCAGTCGGGTAAGAGTGACGTTTTTGTCTAAAGATTCCACTTCACCCTTTACACCCCTTTAGGGGTAGAATTTACAACCACGTCACCAGTGCCCTAAGCACGACTTGTCGAATCCTGCGTCACGTAAAATTCGAATAGTAAACTATAACGAGTTTGTATGACGTTTGGAACAGCGCCCGCCCGTGAGCGTATTTGGAACTAAAATTTAGTATGAGATTTCTCGATCTCGATACGATAACCGTAACGTAACGCAGGATTCGACAAGTCGTGCTTAGGGCACTGACAACAGTAAAAGCGAAAACAACACAATTAACAACAGTGAAAACAGTGAAAACGTGAAATTACACTTTTAATTGAAATATTATGCATACGTTATTTAGATACCGCATTCCATTCAGTTTATGCAATGCAAAACATTTGGTTTAACATTTAACGACTGTTAAATATAATGACAAATAAATCAATTCAAATGAACCCATTTCGCAGACACGTAATGACACTAGATTTTTTTTTTATCGTCTGCACATGCAAATAATGAGCCTTGAATTTAAATAGAGCCATAAAAAAAGCAGTCACCCTAATGTCATTGTTTGACATTTGTATCAGCTAAAGTTACTAGATATAAATGGATTAATTTCAGGCGTAACGTTATTACGACGACGGCGAACTAAACAGAGGGTCGAACACGACTTTAGGAATGCTGCGTAACGTTCTAACGTTACGGTTATCGTATCGAGATCGAGAAACCTCGTACTAAATTTCAGAGCGCCTAGTGTAATCGCCAACCAGGCCAAGAAATACGTCTCGATCGCGTTCGCGTTTAACAATTCTCATACTATTTGACACTTAAACGCTAACGCGATCGAGACATATTTTGTGCTTGTTGATTACACTAAAGGCACAGTTTCAAATACGCTTACGGGCGGGCGCTGTTCCAAACGTCATACAAACTCGACAACGTTTACTATTCGATTTTACGTGACGCAGCATTCGTAAAGTCGTGCTCAATCCTCAGATATCATTGAATAGCGCAGTTACGTACAACTTCATAAAATTTGCCAGATATCTTATATATATATATATAAATGAATCCCTATTTCCCTTGGTCACGGCATCACGCCTGAACGGCTGGACCGATTTCGCTAATTCTTTTTTTGTTCTGTTCGTTATTATCAGGAGAAGTTTCTTATGAAAGAAAAAAATAAGGAAATTGCGCGGAAAATTAGAAAATTTATTAACTTAATAAAATCAAAAATCTGCTCATTTATGGCGTCTAAGGCGGAACAAAGTTCGCCGGGTCAGCTAGTATATTTTAAAATCTACAACTCTCATTGTCCACTTTTCCGCACAGATACAACTGGGTATCTTTATCATCATCATCACCAGCCTTCTTTACGTCCCGCTGCTGGGCATAGGCCTCCTCTCAGAATGAGAGGGCTTGGACTATAGTTCCCACGCGGGCCCACTGCGGGTTGGGAACTTCACACACATAATTGAATTGCTTCACAGGCAGGTTTCCTCACGACGTTTTCTTCACCGAAAAGCTAATGATAAATTACAAATGTAATTCCGCACATAAATTCCGAAAAAGCCGAAAGTGCGAGCCGGGGTTTGAACCCACGACCCTCTGCTTGAGAGGCCATAAGTCAAACCAATAGGCTATGACGACTTTTTCTTTACTTTATGGCTAGAGTGAATATGCCTGTTACTCAATCAGTGAGGTGCAACTTTGGCCTCATCTGTACTTTCCGTCAGCTCAGCTCAGACGTGGATCGCTGGTCAGATTTTTTTGTAAATAGGCTAAGCTTCTGGTAGACCTTTACATTGCCACTCAGGTTTAAATGCCTCAATTAAGTACCGATGGTGCCTTGGCTACACCCAATAGTAAAGTTTCCATTACTCTCGAGTGTATTCGCTTCATCCTAATACGGCCTATTAAGACAAGTTGGAAATCAGATTGTAAAGGATCACTCAGAGTCACACTCATAAACATAACTTATTTTTGTAGGACAGAGGAGTTCAAAGACACCACCGCCCTAATCGCGTGACACCACACTCTTACGAGTACGGTATGGGCGGCAGTCAGCCCAATCGTAGGGCGGAAATTATTCTACAAAAACGGCAGTTTCGGTACTCCAATATCCATAACGTTTTGAGCTATGGAAGCTTGAATTGTTTTTCAAATATTATGACAGTTTTGACATTGAGACTCATACAACAAAACTGGTCGATCAAGGATCAACTTACACAAGGTCTTACAATCCGCAACTGACTTTTGCAGCGCAGACGTTCTACTTGCATTGGTTTTAAAGCAATATTGGTCGGAATCCGATGTTAGGGACTACCCTAGCTACAGTCTTAAATTTCCAGCCGTTTTACTCACCCGCGTAAGAATTTAGATATGAACAAATAAGCCTCTTTATGCTTGCGCCATACCTTGTCGTGATGAGTGCTCATTATATTCTGAAGAGGCAATTCTGGCTTCCGATGTGCAATTTGGAGCGAGCGAGTCTAGTCTGTTGATCCATTATTCTAACCATTCCTTTGGTATGCACCACGCCGAACTTTGGTATGCTTCAGCGTAACGACGACGCCTATCCTACTAATATTATGAACGTGAAAGTTTGGGAGGATTGATGGATGTTTCTCACTCTTTCACGCAAGAACTACTTAAGAGATTTTGACGGCACCGTTTTCACAAGCTACCTTTTATCTTCCGTTTCGAATGTTTTCTTATTACGGACACACTGGGCGCCGACGGGGCGACAGTGTGCAAAAACTAATAATAGTTGCGATTACAAGATTATAGTTGAGTTGGAAGACTTCAGACGCTTTGGAAGGACGACATCGGAAAATTGGCAGGGAAGAACTGGATGTTGACAACGACATGGAGACAGTTGAAGGAGGCCTACACCAAATTAGTTGAGGAGGGCTAAGATGATGATGATGGGATCACAAAAGGAAAACGATTGTGTCGGCATTCACCAACCAGATGGGCCGATGAAGAAAAATACTCGCCATCCTCCAAATTCTACTCAGTTGCAAGGGACGAACGGAAACTGGTGAAGACCTGGATACAGACCATTCATTCAAAATGCAAACTGGACATTGATCTGATTGTACCTTTTATCTTGTAAACATACGTAGTTCGAGGGATAGCGATATCAAGTAATATTCAAGTAGTGTCAACTTCCGCAGTGCGCCAGAGGCGTGTCAGCTTGGTACAACGTTCAATCAATCGTTCGTTTCAATGACGTTTCCGCTAAATATGTCAAGGATTTTTACTGAAACGGCTCAATGAGAAACTCGTTTTGAATTTACCCCGCAAAGTACATTATACTAATACATGCGTCACACTTTCCCTCATACTCATTAAAACTGTTTCAAACCGAAAGTACCAAAGCTCACAGAATCCTTATTAAATAAGACGTCTATATTTAGCTTCATAACCGTCTTAATAACAAATCATTACTGCACCTGCAAGCCAAACGTCCCGTTATAAATACTTTCATTACAATTCCCTAAACCGTCTTTCCCTCAGGAAAAATGGCGGTCATTTATTTCAATCGTCCTCCCTTTGTCTGTAATCGGGTCATCTAGAGACGGGATCATTGACAAAACGCCCCCATAGATTCCCATCAATTGCTTTTTGCCAAGAGCCAAAAGAGACGGTGGGGTGATATGTAATGTAATGCCTTGGCAAAAAAATCCCTTAGTCCGGCAATTGGAATCCTACCATCCTATTAATATTATAAGCGCGAAAGTTTGTAAGTGAGTGTGTACGTATGTTTGTTACTTCTCTACGCTGAAGCGACTGGACGGATTTGGTTCACATTTAATACTCTAGAGGCTACATTTTACGAAGGAAAGTTGTATACTTCCCGCAGGAAACGCAGGTGAAACAACATTTAGCGGAATATAGTACCCTAGCTGTTGCCCGCGACTTTGCTCCTCTCCGTCTGCCGTCTTCCGAAGGACATACAATAACATGCGTATAATGTTCCTAATATCTCATCTAGTTATTCATGTAATCTCGGTCTCCTCAACATAATATGCAAAGCCATAAAACTAGTGTGTGCACGACATGACTTGTGACGTGGGATAACAATCCCGGGATCTTGAATATCAATTTCCCGGTATCCCGGATTATATACAAAGGTTCAGAGAATAAAGATTCAGTAAGAGCGAAACCGTTCTTTTCTAGAAATAGCCTAACTATAAAAATAGTATCTATGAAATTGACGACCGAATAGCCTAGTGGTTAGAGACCCTGACTATGAAGCTTGAGGTCCCGGGTTCGAATCCCGGTCGGGGCAGATGTTTGTATGATGAATACGAATGTTTGTTCTCGGGTCTTGGATGTTTAATATGTATATAAGTATGTATTTATCTGTATAAGTATGTTTATCCGTTGTCTAGTACCCATAGTACAGGTGTAGGCAACACCAGTTTGGGACTAGGTCAATCGGTGTCAATTGTCCCACGATATTTATATTGAAATGATGAAATTCCGTACTCAAGACAGAGACCGATGGCACGAAGTATTAGCTATAAGTACTCGTGTAAGCCTAAGTTTAATTGTAGTCTGTAACATTACAAGTATTTCTGTCTTGTCTACGTGTTTCGTTCGTGACCTATCGTATTGGAAAGCGGCCAGGAGCGTTCTCGATAGCTTTATTCATCGGATTGATTGCGGTCTATTCTAATACGGAAAAACAGTACGCTCAAATTAATATTGAAATGTCGCTGTTGAAAATTACTTTTAATTGACAAGATTTCATATCTCTAAGACTTGCTTACTTGTCTGTACCTATTCTCTTTGGAAAGTGGAACAAAACAATAGTTTGAAATTTTCGATATTTAATTTATCAAAATTTATTAAGAGGTTCTTATTCTAAAAGGGCGTAACTACAGTTCTACGTTCAGATTACAGAACAAACCAGAACCCGCGAGCGCGCCTCAAACTGAAGCAACTAAAATTACACTTAAATACTGTAGTTTCGTGGAGTGATCTCCGTGCACGCAGCGTATCGTGACCATGTTGTTCGAATGACAATATTAATTAATCGCTCTTACATACAGAAATGCCGTTGGGTTTATAAAAAACAGACGAGGATTATATTTTAAGTGTAAACAAGTAGCGAAATCAATAATCAATGGACACGGTGCGCGGCGTGCGGTTATGATTGAACGCGGCTTCTGGTTTGTTCTGTATTCTGAGGTTCCACGTCTATGCTATAATAGATCCATTACCTTTGTCTTGCCTCCATAACAACAAAGTAAAGACTTTTACGACGATAATGTGACGTTATCAAATTCACTTAACAATGCCTTGAATTTTATGAACGGTGTATTAAATTTTAAATATTAATTTCAAATTCCTTATCCTAGGCGACTCGCGGCATACGAAAGAGATCATGAATACCAATATTATATTTTCGAATAAAACCAAGAATGCCACTATAAAATTCGCTTAAAATAAAATTTATTATCACTTCACGACCTTTCGCCATTTTATAGCATCAGTTCAAAATAGAATATTTACATATGGGGGCTTATGCGTTTTCACTGTGGTCATAAAAAAAGGTTGTATCCGTAAATGTGAGCATTGACAGTGCAAATATTATTATTTGGATATTATGTTTTCTACTAAACCTAAGGTGCTCAAAAAAAAATCTGAACACCCACGCGTCACAATACAGTCACGCTCATTAATTTTTAAGTATCTTAGGCGCATTGGATAGACAATTTGGCCAAATATTCGTTCCTAAGCCTTAGTGAACGTCTATCTGTCATAGGTTGCTTTTACACGAATTCAACTAAGTACAGTCAGCAGCAACAGTAGCTAATAAGCCGACGCATTCACAATGATCTAAGCACGACTCTATTGTTATAGACATAAGAGCTTGTGCAGATCACTGTTACCGCTTCGGTTATTTATTTAGCTACTTCAGCTGCTGTGTACCACAAATCCATTTTCTTTCAACACTTTATTTTACCATTTTGCCGGCGTGATTAATATAATAGTCATGCTAAATTACAGCTTTCTAGTAGCAAGTCTCTGAGTTAAGCCGCGGATAGATATAAGGGTTCCTTGTTGACTATTGTACCCTAAGAATGGGATATACTTAGTTACAAATTATCGTGACACAATATTACGAGTAAACATACTTACTCTTTCAACCTCGAATAAATAGGTATCTTCCTTCTTTCTACTAAGCAATCTGACCTTCGCTTAGACTTTAATTACAGAATGTTAATTTCCACAAGTAACGTTGCTAGTCTAGACATGTCCTAATTTTTCCGTAATCACATCACAACAAAATTTAATTAAGACTAAGACCTCTTTGTTTTACGTGACCCTTTTTCATACCTTTTACGCGTTAATATTCATTTGCCTTTATTATGTTGGCACTAAGGATTTTAACGTGAAAGACGATATACGACCCGTCTGGTGTGGTCCGTTATAGATACTGGCAAGCAAGGTCAAAGCGTTGACGTTTGGTGCAAAAAAAGAAAACACAATCAAATTACAAACATATCTCTACGTCTGGTCAAAAAGTGTCATACCGTTATCTTATATAAAAATAACGTCCACTTTCGACAGCCGTGACTTTATCACCCGCACAAATAAGTCGGCGACGCTAACAAATGTCAGGTGCATAAAAGTGTCATTAATTTAATGCTCATTTTACAGCCGATTATCGATTTTATGTTGCCAGTAAAATTCCCGAGCTTCGTTGTAATTGCGTTTTTCGGGTGGTAACATTTTTTATTGCGTTTCTTAATAAAGCGAAGATTAAATTCAAATCACTTTTCTTAAATCAACGCAGATCTGAAGGGCATTTGCGTAAATATTTAACTCTCGTCTTCGGTTTGAAATGTTAGTTTTTGTACGACTGTTACAGCTAGCTGTTTCCGATAAATAAATAGGTATATAGTTGTCAGCCCATACAAAATGAACGCGATTGTGATTCAGTGCGAATTAGAATATAAGGCTCGTTTCTATGACCACTTTATTATACTCGTGACAATCTAGGTAAGTAATTATTAATCGAAGACTTTTTCCTACTTATTTTAGTAAAAATCAATACAGACAGCTTGCCTAATATGACCGTTTTAATAACGGACCCATCGCATTGTATTGTATATAGCCTAATAAATAAAGGCAATAAAAATATAGTTATAAGTTTTCCATTCATTGAGTTAAGTTCTCAAATAAGACAGATCAGTGTAGTTTTAGAGATGTCCAAATGATATGAATCGAATCTAATTGTGCAATCGATATAATTACGATGTATAATTTGACTTGTAATAAATAAGAGGAGGCCTCGGAGGAAATCTCGTAGCTTAATTAGGCGACTTGGTGAGCCTCCTGGCGTAAACGCGCTACTTGACTTTAAAGATCCCAACATTATAAAACAATTGCATAAAATACTGTTAATCTGCCATTATGCTGTTCATTAAATACTCGGGTAAATATTAGCGGGTGGTAGGACCTTGTGCTAGGTCCGTCCGGATCGTTACCACCATCTTACTCGCTAGTCCTGCCGCTAAGCAGCAGTGCTTGCACAGTGGAGAGTAAGACAGCCGGTGTAATTACGGGCACGAGAGGCATTTCATCTTAGCTCTCTAGGTTGGCAACGCATCTGCGCACCCTCCGGGGTTGTGGGTGTCTATGGGCAGTGGTGATCACTTACCATCAGGTGACCCGCTTGCTCGTTTGCCTTCGTCGTCGTATAAAAAAAAAAACTATTCAATATGGGTATGGATTCTAAAGGAAAACATGCGCATTGTTTGCAAGTCATTTTAAGATTTTCTACTTCCCCACCTAAAAACATTTTAAGGGTACAAGAGAAGAACATGTCACTAAAACACCTTAGAAAAATTTTGAGTTATCGCGATTTGAAAGTTTGGAACGATGCAATTATCCATATAATTTTCGTGAACATTTTTTTTCAAAGTGATAAAAGAGACATGTTACATAAATATTTGTATCTTTAACTGAGTGGTAACTTATAGTCTATCGAGTGCTCTGCATTTTGAGATTAAAATCTCATAAAAAAAGAGTGTCTAGACACGTTCTTTCCATGTTATCTTCACTTGTAATTGTTTGAATAAAAAGTAGCTATGTATGCGTCACTCTCTGCGGCCACAACTTGTGAACCCTTCCATTTAGGGCACAATACATATATGATACGATATTAAAGAAAAATCATCACGAGGCCGCGGTTTCGCGTTTTACGAACAATGGGATTTTGGGTTTAGCTACTTGTGGAACTCACTTTAAACTCGCTTTATAAGTCATAAGTTTTTTCTGCGGGTGGTAGGATCTTGTGCAAGATGCGTCCGGATCGCTACTACCATCTTACTCGCTAATCCTACCGCTAAGCAGCAGTGATTGCACTGTTGTGTTCCAGTGTGGAGAGTAAGACAGCTGGTGTAATTACGGGCACAAGAGGCATTTCGTCCTAGCTGTCTAGGTTGGCAACGCATCTGAAAACCGTCCGGGGTTGCGGGTGTCTATGGGCAGTGGTCATCACTTACCATCAGGTGATCCATTTGCTCGTTTGCCTTCCTTGTTGTGTAAAAAAAAGCATATTTTGCGTGTGTGCAATGGCCGTGCGTGGTCAGATGTAATTTATCTTAATTGTTAAGTTTTTTTTTTGATACAAGCTTTTTAATAGATGTGGGTCAAACTAAATTTGGAATATTTGATTACAGACCCGCATGCTTATTGTCAAAATCGCTCGCAATCGCCATTTTGTATGGGCTGACAATTGGTATCGGAAGCAGCTAGCTGTCACGGTCATCCAGAAACTGACATTTCAATCCGATGACGAGTGTCAAAATAGTTAGTTATAGGTCAGGTGAAACTAAGCTTGCAAAAAAAAACCGGCCAAGTGCGAGTCGGACTCGCGCACGAGGGTTCCGTAGAAAGATTTTAACGCTTTTCCCCAGTGTTTTAAGAAGTCCAGCGTTAGCAGAGCCTTGCTGCTGAGCAAAATATACGCAGTGTGGGCAACTTATGTTGGTCTGTGAAATCTACAGACAGACATAAAAATTTAAGATTTTGAGACTTTTCTGAGTGGTTGCGCTATAAGAGCTACCTTCATACCAAATTTCAAGTTTCTAGGACAGCTGGAAGTACCCTTTAGGTTTTTGGAAATCTGCAATTTGTATGGAAACATATTTTTTAATGACTGTATCTTTTGATTGCGTTGACTTAGAAGGTTGATTTTTCACGGCTTTAAGGGACCGCAGGCTTGAGTATTTGATATTAATTTCAGTATGCTACCTCCACGCGTTCCAGAGAAAAAGGGTCTTGACAGACAGACAGACGGACAAAAAAGTGATCCTATAAGGGTTCCGTTTTTTCCTTTTGAGGTACGGAACCCTAAAAAGAAAATTTTAATTCTAAAAGCAACGCGCTAAAAGTCTACGCAAATCCCTGTACAAAATAAACAGCGTTTCGCCGAGCTCAAGAGATTTTTGACAGTCGCTTAAGCGCAAATGAAGGTGTTAATAATAACACTCGGAAATTTTTCAGCCCGTTCTTACATTTTCTGAAAAAACACTTGGACTTTACGTTAAGTAGATCATACAGCTTAGGTACTTAGTACTTAGCAAGCAGCTACTTTATTTTAACAAGTATTTGGTGGTGAAGAACAATTTTAAATGGTTTATTGCGAAGTGGTTGAGGACGCTTTGCAGGCATAAAAATAACAAAATTATGATTTAGATTATCCCTACCTATTACTTATACTTATAAAACAGATCCTTTAGTAACTGACTTACTGAAGTCAGTCAGTCAATACTGACAGACAACGCACAGCTTAAACTTTGAGCTAGAGTGTTAAATTTTGGTAAACATAGAACTTGAATATCATTGAGATGCACTAAGAAATAATATTTTGAAATCCCCACGGGGGCAAAATCGAGGGAATAAACTAATTTATTGAGTGAAGTACATGGTTTACATATGTCAGTAGTGGAAGTGGTGGCATGTTGAGCGGTTGTTGTTGTGCTTCGTAAATGGCCTCGTGGAGAGTGCCGAAACGCGTCAGCGTTTAGTATAGTGGTGGTGGTGATAGTTGGGTCTGTGTGGCATGTGTTGATTCGTGTAGCAGTGGAGGCGGAGGTGTTGCATGGAAACATACATTTGCCGCACAGATATAACTATTTGTCATTAGTGGTCGCGGGTGAGCAAAATAATTGTTTTTTAGTGGAATAAACTAGTTTTATGTACATAAAAAACGAATCCAGAGTTTTACTGCCACTTTAAAAAAGTCAATAAAAAATGCAATATCTCTAAACCGATTTTGATAAAATATGTCTAAGAAACATCGCTATAAAACTGCTCTCAAATAAAAAGCAAACCGCATTCAAAGCGGTTCAACCGTATAAGGACTACGGTGCCACAGACAGACGCACAGATGTGTGCATCACAGTCACTAAAAAGGCTTTTTCCATAGAAATTGTCAAAATCCAAAAACCTAAAGGGTACTTCCAGTTGTCCTAGAAACTTCAAATAGCACAATCACTGAAAAAGTCTCAAAATCTTAAATTTTTATGTCCGTCTGTAGATTTCACAGACCTACGATCAGGGCTCTGCCACACACAAACACACATAGCGGTTAAATCAAACTTGTAACACCCCTCTATTTGCGTCGGGGGAATAAATCAGGATCTCAAGATAGTCTCGACAATTTCAAAGTCCTGGGACACAAGATAACCCGTGTTCAAAGTCTCGGGACGTCCCGGGACTAGGTGACTTCTTAAAAAAAAATACAGTTTTTTCAATTTCGAGTTCATTTCAGTTTAAATTAAGTTTTAAGTACTTGTGTTTTTTAAGCAAATAGTAAATTTCTAAATATATACTCACAGGCACAATAAATCACCCATCCTATTTTATTTACTATTTATTGTAAAAGTGTTCTTTATATATAAATAACAGTTTTTACACTAATCAAGAAAGCAAAGGTGGGCGATTAATTTTGCCCGTGAGTATGTTATAAGTCCTAACATAGTTCAGTCGGTCAGTTACTTTGCGTCCTACAACTCAAAGGACTGTTATTTATGAAGCTGTCCGGTGGACACGTGGCAAAAGGTGGGTCGTACGCAGTGATATATCTTGTCCGGATTTAATCTGTTCTAAGGCGAGTCCCGGCGGCATTGCGTTGTCGGAAGTCGCTGCGAATTACAAAAGTTAAAAGTAGAAGCCCAAAAGGGAAAACAGAGGGAAAATGGAGTTGGAGAGTTTTGGATATGACTGGGCGATAGCGACAGAAATGCATGGGTTGTTTCCTAATGCGATAGAGCTACAATTAACTCATAAGTCAGTGTAATTGTAACATGATTCCAATAACTCATTTAAGGCATTTACATTATATTTTTCTTGATTATGACATCAATTAAGATAAGTGACTTACGTATTTGACAACTTGCATTTGTTGGCAATTTTAAAGGAAATACCTGAATACTTTTTTGGGAAGTTCAAGAAACATGACTCCATAACAGTTTTAAATGATTTGCGTTTAATTACATAAGACGTAATGAGAACGGGATGTTGACCGCGATTACCTTATATGTTTGACGAGCACCCGATATTTCGACGCAGTTACATGCATCACGGCTAGACCCGGGAGTTTGCCTGTTCTAATTATGTAATAACTATAACCCCCATGACACAATTTTTACAACTTAGTCTTAAGTGGGTGAGTCAAAACCGTAAAAAAGTAAAAAGAGGCGAAAAATACATGAGAACATACAGTTGCGCGTGTAAAAAAATATAACAAACGGCACTAAACAAAACCAAGAAATCAGTTTCACCGTGAAACTGAGTTATGGCGCATTTAAAAAAAAATTGTAAGCGGAAACACTTGATTTACGAGACGGCTAGTTTTTATACGTCGCGGTTGGCTTTCGATTAGTTTGGCTGTAAAAGTTATGGAGACTGTACCTATACTGAGAAGGATAAAGATTAAAGTTTATTTAGAATAACATTCTCTTGAGTTAGGATTGATTTTCTAAATTGTGACGATTTTGTAATGGGAGAGCCATCCTGTAGCTATTTGCTGCCGTACGAATGGGCCGGCTCACCACCCTAGTACCACCCTCTCGCAGAAAATCGGAGTGAAGCAACAGCACCCCTGTTGCGTTTCGTTCGGTCAGTAAGGCCCGATCCCCTTCCCCCCTCTCCTCTATCCCTTTTTCTCCTTAAAGGCCGGCGACGGACTAGTGACTCTCTTGGGGTTGCTGGTTCTCATGGGTGGCGGTGATCGCTTATCATTACGTGACCCGTTTGCTCGTTTGCCTCTGTCTTACAATAAAAAAAATATATATATGTTTGTAGAGAGGTTTCACAGGTTCACATTATTATTAATTGTCTACAATGCGTTTGCCAATTTGGGCATATTTTTACTTCGCTTTTGTTCGTGGCCAGTTAACCTTAATTTGATAACATAAAAAACATATATATATTCAAGTCTCATCGTCACTTACGCGTCCTAAAATTTTTATTTATAAAAAAAATACAAAAAGTAGTCTTAGATCATGCAGTGCAAATTGCCAAATTAAGGGCCTAGGTAATTATTTATCGTAGTGTAGCAGTCTGTCAAACATGTTGATTTTAATTTGCCTCAACACAACAATAATGTACATAACATTTGTATAACTTTAAAACCAAAATCACAGCGCCAGACGAATACGCGTAAACGAGAAAATCGACACCTCCCGTCCTCCATCTTTGCAAAAATGCTTCTAAAAAATTCCCCGAAACACGCCGAAATTCAATCTTGTTTTAACAAAATACGAGTCGGACAATGGCGGCCCAAAAAACGCCAACAATGCTAAATTGCGAAACGAAAATAAAAACAAAAATACATAAACGTATGGGCATACAAAGGTGCCGAGATGTTTCTGAGAAGCAAAGCGCGAGAGCTGGGAGGTTGGGAAGGTAAGGCGAAATTTAATGACTAAGGAATTCGCTGTGAAAGAAAATTTGGGAAAAGATTGGTGACTTCTGTACTGTCAGTAGCACACGCTCTAATCAGCGTTCAAACAGGCCGTTTTTTCCCCAATCGTAGTACCTAAGTGTCATGTTTTCTTTTGTTTTTGTAACACGAAACTGAAATTTAATTACATTTTGGTTGCGTGAATGTTTGAAACATAACCTAGTGGCTAGGGAGTTTAACTTTTTGCAATTAAGCGTAGTACCTACTTGAGTAATGTGTTTGAGTAATGTATATTGAGTTTTGACTCATGATTTTAGATTTTGAAACTATCTGACCCGGCGACCTTCATATCACTTTCAATTTCATTTTTATTTTTGAGCTTTCACGTATTTGTTTAAACCACCCCCGTATCAAAACAAAATAAAAAAATCGGTTAAGCCGTTTTTAAGTTTTAGCGAGATTGACAAACAGCAATTGATTTATGCATATGCATACCTAGTGACGAAAATTTTATCACTAAACATAAATACTTGACCAACTCGCTTCTCTCATATATACCTTAAAACACAACCTAACCTAACCAACTTAGAAAAGTTGCAAAACCCGATATTTTAATTTAAAAGTTCAATATCTCGAAAACGGCTCAATTGACTTCGACGAAACTTAGCTAAGAACCATCTCCATTAAACTAGCTTTCGACTTAAAAAAAGCCGCGTTCAAATCGGTCCATCCGTTTGGGAGTTATGATGCCACAAACAGATACACAGGTCAAACTTATAAACCCTTCTTTTTGCGTCGGGGGGTTTGGCAACGAAACCCTCTAAGTTAAGTTTAAACTCCCCAGCGTACCTTAACCAGACGACAGCTAGTTCACAAAAAGCGGAAGATTCAACCGCTAATTTCATTGCACCTCAGACGCCGCGCATACCCACGTAGCGATTGGCGTTCCGATGCACCCATCATTCGATTAAAGCCGATCACAGCAAAAACAGTAATTGCTTGGAGACAAATTAATCCCATTATACGACCGACGAAACGGATCGCCTGGAGCCTTCAAGTAATATTAAGGCGGTAGAAAATATTATGTAGAGATTTTACTGCAAGTTTTTTACATCATCCATTACACGTTCGCCGTCGATAAGCGGCTACAGCCGTTATAACAATGGAAATTTTATTGTGTGTGTGGTTTACCGGCGGAAACATTAATACACATACATCTGGCCCCTATTTCACTAACTTTAGATAATGTCACTTTACAATGACAATTTAATGTAAATTGCTGACTTCAAGCGTTTTTGTTGTAGCGCGCTTCATAATTGGCAGTGAAATGTAGAGTACCAAGCGAAATAATTCAAACGTCCAATTAGCCCTATTACATTGCTCATTACTTGAAGTCAAGATTAACGAAGGCAAGCTTAAAAAAGAATCGAATGTCAAACAGACAAAAACGTCCCACCCTTATCACACGCACACGAGACGTTGTCCCAGCAAGGTTTATCTCTATTTTATATAAATAATAAATAAATATCATGGGACAAATTGACACCAATTGACCTAGTCTCAAACTAGGCAAAGCCTGTAGTATGGGTAGACAACGGATAAACATACTTAGTTAGAATCCGGGGCGTGGTTGCATGCGCTGCCTTCGCCTCACCTGGGCACCTTACTGGATGACGACTCTCTGCGGGTGGCGGTGGCTCTCCGCCTGGGCTGCAAGGTGTGCGAACCCCATGTATGCACCTGCGGTTCCATGGTGGAGGCCGATGGCCATCACGCACTGAGTTGCCATCGTTGTTCTGGGAGGTTCCCGCGGCACCATGCCCTCAATGACATTGTCCGTAGAGCCCTCACATCGGCAAACGTGCCCTGCGTACTTGAGCCTCCTGGTCTAAGCAGATCTGATGGCAAGAGGCCGGACGGCCTGACTCTGGTGCCCTGGAAGAACGGAAAGTGCCTAGTATGGGACGTTACTTGCGTCAGCACTGTTGCCGCCAGCCACCTGAGCCGTACCGTCGGCGCCCCGTCTGCAGCCGCGGAGGAGGCCGGTGCAAAGAAACTGCTTAAGTACGCAGCCTTGGAGCAGCTGTACCACTTTGTTCCTGTGGCTGTGGAGACCTTGGGCAGTTGGGGTGCGGATGCAAAGGGTTTTGTGCGGGAGTTGAGTCGTAGGCTCGCGGATGTCTCTGGTGACTCCCGCTCCAGTTCGTTTTTGGTGCAGAGGTTGGCCATCGCCATTCAGCGCGGTAATGCGGCGAGTGTGATGGGGACCTTTGCGCCGGGAACGGTCAGGGGCGGGTTATTTGATTAGTGTTTTTAGGGGTTTATTTTTGACATTGATTAACTAACATAGTAATTAAGTAGGACCAATGTTACTAATCACTAGCAATTAAAACAACGTGAAATACATGATTTTCATTTGTCCCTTGGAAAAACTTAGATAGATAAATACATAATTATATACATATTAATCATCCAAGACCCGAGAACAAACATTTGTATTCATCATACAAACATCTGCCCCGACCGGGATTCGAACCCGGGACCTCAAGCTTCATAGTCAGGGTCTCTAACTACTAGACTATTCGGTCGTCAATACTTAATCTGTGTCGCGATACATTTGGGAAAGCGCAAAATTTAGTTAACTATAAGATTGCGTTTCGATCTGGGGCCTTAGGACGAATATTCGAACACTAGGTATGCATAATCTAGTGGAGCGTTGGCGAGAAAATGTGTATGACGTTTGGAACAGCGCTCCCCCGTGAACGTATTTGGTACTAAAATTTAGTACGAATTTTCTCGATGTCGATACGATAACGATTACGTTACGTAAGATTCGAATATTCGTACTCGGAGCTCAGAAGCTAACGAATTTACTGAGATTCAAATACCTTTTCGAATCGCACCACTAAATTTGAATCTCATCACAAATCTGCTTACTAAACAGCAAATAGGAAATGGCACTCTATTTACGTTATTAGAAAATACTTCTAAGCGTCAAAACAAAAACTCATAAAAGACATGATATATTGAAAGGTTTATTACTTCTGTGATGTAAGCCAATAGCTTAACTCAAACTGCCAACGACAAATAACTGAAATTTACTCGCAAAACAGACAGTTACGATAATACAACTGAACAGTACAATTCAAATGTTGACAGGTAAATCGCGAAAAAAACAATAAATAAATTGTAACTGGCAGCTGGTTTCCTTAAACGCATCCATTGCCTGCATCTGTGGTCTCAGAACTGCCAACCTAACGCACGCGAGTGGCTGTCAAAGAGAGCTCCATCATACCTCATAAGCGCCACTTATCGGCCCTAGTGGTCAAGACTGGAACTATTTTATCCTAATAATATTTTCGTACCGATTTTGGTTGTGTCTGCGATGCCATTGTGAAAAGATCCCGTGATGGAAAAGGAACAAATTTCTTTGACTGTACACGAGTTAACGCTAACAGGCGCCTTGTTTTATGAATTTGGCGAATATATTAATACTTACCGACGTAAATCAATATACAAGGTCCCCGAAAATAGTATACCTAGCCAACTTATAAAATTTGATAAGTTATAATTTCAAAATTACCTAAGAACATCCGTTTAGGAGCTACGATGTCACCGACAAACACAGATAAACACGCCAAACTTATAATACTCCTTTAATATGAAACTACCGTGAGACTCAATCATAGTGAAATAAAAACGGATCACTCACGTATATAAGTCGAGTTTAGCCCGACATGTTTCGGACTAATTCGTAGTCCTTCCTCTGGGAGCAGAGCCGCGGCGCGCAGTGTGCGTCTCGCCGCCGCTGGGTCGTGCGCTCCCAGAGGAAGGACTACGAATTAGTCCGAAACATGTCCGGCTAAACTCGACTTATATACGTGAGTGACCCGTTTTTATTTCATTATAATACTCCTCTTTTTTGGCTTGGCGGTTGACATATTCATAGTGACTAAATTAATTATGGAAGAGCGGGACTTCTTGACACAGGTATTTTATACTTACTAGGAAGTCCCAACGTCAACACTGTTACTGTACCTATGATTACGGAAATAAATATTTTTTAATATAAAGAAATAAACGCTTTTTTCGTCAAGCATCAGTCCCATCCGAAACAGCGGTTATTTCGACTCAACAAAACCTAGAGGGCGCCACTTACATTACGTGAAAGGAACCGGAAATTGGTTCCCGAGCAGACTCTTAACGCTCCCCGTGATTTCTGTCGATTAGCGCACCTCTATTCGCATTCCGATAGCAGGACCACATGCAAATTCCAACCTTCACGTCCTAAAAATAAGGACACGTGGTAATTTGTACGAAGGTATAAGTAACTAGGTAATTTGTATAAGCCAATTTGTATTTGCGTTTGGAGAACGGAATGTAGTTCAAATTTAGACCGTGTTTGTATTCAATTAGGGGAACGGGCTATCGTTTCATGATGTATCGTTAAGTTGGGAATAATAGGTACGGGTTGGGTCGATTTACAATGACAGGTCGTGTTTACGTTAAAATGCAATCATGCATGCATTTTTACCAGGCTGCAGCGCAGCAAGGAGGGTTATGATTTAAGAGTTTCGGGGGCATTCGAGTATGGTCGTCATCAGGGGTGATATTCTCTAAGGTTATTCAGGCTGTTTTCACGCTTCGGCGGTAGCGACACGGAAAGGCTCTGTGTACTCCTACTCGGCGTACAACTACTCTCCTCACTACACACGTGAATGATCCGTTTATTTCACTACAATTTGGTATGGTTGTGTAAATTGGATGACAACACAAGTACAGTCAACAAAACGTTCTGTTCTGTTCTTTCTGTACTGGCAGTCAACACAAAAGCTTGTATAAAAATAATAACACTGACTCAACAGCAACAAAAGAAACAAAGAATCCTTTACGTGTCTATTGGAGGTTACCCCATTGTTTCCCGTCTCGTAACCGCCCATAAACTTCACGGCGTCGTTAAATCGTCACACTTAATCGATTCAATATTAATAAACCGATTAATATTAATAAACCGATGTTCCCACAGCACGAGGTTACATCACTAGTGCGTGGGATGGTAACAAAGGTTTAGGGATCTTAATCCTGTTGGGTAAATAAAATCATCATCATCATCACCATGGCAGCTGATTGACGTCCACTGCTGAACATAGGCCTCCCCCAAGGCTCTCCACTCAGACCGGTCTTGTGCTTACCGCATCCACCGCGGTCCCGCGATCTTTACTAGGTCGTCGCTCCATCTTGTTGGGGCTTGTTGTAGGTAAATAAAATAAATAAATATAATGGGACAATTGACACTAATATAATAATAATATTTTTCCTCTCTTTCCTTCCATCTTTCCTTCCATCTTTCCTTCCATCTTTCCTTCTATAATTTTTAGTATCAAATCGACGTGTCGTATCAAATGACCTAAGGTATCTGTATTTGACGACCTAGTGGTTAGAGACCCAGACTATGAAGCTTGAGGTGCCGGGTTCGCACCCCGGTCGGGGCAGATGTTTGTATGATATGATGAATACGAATATTTGTTCTCGGGTCTTGGATATTTAATGTGACTATATTTAAGTATGTATTTATCTCTATTTGTCCATACTTGTCTAGTACCCACAGTACAGGCTTTGCCTAGTTTGGGAGTAGGTCAATTGGTGTCAATTGTCCCATGACATTTATTTATTTATTTACTAGTGTAATTAAAACACATAAAAATATACATGGACGTCTTGATCTCACTAACATTCTTGACAATTTAAAAAAAGGAATCAATAAGGCAATTAATAATCCGTACGTACCTCATAGACGTAATCTACAGGACGTTCTCATTTCTCAGATTGTAGTTATTCGTAATATACGACACTACTACATAATTAACATTGACAATGACGAATTGATGTTAACGTCAAGTTTCGTGGAATCTTATTTCCAAACGAAGGGACCAATTCGCTATGCTAGTTATAATTGGCAATGTTTTTCTTTCTCATAAGTTTCACCAAAGTTGGAATTTCAAAAGAAAATGTGCAGTGGGGGAGTTTTTTTAAGTTGCAGATACGTAATTTTACTTCTTAACGGTTTTCGTTTGTGATATTAGTTGACGGATGTAAGTTAATGAAGTAAAAAGGTCACGTTAAATAAAAACAAGCGACTAGCGAGTGTTTTAAAAAAGTGCAATATACCTGAACAAAAGGTGAAGGTACGAAACAACGATCTATTATGCAAATGCCCAGTTACAATAGTGCTGATTCAAAATATAGTACTGATTCAAAATATAGTGCTGATTCATACAGCATCTTCACTATTCACATTTTTCTAGATAATGCAGGTAAACACCATTGAAACTCGCCGTACAATCACATCAATTGAATCATGATCACATTTTCACAATAAATGTCATATTCATCAATGAATTAAGGTTGTGGTATTGTTGTTGTGGTGGATTTCGATACATACTTTTGCACTTGGTCGTACCTATGTCTATACTTTTCTTTACGAACATAGACTCAACCATTACATTTACCTACATTACATTATGTTTTTTTTTCTAAGAGATAAAGGGACCACACTTTTATCCCGGGAAAGTGCAAAGTTTCTACGAAAAACATATGAAGTTGCCGGCAACAGGTGAAAAACGCTAGACTTGCTTGTTTGCCACACGCAACAAACAAGTCTAGCATTTTTCTCCTACGGTCAACATTATCATTAATCAGAAACTTCATAGCTGTGCAATGTGTCAGGATTGACTTCATAGCGGCGGGGCACTATAGTAAATTATATTTTTAATAAATTCACCGAAACATGAATACACAGAAAAAAACCCAGAAAAATACCAACCCCGGGAATCGAACCCGGAACCTCGACACTCTTCTGTGTATTCATGTTTCGGTGAGTTCATTAAAAATATAATTGATATTCAAGGAAAAACCGTAAAAATAAAAAAATTGAAAAAAAGAACCCAAAAAGAATTTATAATTGTGATCACTATAGTAAATATCACATCGAATAAACAAAGCCGCTATTTTACATCTAGATCCTTCTTTCTTGAGGGAGTTAAGAACAAACTACATGCAATCCAAATGCCAAAATTACCAACATCCTGTAGGCGTAACTATTTGCGCTAAGATCTCAAGAATCATCTTGTATCGCGATACCTTAATGGTTATAAAAAAGAATATGTCAACTTTTCCTGACGTTCGAGAACCGACTCTAACAGCGTACATTAACAGTTTAAATTTGATAGTATGTGATAAAATAGGGTAAAACAACCAATACCGGTCACTGTGGGAACAGGACCCGTATTACGCTTTTTAACTTGTGCTATGCTATTGAGCCGCTAAATAACGGCGAAGTCTTGTATTAAAACGTTTTCTTCATCCAAACTCTACTTATGACAGCATTTAAAAAGTAGAGCCTTGAAAGCGTATTTCTCAAATTAAAAAAAAGTTAAGTAGGTACACGAATTCCTATCGATTTGAGACTAAGACGAATCCAATGACACCTTAGACGTTGAAATCTGTCAAACGGTTTAGGATGTTGGAAAAACATATTATTAACCATCCTTGGGCAGTCGGGTAAATACAGATAAGCAGTGTATTGAAAATGTAAACGTGTGCAAAATGTGTTAATGGCGTTGCCATTCTTTTTACACAATTTTTCCCACCCAAATTGTCCAGCAATCCGCTCAAAACATAACAGCGATTCCCGCGAAATAAAAGCGTCATATAAAAAAACCCCGCCCTATTCCGTAGAGCCAGCGGGAAGCTTTATTACGAACATTCTGCGAAGATAATTTACATTAATTCCCAAGCATATAACATAGTGTGTTAACCACAGTACGAGGGCAGCATGCCTTCAGTATACATGGAACCCATTTTAGGCTAAGTAGATTCTGGGCTCGTGCAGAGCAAGTAGGGTGAGGCGCCAGTGAAAGCGGAAATAGTTGAGTAGTTTTTAGGTGTAGAAAAAAAGAGTTTCTTTAGTTTGTTTACACAAATCACTCTTCAGGCAGATGTTTTGCCTGGAGACGGAAGTCCGAAAGAGGAGACTTATAGTAGTTATATTTATGCTTGCGACTTGAGAAACTACGTTAGCGCGATGTAGAACAGTGATGACGTCATCCGCCCTCGCTACAAATTTTTAGGTATATACGAGATCTTATAATGTAAGTATTGTGTACGGCGTTGGGCTTAAGTCAACCTTTGTTCACAAAAATTAAGCAAATGTATATCAGAAATGGGAAAACACTGTCAATAAATATAAAATATATATGTTTAAATCACAAGAAGTGCAGAAGCAAATTCTTTTACAACCACAGTATTTAATGTACATGTGAAGTAACCAAGATCTAGCCGTATATGACCGGCCGGGCATTTGCGTAACTATGATGACACTCTTCATCGGATTGAAATATCAGTTTTTATACGTCTGCGTCTGCGACAGCTGTAACGCCGTAAAAGTTACGGGTTACTTTTTCCTATTTTGGGCGCTGCCGTTCAGTTGTTCTTCTGCCAGTATCCGTTATTATCTTGCCTAAGATGCTATCTAGATCTTTTCATAGTATTTGGAGGCTTACCTCGTCGCTTTTCGTCCCATAGTTAACACGGAAAAGCGTCGCCAAACCGGCGCAGCCAATGCATGGTTTTGAGCACTCATCGGCGCCTTTAGACCATAGTATATTTATATCTGGGTGCATGGTACTGTAAGCCCTTTCTTTGAGTTCACTTTTCATACACTTTTCACTCGTATTTCATTCCTATTTGGATCTTAAATCTAGAGACCGTGTAGCACGCTGTCGTTGTGTTATTGCAAACTGTCAAAAGACGAAACGTCACTCTGACGTTTGACAGGAGTCTAAAGCGGGCGCTACACCGCGTACGCGCAAGCAGTTGTTTATCGATTTTTCCTTTTTGCAAGTCTAGTTATTAGTTTCACCTATAGCTTTCCTTAATTCAGCTTGAGGAATGGTTGCCTTAATTCGTAACGTAAGTATGTAATATCAGTTTTGTTGTCATTGGAAGACTAGGCATGTGCTAAGTACCGGTGAGGTGATTGGAATGCAGTTGGCGCATCCCTAGGGCGTCGGGTCGAAAAGGTCATGGCGAGATGACTGTGCCGAATTGATTTCGTGTTAGAGGATCGATTAATGTCGCGTCCAGGTCGATATTAACTAATATTGTCCAATAAGGTGTTTGTTATGTTTCCTGCACAAGGAGGAATTGTGAGTATAGTTGTAATATTTGCATTCGAACGTCGAATCGCAATGGTGTGACGACAATGTGTAAACGGGGTTTTTGCTTGGTTTCAGTTCTAAGGTCTTGCTATCCCAAGCACGTATACAGTCAGCGGTCCCGACTCTAAAGGCCAATATGTGTTAACGCGTTTCTTAAGGTAATTTTGGTAGCGTGAAATGTCTTCGTCGTCAAAGTTACGTAGTCATCACGCACTCTTGCTAAATAGAATTTATTCTGTTTCAGAACCTATACAGTCAGCGGTCCCGACTCTAAAGGCCAATAGGTGTTAACGCGTCTCTTAAGATGTTGCTCACGGTCTAGGCGTAACATTTTAGTACCTCAGCGGTCCCGAGGTTAAAGGCCAACTTACTAAAATCTATCTGCCCGAAAGGTAAACCTGAACTTTGGTGTATGGTTGTGATCGGGTGACGTGTCTATCATTTTCTTTGACTGAAGTGTTAATTTGTTCATTTCAGGGCGTTTAAGGCTACCCTGAAAGTTTAAGGCTACCCTGAAAGTTTCCAGGCTACCCTGGGAGTTTAAGCCCACTCGGTAGGATGTACCGTAATTAGTGAAGCCGTAACGGCTGCGTGAAGGTGAAGCCACTCTAGGTCGTAAAGGCTCAGCGAGGGCTCATGGTCTTGCGACGGATGGAGGTGCTCCGTGAGGTCTGCTGCGGCTGGTGACGTGGTTGCGGACCAAGAACTCTCCGGGTGGTGGTGCGCACGCCTCCCGTGATGCTTCCGTGCTGTTGATAGCGCGTGATGTTGACCTTTTCTATTTCTAACGCTTACCTCTAAACGCTGTGCACTAAACTTATGTCATCTTCTGCCATCCTTAGACCACGTAGGTAATGAAAGCCTCCTACCTTTTATCGTGCCGAGCTCATTAGTGTCAAGTGCCTCTTTTGTTCCCCGATGCTAACCTCGTAGGTGACAATTGATTTGTAGGTACTGAGTGGTAACGGTTTGGGTAACTTTGACCCACTAGTTAATTAAGTGACTAGAGACTTAATAAATCGTTAACCGAGACTAATATCATAGGTAACAATTACCCTTTAAGGACATTGCGTAAAAATAGTTTGGGTAAGTTTGACCCTAATAAGTATTTATGAATATACGCATTAAATGGAACATTGTACCTTCGTTTAAGGTTATTGAGTAAAGGGGGGACGCCCTCAATACTATTGTTGTAAGGAGTTACTTAATTGTATTACACTTTTGAGAACCATCAAATCTTTTATTGAACTACAACACCATCAGGGATCCTGTTTGCGGCCGGTCGCTTTTTTTTCTAAGGCGCCCAACTCTCCCGAGTGGCTGGTCCTCGAGCCAGACCGACCTCATGACCCCAGTCTCATGCCAGGGCAAAATAAAGTATTACACAGCTAGTTGATTCCGATGCCAATTGTCAGCCCATAAAAAATGAATGCGATTGAGATTCCGAGCGAGTTAGACAATAAGGCTGCGGTTTCAAACAATCTCACGTTCATAGTGTCCCCAGTACATTCTAAAACCTTGCACTTACTTTTACCCCATGTCCAGAAATACCCCAAAAATCTTTTCGTATTCTCCCCGCTGTAAATCCCACCGCACCCTACGAGGTGAATCTGCAACGCAACGCCCCGCTCGTAATTAGTGGGAGTGTCAACAAATTACTCCGACAGCCTCGTCACGTCAATTATAAGATCATTTATTAACATAAAAGTTACGCTAAATAAAACTGGATTGCGTTTAATTAAGTATTACCCACTTCCTGGGGTTTCAGGCTAACTGTGCCCTCAAGTGTTTTTGCGGCGGGTTTGATATTAAGCCACCGTTAGAGGTAATTTGAAATTAGTTACTTCCTTAATAGTGAAATAAACGTAGCACTCACGTATGCCTATGCCAGTTGAGTATAGATCGACATTCCTGGCACCCAAGATACAGGCTAGCCTAGTTTGGGGACCGCTGGATATTGCATTATTCTGTTTTTAATTTCACCCGTCACGTAATGTTTGATTGCATACAGTAAATTTTCGATTTGTAAACGATTGTAAAATCTTTACTTGTCAATAAATCTTTTTTACTTCATACTTTACATGTTTCAAACTAATCCGTAGTCCTTTCTCCCTAATGACGTTTGTATTCACTTTTAATTAATCCAGGACCAATTTTTTCATACCTTAGTATGCACATAACATTTTTTTATCTTTGTCTAGATGAAGGCAGAGACAAGTTTGACGATCAAAAAGCCTAAAGGAGTTGATCATGTAGTGGAGGTCCCAGGTTTAATCCAGATATGTTTGTGATGAATAATGTTTGAACTCGAGTTTTTTTCATCAGCGATCTGGCGGTTCTTGGGGCATTCTAGCTAGGCCTTATCTCTGGGAAATGGGTTTAGCCGCGTTTTTACACCCATCTTTCAGAGCGAGCCCCGTTCGGACAGATACTTTTTTTGAGCCGACGAAAAAGCGTTAAATGGGAACACATTTTTACATTTCACTGTATCTAGTGTTAGATGTTGATAGCGAATAAAAATTGCGATCTTATTGCTAGCATTAAATTTACTACCGAAGTAAATTGTAAGCTAAGTAGAGCGTTTAATAATATTATGTATACACCTAAGTGTTATTAAAAGGAGCGATATAATTAGCGAAGTGTTTAAGATCGAAGAGTGTTGAATATAATGAAGCACGTTTTTAATATCCGCTGGCAAATTGATAGGAATTAAGTTTAAAGGTTTTATGGGAGCTATCAATAATTTCGCTTACAAAATAACAAGTGAAATGGTGAATGAAACCGTTGTCGGTTTATCCACGCTACACTGCATTTACATATTTGCGGTTAGTTACCAAAATTGTGAATTAAAATTCTTTTATCTCGTAAGTATTCTGTTTTTTTTTTTGTGTTTTTGTTGTATTTTAGATATGTCTTTCTTGGTTACTATTATTTGTTTTAGAAATTTGCAAAAACAAGCAACAGAAGGTGACATTTTGCATACATCTTCTTTTTCACACGTTCTCTGTGCAACTTGCGTCTGTTATAAACCCTATAATCATTAAACCTCCTTCTAGAGGCAGAACATTTCCCAGATTGATGATAATTAATGATTGACTCACTAAATGACACGCAACTACGTACAGTTATGCTAATCTAAGTTGTAGGACCACCTCAACAATTAGTATTCAGACTCCGTTCCCGAAGGACCACGAGCAAAAACGACGACGATAACGCGCTACTATTGTTATACATTGCGTGTTTTACAAATAAACAGCTGTGCGGCGAGCGTCTCGATCGAGCAATGAATAGAGAATTTACTCGTCGCGTCGCCGGTCGCTTGTGTCGTAGTAGGGGTGTATCATTGGGCGTGTGAATACGGATCTATGTAGGGCGTTTGACATCGATGAGCTTGGTATCTATAGCTAATATATATCCTCACATTCACATTTATGCACCGAAAAAGCTGAAATAAAGAGAAAACGTGGCGCAGCCGCTAGGATTTATTTTCCGAAAATTGAAATAATTTTGTTTGTTATGTAATATATTATGTATTGGGCGAAGGACGTGAGTCAAACGCGAGTACTTATCGCTACAGAGCGATCTCTACCCAGGCAACCATAACCGAATAAAGGTAAAAACAGATAAAAGCAGGTGAAATAAGCGGATCACTCACGTATGTCAGTCGAGTATAGCTTGACATGTTTCGGACTAATCCGTAGTCCTTCCTCTGGGAGCACACGCCACGCCGGTAGCGAGACGTGAACTAACTAAACTAAACGTAAACTAAACTAGGACTACGGATTAGTCCGAAACATGTCGAGCTATACTCGACTGACATACGTGAGTGATCCGTTTATTTCACTATGATTGAGTCTCACGGTAGTTTCATGTTAAAAAAAAGCAGGTGGTAACTAACGAAAATACATAACAAGCGTAATATAATGTACACAAAATTACAACAAATAATGACGATAATCACATGATACTTTAAATACTTTATAGAAGTCTCCCACAAAACTCACTCACAAGTGGGCACATAGTACTCCTTCAGCATAGTAACAGAACTACCTACAGTATGCTAAACTAAGTTGTAGGACAACCACAAAAATTAGTATGCAGCCTGCGTCCCCGAGGGATCGCGTATTAACTGTCCTGTGAATAGTTCATGTCGATAGGGTTTATGGTACCGATGGGCAGATTTTCGATACGCATGTCATTATTAGCAATTGTAGCTTTTGGTACAATAGGATAATTCTGTGGATAATTGGAAGTGATTTGAATATTAAATGAATTTAGAATTTGAATGTATTTTTTCTGTATTTTTCGGACTTTTATATTTGGTATGGTTTTAGTTTTAAGATGAACATTTGTACACTTTCAAGGGAGATAGCAGAGCACTTTTCATTTTATTGTACGATCCTATGTAATACCCGTGTATCACAAATATATGTCCATTCTATCCTTTCTAACGGGTGGCTAAAAAACACCAATCCAATGATAATCTGTTTAAAAACAGTTTTTCAATTTAATTCGTTGATAAGTTTGCCTCTGCGGACTATCACATTTTTACTATCAAATTATTCCATTGTCACTGGACTTACGCAAGCATGCCAAATTTCAGCTCAATCGGAAGTGGTCCGAACAGTGCAAGTTAAATAAAACCTTGTAAAAAGGGTTATACTTAACGTCAGCATATTTAAAGTATTATCAATCGCTTCAGTTGTTTTATTTCGCGATAAAATACTATATACTTACTACACTTACAATACATACAAACGATACAAAGCAAGCATTTTATTGTGTAAATAAAACTCTCTCTCTGATTGTTTTGTGATGTTGCCAACGTACAAGTGATGTTTTTGGTGAAAGCGTATTCAGTCTGCAGCTGCTGATTCTTTACGTAACAAAGTCTCCTTACTAAACAAAAAAATTGCGACAGATTAATTCTTATCTCCATCAGAGTTACAAATTTTAAAACAACCCCAAAAACCTATCGAACTTACTCAGATACCATCGATATCCAAGCCTTGACTAGGACTAGCGTAAGCGCAGACCAGATAATCTGATGACACGACTGGGCTGCTATTTAATTAAACGCCTTACGCCGCCGAACTAGACACAATTACGGTATAGCGTAAGTTACAAGATGCGGCGACTAGAATTGAAGTAAGCATCGCTACGTTCACACGTACAGAGGCCCGAGTGGGAAATGTTCGAAGCCTGCGTAACGTAATCGACTAGTAAACGTAATCGAGAAATTGGTATGACGTTTGGAACAGCGCCCGCCCGTGAGCGTATTTGGAACTAATATTTAGTAAGTGGTTTCTCGATTTCGATACGATAACGTAGAGTTACGCAGGATTCGTAAACTTGCTCGGCCTGTCCTTTCCCTAACATAAATATGTAACCATTTTATGTACCCATATTCTATGCAAATAAATATATTATCATTAAAACAAAGGAAAATTGTACAGTTCCTGCGGGATAACTATAAGCGATTAATCGCTTATCGCTTATTAGCTTATCCTAGTAAGCAATGAATGCAACGAGATGAATGTCGGGACATTTTAACTACCATCAATAACTTCAAAAATATTACAGCGGGTGCGGCGAGGCTCGTGCCTAATTGATCGCTACATCCCATAAAATGCACCACACAGAATTAACTACAAGTCAAACAAGTCTTACAGACATTTAATAGCCTAACATGACTAGAAAGACGGTTAAAAAAATCCCCGTCTATAAACCTCAACGGTAACCGTTGTCCTTAGCCCATGTTCCTAGATAACATCGCTAATTACTAAGAAATGCTAATTCTTTAATTATTTTTAGCCTGTGTAAATAAAAGATGTATGTAATTAACATACAGGCGGTATGTTTGAAATAATTTGTTGTAAGTATGCGCGGCTTGTCTGAAGCTAGGTTTGTTTATTTGATGACGCTGTCACGTCCAGTTTCTTGTTTGACTGATGTAAACGTTAGATGTCGCTTTTTGTACTTTTTTTTACATTTATTATGTTCGTAAGCGGTACAGTCGTCGACACTCAACGGTATGATAAAAATTTAATGATTTGCAAGAATGGTCAGTTACAAGTGCTGGCGACTGTAAGCCCATACTTCAAGTGATATACTTACAACAATTTGTCAAATCATACAATTTTTTATTCACATCGTGTCCACTAAACGTGACATAATTAGCAATCGGCATGTTTTACCTAAATCCTAACAAACAACTAAATACTTACACTACATTATTTACATTTGAATTAACGGTAAAACTTATCACTTACGTTTTTCGGCAATTCGAAGACAAAAGTGAAAAAAAACGTACAATTAACATTTATTAGCGGAATTCATTATTTTCTTCGTATTAACACGATTTTAAAAAGTGTTTTTGTTTGACTTTAAAACGTGTACTAATTTGACCGTTACTTTTCAAATGTTAAAATAAATTGAGTATACACTTTCTTAATTATATTAACATGTGCCAAATTTTTCAATTTTTAAACAACTAAACAGGAATCCGGCCGTATTTAGATAAAACAATAGAGGTTAAATAATAACCGACCGTAGGTATGAGCAAAGCTTCGCCCGTACAAATTAATTTAGCAACAATTAGAGCTACATACAGTACACAATTAAGCTTCATTACGGGTGGTTCCGCCGGTGCCCGCTCGCTAGTAAAGCTAGGATCGGAGTCACAATTTTTCCTCCTAACGAACGTAATTTCGCCTTAATTTGGGCCTAACTCCATTTAATCAAGCTAAATCAAAATTCCGCACGCAATCCAGGATTTCCTTGTAACTCGGTGCCGTCTCACCGTAATTCAGGGATGGTACTGGTCTGTGGGACTGGACGGGAATAATTGAAATTTGTTTAATCCGCGGAATATTTTTGGCTAACCGCGTCGCTTGGGTTCTAAATGTCGGTACTTAATCAAACGTGTTTTGCTTCAGTTTTGCTGGAAATTGAAAACGAAGTTCAGTTATTGGGCACTTAACTGTCGAAACTTATTTGTTTAACGTGTCTACTGAGTAAACAAAGTGTATTCGCTTCAGAGTAATATTAACCTAACCAACTTAAAATTAAAAACAGAAAAGCCGACTGCAATTCCGGGAAACAATATCCCATTATGTCACACCCACAACTGAGACAAATACAATGACACCTTAAACGTTGAAATCCATGCTGTAGAGCGTGCCAAAGAATATACATACATCAAAAACGAACGAAAAACATAACTTTACTTGGTCAGTCGGGTGAAAATTTACTTCTTTTGATGTTTTGCATGTTACAGAAAATCATAGATCTGTGTTGTTTAACTTTGTTTAATCGTTTAAAACTTGTACTTTGAACCAACCAAATAAGACTTCGAAGGTCATACTTTTATAGGAAACCAAAAAAAAAAACATTAATGTCATCACAAGTCACAGGTCTGATAAAGATTGAACAGTCGCAAATTGCTGTAAAAATACTTCAATCCATAGTCAATCAAATGATGCAAACGAAGCTATGGATCCTCGTAGTTTAGAAGATATAATCGCATAACATATAATAATACATGTTGATGCGTAGTGACCGCTAGCGCCCAATCTTTAAATTGAATAAGTAATTCCTTAACGGTCACATCCGTGTCATTCTTACCCCTCACATCTGCCTAGTTCTTACGTCATAAACATGATTTATATCATTGTTATTGGTGACATAGAGTTCTTCCAATAACGTTTAGCAAGCAAGGTAGACCAAATCTGGTGTAGGTTAGGAAGACGAACATAATCGTGACCAGTAGAAGATTATCAGTAAAAACCTGTAGGGGTAGAGCTAGACAAGGCTGCGTCAAGTAAGTCAATGTTATCAAGTTTAGTGATTTTTCATCATCATCATCATCATCATGTCAGCCGAAAGACGTCCACTGCTGGACATAGGCCTCCCCCAAGACTCTCCACTCAGACCGGTCTTGTGCTTCCCGCATCACCCGCGATCCCGCGATCCTCACCAAGTCGTCGCTCCATCTTGATGGAGGCCTACCTACAGCTCGTCTCCCGATCCGCGAACGCCATTCGAGAAGTGATTTTCACTTTTCTCATATTTGCTATATTGTCACTATTATGTATTCTGTGGTATTGTTGAAAGACCTTGTTTACCAATAAACGTGAAGAATCAACACGAATTTTTTGACGAAAATAAGCAGCCAGATAGAGGCAGCATTTTGGAGTGACTCCTTTACCTTTCGTCCTGGCTGCTGATGAGGCAGCTGCGGCGGCGCGATGAGCCTCAGCGGAGGCGGCGCCGGCGGCAGCGCGGCCAGCAGCGGCGGCACCAGCGGCACCATCCCGCCCATGGGCAGCACGGCATACTTCTGCATGCCCATGGTCCACGGCACGAACCAGCCGCCGGCCTGCATACCGCCCGCCCCCCCGTACCACGCCAGGGCGAATCACCGTATCATACGCGCGGACACACTACACTCCACCAGCCCGTTTGCATCGAGTGCACTTTACCTGCGAACAAGGAGGGGGTACGTTAGTATGTAACTACATATTTTCAATTTCACACAACCATCAAAGACAAGCTTCTTATTAGAAGACAAATATTATATTATTATACTACCTATTCCTACATTACGTAAGCCAACATGGCCGACTGTACAAATCAGATATCAAAGGTTCAATTGTAACCTATTCATTTCCATACCCATGGACGGAAATTATGATGAAGTTTGTTAATATCCGCTATAATCTTACAATGTCAAACAAATAATTAAGGTAACCGTCCTTAATGATCTTGATTCCAGTAATTGACACTGTTTATCATCTTTATTGGTACGTATTAAGATTGAAAGTGCCAACTACTGGGACGGCGGCGGGCAGAGACAACTTTACCTTTTTACAAAAAAAAAAAAATTACAGCTCGCTTAAGATTATCGTAAATCGATTCAATATTACCCGTTTAACTAATGTTTTACCGACAAACGTTTCGCAACTGATTCGTTTCGCAAAATTATCATTTCATAACCCGCATTTTTTTCTGAAACTGTAAATATTTCAGTACTTTTATAAAACAAACCTAACCTATAGGGTTCTGCAAGATGATCCTGAAATAAATCCTGAAATATTTGCAGTTTCAGAATAAAAGCGGGTTGTGAAATGATAATTTTGCGAAACGAATCAGTTGGGAAATGTTTGTCGGTAATTTTACTTTACTCGGGTACCGGTATTACCCATGCCTAAACAAAACGAAAGTGTTTATGACAAGCTACCGCATTCACTGTAAAAGACAAATATTTTTATCTTCAAAATAACCCAGGCAGTAAAATCGCTTCCTTAATCTCGCGGAAGCGCTTAAAACACGTAAACATCGGTTTAACAAAGTATTAAAATAAATAGCATCTCGTAGTCGTCCAACTATCGTCCCATCAATCTATCCCGAAATAACGCCTTAACAGCGCCGGGGAATCTCAAACTGACATTTGCTGTGACAGCGCGCGGTGGACGAAACGCGAGCGGGCAGCGTGATTAGCGTGACCGGCTTGACTGTGACTGTCTGTCGTTTTGTCGCTATGTGCGTCTTTGTCTTACTGAGTCATCGAGTAATGTAATCGAGTGGAGCGTTATTGAGAAGTATGACGTTTGGAACAGCGCCGTCCGTGGGCGTATTTGGTACTAAAATTTAATATGAAGTTTCTCGATGGCGATACGATAACGATTACAAATACTCGTGATTGAGGCTATGGACGATGGGCTTGGGGATGTCATAACCGAAGTATAGGCAGATGAAGTCGAAGGAAACAGCTAGTCTTATTAACACAGGATCGCTTGTTTTGGTGTATTGGCGTATGCACGTGACTTGGAAAATGTAAGCTATGTTTTTTTCTGTGTATTATTGTTTCAGTAAGTATTTAAAAGTTTGATTAAACTAAGACTAAGAGACAGCTGTTCTGAAGCGCGTTTGACATCAAAAAGAAGAATCCTCCTCTATGGAAAAAAAACAGAGTGGTAGAGCAGATAGATACGTAGTTATACGTAGCAAGGAATGTGAAAACCTATGAATATCCTAGGAGAAGGCATATTTTTGTATATTTTTATACGATAAGTGGACGCAGTTTGCGGTTACGCTGCGGTCGCCAGTTTTACTTACACGTTTAGGTACATTTAAAAAGTGATTGGTACCAAGTGCTCAATTATAAATCACATTGACAATTAAATGCATTTACGAGTATGTGGTACTTTGTCATGGCCCCATATATTTTATGAGCTTACGCTTAAAAAGTAGAACCTTTACTCAAACTCAACGGTAATCTGTCTCTGTAATTAGTAAATAGCAGGCTCAGAATACAGAACAAACCAGAATCTGCGAGCGCGCCCAAAGCTGAAGCAACTAAATCTGCATTTAAATACTGTAGTTTCGCGAAGTCATCTCCGTGCACGCAGCGTATCGTGACACGTTGTACGATTGGCAATATTAATTAATCCCGTCTCGTATCGTTCTTATATGAAGAAATCCTGTTGGGTTTATAAAAAAAAGAAAAGGATTATATTTTAAGAGTAAACAAGTAGAGAAATCAATAATAAATGCGGTTATGACTGAACTCGGCTTCTGGCCCCTATTTCACCATCTTTACAAAAGTCAGTTTTCAATGATAATTTGGTGGCCAAGAAATGTAGTTCGAATTGTCATGACAAAGCGACAATTGTGAAGTTGGTGAAATATGGGCCTGGTTTGTTCTGTATTCTGAAGTAGCAGGTCAGCTAAAATTACAAGGAAAACAAAACACGACGATAGTTTCACATTTAAAAAACAGCCCCTATTCTAAACCCGATCGCTATCGCCCGAAGCTTGTCACGCGACGTGTCCGCACGGAGCGAAACGCCGTCGAATCTTCGAATAGATCAAAGACGATTCCGATGTTGCGTATTTATTGGAGCGTAAAACTGAAAGAAAACACTCGGGGGTTATTATGTTGCCGTCCTGTGACCGGTCGCTTGGAACCGTGAAATTGAATGTGGCGTTAATTAGCTAGAACTTATATTTGGCCCGGTTGCTAGGTATTTGTATCTTCTTCTGATATCTTTTGACAACGATTTTATATTGTTCCTATTTGGATTTTAAAAGGTGAAGAATCGTGATAAGGGCGGTTTGGGACTTGGTTTGGTCATTACCGATTTTCATAACGCATTACGAATGAAGAGAAAATCCACATTTTGATTCTGCTGATTATTGTCATTTTAGCAGACATTGAAGCCAAACTTGTTTTAGAAACTCACGTATGTCCTGTCGAGGTGTATGTGTAACAGATTACAGACATATTTGGGACCAATCTGTCGTTTTTTCTCGATGTTAGCTCGACCTCTAATTTTCATCACCGTTGCAACAATGTTGAACACCTTCAACCTGTGCTGGACTCAAAGCGTAGGGCTGCCCTTAGGTACCGCATGGATCCCTGTCCAGAGACCGAAAAGGCACTTCGAAATGAAAAAGCATCCCTTTACCGAAGCTCACGGTATTTTGCCAACTTGTACTGGTCGGGTCTCGGTCGCACCATTAAAAATTCGTTCTGTTTATTATTAGATGTCAAAATATATTTTAGGTTTCCACAACCGCTAACAAGAAAGGACAGAGCAATCTTTACACGTTTCTCTCAACCTATTGACAGTTCTAATTTTCATTGTTAAAAATGTTCGGCTGTAAATAGTTTAGTTACAAGTTTTTGACCCGGGGTCATGACCTGGTTAAGGTGCGGAAAGAGCCTTTTTTAGGGCGGAATTGTTTGCTGTCGCCTTCAGCGTATTTAGGATAGACGATAGACGGGTAAGTGTTAACATGAAACTATAGTGAGACTCGATCGAATGACAGAAAAGTAAACACGAAAGGCAAAGCAATGCTTGCCTAAAATTATCAAACGTAACTCACGGATTGTCGCTCCAGCTGCCCAGTTTGAAGAACAAAACTTCAGGAACAAGGTCTCGCCTACATTAATCCTATTTCTGACTCGTGCAAAAGTTTTGATGTAGCCTATAAAAGGCGAGGTGCACATTAGCGACATTAGGCGGCCTGGGTGGCTGTTTACCATAAGAAAGGCCCCTGATTCTGAAAAAGCTTTTCGTGTGTACCGCCCCCTGGTTGAGTGAGGTGCGGCTTTAGGGTTCAGAGCCACGAATAAGAATATTCGAATGCTACGTAACGTGATCCAGTAGGGCGTTATCGAGAAAATTTGTATGACGTTTGGAACAGCGCCGCCCGTGAGCGTATTTGTAACAAAAATTTTGTATGAGGTTTCTCGATTTCGATACGATAACGTAACGTTACGCAGGATTCGAAGACTTCGTTCTCGGCCTACTGCAGAGCCTTGAACACGAATATTCGAATGCTACGTAACGTAATCGAGTAGAACGTTATGGAGAAAATTTGTATGACGTTTGGAACAGCGCCGCCCGTAAGCGTATTGGGTACTGCAATTTTATATGAACTTTCTCGATGGCGACACGACAACGATTACGTTACTTAGGATTCGAATATTCGTGCTCGGGGTTCCGACCCGGAAACTTTGCACTATATCCGGCGCGTTTTGTCTAGTCCTTTTAATGGGCAAGAGTGGAAAAGAATCCCATTACACATAGGTACATTGCATTGTTTCAGACGCCCCGGGCCGTGTTTTATACTAAGTTTCAACTTACAATCGGAAGTCTCATTCTATCACCCTTTCCTAGAAAGAGACTTCAGTCTGTTAATTGTAACTTGTAGCTTTATAAAACACTACTCTCCTCCCTATCTCACCAATGTCACAAATGTCAATTTTCAATGACAATTCGGTGTCACTTGCTGTCTTGAAGAGCTTTTATTTTACCGCGCTTCATATTGGTAAAGAAATGTAGTTCGAATTGTCATTACAAACTGACAATTGTAAAGTTGGTGAAGTAACTTATCTCTCATTGGTGGAGAGTGTCAGATAGACCTCAGTCGACACTAGAGATCCTAGCGGATTTTTGGCTTGAGATTACCCTGCAGTATCCTGTAACAACCTACGACTGACGACTGGTTGGAGCGACGACCTAGTAAAGATTGCGGGACCGCGGTGGATGCGGAAAGCACAAGACCGGTCTGAGTGTAGCCTTGGGGGAGGCCTATGTCCAGCAGTGGACGTCTTTCGGCTGACACGATGATCCTGTAATAATGGGTACGACGAGAGATGGAGCAAGCGTGTCTTGGAATGGCGCCCACGCTCAAAGCGAGGAGTCGGCAGACCCACAGCAAGGTGGTCGGATGACATCAGCTCGGCCGCTGGCCCGATCTGGGCGAGATCAACTGCAAACCGGGCCGAGTGGAGAAAAATTGGGGCGGCGTTTGCCCAACGGTGGGCGCAAATGCGCTGAAGAAGAGACAGAAGAGATCCTGTAACAGCCCACCGAACCACATATCACGGAACCATCAGCGTTCCCCAGTTCAAAGTTGCGCAGCGAGCTATGGAAAGAGCTATGCTCGGAGTTTCTTTGAAGGATAAGATTGGTAACGAATACATCCGACAGAGAATCAAAGTTATCGACATAGCTCAAAGAATTAGCACGCTGAAGTAGCAGTGCGCCGGCCATATCTCACGAAGAACCGACAACCGTTGGGGTAAACGTGTACTTGAGTGGAGACCGCGACTCGGCAAACGTAGTGTAGGACGCCCTCCGGCCAGGTGGGATGACGATCTGCGAAAGACTGCAGGCAGATGCTGGATGCGGCAAGCTGAAGACAGGGCGCTATGGCGCTCATTAGGGGAGGCCTATGTCCAGCAGTGGACTAGAATAGGCTGATGATGATAATGATCAGCGTTCCCGTATTAAACTCGGTCTTTTTACCTCGATTAGATTAGGCGGCCGTTTGAATAACGTCGCGGATGGGAAGCCGCACAAAAGGAATTAGGGTACAGCCAGGGTTACCACTTTGAAATTTCAATGTTCAGACTAAACGCCGGACGATTTTTAAAAAGCTTTTATTTTTAACTTGCACTAAGTGTCAGGAATTCATTACGACTATAACGAGATACTTGTCGCAGGACTAAAATTCATCGTTATCATCATCATAACCAGCTTATTTCCGTCTCACTACTAAACTCACAAAAACCTCCTAACCTCACCTCACCTCCCCTCACCCGGGCTCAAACCCCACGACCTTCTGCTTGAGAGGCCATAAGTCAAACTACTAGGGGGAAAAGCCGTGCTAACTAGCTTTAAACTTCTTTCACATAATAACCATCGTCATTTCAGCCGAAAAAAGTCCACTGCCGGACACAGCCCAAGGCTCTCCACTCAGACCGGTCTTGCGCTTTCCGCATCCACCGCGGTCCCGCGATCTTTACCAGATCGTCGCTCTATCTTGTTGGAGACCTACCGACATCTCGTCTCCCGGTCCGCGGACGCCATTCGAGAACCTTCTAACCCCATCGGCCATCAGTCCTGGGAGCAATGTGCCCCGCCCACTGTCACTTCAGTTTCGCAATTCTTCGGGCTATGTCGGTAATCTTAATTCACATAATCCGGATCAAATTAAAAACCGGAAAAACTCCTGACGGAAAGCGTGCACAATACCTGAAGGGTGGTAACCCTGTTAAACACAGAAGTTTCTACACGGATGCTAATATTTTAAGTAGGCATAATGAGGGAAGATTATCTAATGGGGTATTTTTGGAGGGCAACGGAGTGGACACTCGGGAACCATTCATTAGCACGGGTTTTGTTTCGGTTAATGATTACATTTTGATACGATTGCTACGAATGTTACGCTACTTTTGTAATTAACTTTGTCATCTATTCGTCTACATTATTTGAAGTTTTATCCACAATAAAAATATAAATAAACTTTATTTTTGACAAGTTTTAAATCAACTAATATCCTATGAAAAGAAAAATATTTATAGAGTGGAGATAGCGAACAGGATTAGTAGGTACCTACTTATGTGACCACAGTTTTCAAAATTAGTGAAACTGGATACTATTATTGGAATCGTTAAAGCATTACGAAGTTTTAATATAAGTACGTACACATTTTCACAACACGATAAAATAAAATAAAATAAAACCCGACAATTATATACACGATATCACCAAGGATCTACATTATATAGCAAAATATGAAACACCAAATGGAAATTACATCATTTGAAATCATGTCGCAGTGAGCCATGGCTGTGCTCCTCAGAAGAACCCCTTGTGGCACATATTATGAAAAAGTACAAGCCAGTCTTCCCTCGAATTCGCGGCTGAACACGAGTATGTTTGTGACACATTAAATTAAAGGAAAACCATGCAAATACCTTATCTATAATGGTTCCATTGTTTGTCGAGTGGACAAAAAAATGAAGAAAACATCGTGATTAGTAAGGACGATTGATAAGGGCGGGGGCACAAGAGATTGTTGATAGAGATATATTTTTACATAATCATTATGCTGATATTTAGCGGGCGAGTCGCGAGTGAAGACTAGTCAGCCTAAAATTCAGCAAAATTTTGACTACAACTAAACTTATTCATAGTTTTTATTTTCATTCATTTAACTTATGCAATTCATGTTTTACGGAAAGTCATTTATTTGTCTCGAAAAAAAAACGATAAAAAAGTAACAAGCATTTCACCAAACTGCAACACAGTTTGTTAATTAATTTCAAATGAAAGGGCCATTGACTCGTTTTTTGTCAATTTTGGTGTAGGAATTTGAACCATTCTCACAACATAATACTCGAGTAAAAAGCCATACCATAGAATGGTCAACAAAAAGCAAACATCGGCCATAGTTCTTATTGACACACAATTACTGTGACAATAGAAGTTTATTCGGTCATTGGTCATCATGATACCCTCCCACCGGTAGAGACGGGCTGACTACTGATACCGAAACATCGGCCATAGTTCTTATTGACACACGATTACTGTGACAATAGAAGTTTATTCGGTCATTGGTCATCATGATACCCTCCCACCGGTAGAGACGGGCTGACTACTGATACCGAAACATCGGCCATAGTTCTTATTGACACACGATTACTGTGACAATAGAAGTTTATTCGGTCATTGGTCATCATGATACCCTCCCACCGGTAGAGACGGGCTGACTACTGATACCGAAACATCGGCCATAGTTCTTATTGACACACGATTACTGTGACAATAGAAGTTTATTCGGTCATTGGTCATCATGATACCCTCCCACCGGTAGAGACGGGCTGACTACTGATACCGAAACCTCAAACCAAAAATTATAAACTCATTTTAACTAATACAAACGTGAGTAACTCGTTATCTTAACTAATTATAAATGCGAAAGTAACTCTGTCTCTCTGTCATTTTGTTACCTCTTCGCGGGAAAATCGAAGCACCAATCTAGATGAAATTTGGTAAGAAGATAGTTTGAATATTGAGGAATAACATAGGCTACTATACTTTTTATTCGAGAATTTTTTTTAGTTCCCGCGAGATAGCGATAACCGAAATCTACGCGGACGAAATCGCGGGCAACAGCTGGTATAAAATAAGTGTCATCTCAGTCTTGTGGTAGTTTTTCTAATTTAAACTTATAACCTCGATGGAACCTCCCGGGGAACTGAGAAAATTTTTGTTAAAAGAACCTTTTTGTGTAAGCTTTCTTTGCTATGTACTTTATGTTATCTGTACCTCCATTGCCATCTGGTCTATAGGTATAAAGCTACTAAATTTCATGTCAATCCGACCATTAGAAGAAAATTCACGCATATCACAATGCATAAATAATGCTACGTTCGACCCGGAAATTAAGTGAATTATGTATCGATAATAACTGTATAATGCATTGTAGTATTTATTCCGTGTAAAATAAAAGTCACGTGCAGTAATTAGTGTTATCGTAACAAACACGTTTAGCATACTTAAAAAGTATATAAGTAAGGCGTTCTTGTGCAGTTGTAATTGATCATTGCTGTCAAAATGTCACTTTTGTTGCATTCTGTGGTGCTTTTAGCCTCAGCGTTTCTGATTTGTTATGGCCACCATCATAGTTATGAAAAATGTTCCGACCCTAAGCATGAAGGTTAGTAATATTTATTTACCTTTCCTTTGAATGCAAATTTTAATGCTGCCAATCTTTAGTCAAGAAGTGGCACCGAAAGAAGAGGAATAATGCAAATAAATCAAATAAAACATCTTTTGACTGTGGTTTTTGAAAACCAGCTTCTTTGCAGTTGTTTTTAGGGTTCCGCACCGCATAAAGAAAAATGGAACCCTTACAGGATCACTTTGTTGTTCGCCTGTCTGTCTGTCTGTCTGCCAAGACCCTTTTTCTCTGGAACACGTGTAGGTAGCGTGCTGAAATTAATATCAAATACTCAAGCCTACAGTACCTTCAAGCTGTGAAAAATCAAACTTCTAAGTCAACGCAATCAAAAGATAGTCATTAAAATAGTTGTTTCCATACAAATTGCCGTATCGTGAAAACTTGGATAAACTTGGAATTTGGTATGAAGGTAGCTCTTTTAGCACAACCACTCAGAAAAAACTAAAAACCTTAAATTTTTATGTCTGTCTGTAAATTTCACACACCAATAAAAAACGACCCCGCACTGCGTACACTTTGCTTAGGAGCAGGGCTATGCTAACACTGAACGACTTAAAACACTGAAGAAAAGCGGGAAAAAAATTGTACGGAACCTTCGTGCGCGAGTCCGACTCTATTTAAGATTAAAATGAAAAACGATATATCTTAACTTTGGAAATTTCAAAAAGAGGAGATCACAACCTAGCTCTTTGGGAACATTATTTTGATAAAGTACCTATTGTGTTTTGTTTATTTATACCGTCATATAACAATTCAGTGGAAATTATGCAGGATCCATAACCAATATACAGTATAATGATACTGTCGAACTACATCTTGGTCAGCGCCTTCTTCGCTATTATTCCAATGTGAGTATATTCGTTCCGTAAATTTGAATTTTTGATATCTTTGATAAAGTAAATATGTTCGTTATCATCAGTACCCCTAGTGTAATCGCCGATCAGGCCGAGAAATACGTCTCGCGTTCGCGTTTAACAATTCTCATACTACCTATTTGACACTTTAACGCAAACGCGATCGAGACTTATTTTGTGCTTTTTGATTACACTAAGGGCACAGAGCGTCTAGTGTAATCAAATGCCAAAAATACGTTTGGATCGCGTTAGCGTTACTGGTGTCAAATGGTATGCAAATTGTTTGTTGTCGATGCGTGCCACTAGAGGCGCTGCTATTTTCCCCATATTGATGCAGACTTAAACGCGGACGCGATCGAGACTTTTTTTTGCCGTTGCACACTAGACTCTCTGAAGTTTTAGCAAAGTCAAAAATTTCACGAGTTATTTATTAACTAGCTGTTGCCCGCGACTTCGTCCACATAGATTTCCGTTATCGCTATCCCGCGGGAACTATACAATTTTCCCGAATAAAAAGTAGCCTATGTTATTCCTCAATATTCAGACTATCTTCTTACTAAATTTCATCTAGATTGGTGCCGCGGTTTTTCCGCGAAGAGGTAACAAACAGACAGACAGAGAGACAGAATTACTTTCGCATTTATAATATTAGCTAGGATAATAATATAATTATCCAATAATCAAACGCTGCATTCTTAAGAGACAAATGAATGCTTCATTTCACGCAGCCTTTTTAATGTAGGTAGTAACACTTTTTTTTTACGTTCACAGATCTGTGAAAAAAATGGTCTCCGGCTAATCGGAATGGAAGTACAGGCTTGCGACTACGACTCAACGCCTGTAGTGGAATTTGGCCGCGACCATGTTCTCATAATACGCACTGGATATCTAAAAAGATCCGGGCAAGTCGAAGCGATATCGTATTGCTTAAAAAAGTTACGTGAGTAGGACACGCAGTACTATGTATTTCAGAAATTAAATGAACCGGAAAAGAACTACAATGTTTTTTTAAATCATATTTAATGTATTGAATGCATGCTCAATATCCAAAACAACTAGGATAAGCTAAAACCCCTAACATATTTATTTCAAAGCTCAATATCTCAAAAACAGCAGAACTGATTTGAATAAAACTCAGATAAGAACCACATCCGTTAAACTAGATTTTGTTAAAAAAGTCTAATCTAAATCAGTTCATCCGTTTAGGAGCTACGATGCATCTGATAGACAGATACACAAATATGCACGTCAAATGTATTCCTCCCTCCTTTTTGCGAGTCGGGGGTTAAATAGAAATCAACAATTTTTGTATTTTCTGGCAGCCATAGTAACAGAAGTCTTTGAAAATGTCAAATTATTAGCTGTTCAAAAGATACAGGGCCCTAAAATAGGACCGATGGACGGATGGACGGACAGACCTAAATCGGAGTCTTACTTATTGAATGTCGCTAGTGATCTTTAAATGCTTATTTTATATACAACGAGAAAGGCAAACGAGCAAGTGGGTCACCTTATGGTAAGTGATCACCACTGCCCATAGACAGCTGCAGCCCCGGAGGGTTTGCAGATGTGTTGCCAACTTACAGAGCTAAAATGAAATGCCTCTTGTGCCCGTTATTAAGTGGGCTGTCTTACTCTCCACACCGGAACACAACAGTACAAGCACTGCTGCTTAGCGGCTTCTGCATCCTTAAAAAAGTTATAACATAATGCAGGCATAGGTATTTATTTTTAAACCCTGGGGCATACAAAGGATACCGAAACCGAAACCGAATCCGGCCACACTGGCCCCATCACTATTCATTACGGAATGCTAAATAGGCACCAAATGCCGACCGCGATCCATTGTCCGGTTCTGACGGCCGTTCATATCCTATTCGTTATCGATAGTAATCGATAGGATTCGATGGGCCATTGTCACGCCCTATTATGAATTAATCGAGCGGAGCTCCGTGTGTTGCCGGCCTTATTCGATTGTGTCATTACGATGCATTTTTATGTTGTAACTTTTTTGTGTGACATACGTTTTACGATTTTGGAATGTTCGTAATTACGCGTTTAACTAATTTTCGGCTGGCCACCGTGACAAGTGTCATGTTATAAAAAAAAATGGTAGTAGGTTTAGATTCAAATCAACAAAAACTTGGTTTTCAAACATGTAAGTAGCCAAGTGCAAAAAAAAACAGAAGAAAAACACAAAATTTTACAAACAATCAAATTCGAGTACAAAGGCGGACTTATGCCTCTAAGGGATCTTTACTCCCCTTGACTCCTTTTGGACTACATCATAGTCCTTCCTCTGGGAGCACACGCTTCGGCGTTAGAGAAACGCAAACATGACGGTCTATACGGTCTATCCTTCTGTTAATTTCACTATGGTTTAATCTCACAGTAGTTTCATGCTAAAAGTTAGTCTTCTTTTCATAAACAAGTGCACAAAGCCAGTTTTAATTAAATTTCAAACCTAAAGTAATCCATGTTATCAAGAAACCCCAGTCTCCTTTTGATGCACTTGATCGGTGGAAAAAAACTCATTATATATACCTTAACATTCATGCCTTTTCTTATTTCATCTTAAAGCTTTAATAATGAACATTTTTAGGGTTCCGTACCTCAAAAGGAAAAAACGGAACCCTTATAGGATCACTTTGTCTGTCTGTCTGTCTGTCGTGACCCTTTTCTGGAACGCGTGGACGTAGCATGCTGAAATTAATATCAAATACTCAAGCCTGCGGTCCCTTGAAGCTGCGAAAAAATCAACCTTCCAAGTGAACGCAATCAAAAGATACAGTCATTAAAAAGGTGGTTTCCATACAAATCGCCGTACTGATAAAACCTAAAGGGTACTTCCAGTTGTCCTAGAAACTTGAAATTTGGTACGAAAGTAGCTCTTATAGCACAACCACTCTAAAAAGTCCCAAAATCTTAATTTTTTATGTCTGTCTGTAGATTTCGCGGACCAATATAAGTTGACCCCACGCTGCATACATTTTGCTTAAGGACAGGGCTCTGCTACCACTGGACTTCTTAAAACACTAGGGAAAAGCGTTTAAATCTTTCTACGGAACCCTCGTGCGCGAGTCTGACTCGCACTTGGCCGGTTTTTTACTAAACGTACTGTAAATGTGAAATAGAAAGCAACCACATCGTAATTAATGTATTGTATAATTAATGGGTACATTAGTAAATACGAAAAACTTAATTCCGAAATATAATTAGTCCGAATTTTCAGTACCTATTAAGAAGGCCAAGTTCCATCGTAGTTGTAAATATTTTTTTAATTAAAACAAAATAAACCTAACCTTGCCTAAGTACCTACGTTTTCAAAATCATGTAGGTACACCAAAGTTTTCGCTCAGCTCAATAATGAAAATTCGGATTAATCATGCTTTCGGAATTACGACTTTTCGGAGTTTTTGGGTGTTCCCACAATCAATATATTAATTACAATGCATCGTGATAAATCATAACTAGAGTTGGGATGTTTGGTGGCAAATTAAGAACAGAGTATAGTGGAGTCTTTATTATACATACTTTTATGATTGAATGACTGAATGAATGATTTGTATTAATTAAATTAAAAAAATGCGCAAATTGTACAAAAAATCAGGTTGGTCGCCACGAGGTCGCCACAATTCATTTGCTGTTTAGTACTACAGTAGTTACTATTTTTTCATTACGATATTTTTTTCATCTGCGTTAGACCTATCTACTGCACAAGCTGAACAATTACATACTCGTAGTATCTAAAATGGACAAATTTACTACTTATAAAGTATAGCAATGCTTCAAAAAAGATATATAAAACGAACTATTACTATTTGCTATGACTACTAATGATGGTAATGATGCGGTACGGCTGCTCCATCGCTGAAGCCGAATAATTTGGCGACTGGTTTGAATTTGAGCCGGGTGCCGCAAATGCACATGCTTGTATTGTATAGTATTATGTTCTTCGCTATATACAAGTTCTTCATTATGATTCTATTTACCGCAGAATTTCCGATACTCGGGAAAATCCATTAATATCTGGTAAAAATCCGAAATATTAAGGAAAACATGATTTACATATGAGTTGTCTAAACCGACAAAATAAAAACGTCATAGAGATTTAAGTTATTTGAATAGACTTTTTAGTCAACAACAAAGGTAAATTATTTGATGGATTATTCGGATGATTGATAGCTTTTGAAAGTGGAAAATTGACAATTCAAGTAGTAAAATTATTTAATGGAAATAGTTTACGCAAAATGTTACATAACTTGAGCAAATTTTTTTTCCATTCTGTCATTCATTCAATTACAAAAAGTACATAATGACGGCTCCAATGCATTACCTGTCCAAAAATGCCACAAAATTCCTAACCCTAATCATAACAAACATCAAAAACAAAAAAAAAACAAAGTTATTGACCGGATTCGAACTCAGCTAGAAGCAAAGCCTGTATGTACCCATAGTACTTGTCTCCCTAAAACGTTGTCGCCACTCCAGATATTTATTTACGCAACAGCAAATCCAAACGGACGTTATAAAGTACCTACATTTTCGGAATCATGTACACCTAAGTTTTCGTGAAGGTTTCGGAATAACGAAAATTTGGATTATTCATGCTTTCGAAATTATGACTTTTCGGAGTTTTTGGGTGTTCCCAATGTTCCCATAGTTAATAATTATGTTTATTATCAAATATAAAAAAAAAAGGTATTGATCGAACTTGAACCCGGATAGCAGCAAAAGCCCATACCCATGGTATAAAAACATAACACATAAAATGGATCACAGTTATGCGAAATAAATGATATTTTATTTTATTTATTTACATTATAGTACTTATCTCCCGAAAACGCTGTCTCCACTCCAGATAAATATTTACGCAACATCAAATCCAAACGGATGTTATAAAGTATCACACAGCCTTTGATAAACCGAAGTCAATTTCCTACATCTCCGCCGTAAATCGTAAAACAAAGCGAGCCGTAATGATTGCAAATTGCGCCCTTCGCGCCTTCAACACAGCCACAGCGCATTTAAAAACAGTATGCAGACATGATTGACCTTGAAATCTTATTTCTTAAGGCTGACTTGGGTTAGATTAGTGTCTAACATAAGTCAGCCTTAACACAAGCCTTACTAACCTGGAATCAACTTAACTGGGGTTAGAGCAAGTCGACCTAAGAACCTAAGCCGTTGTAGCCTATAGTGGTTCTCCACCTATGGCCAGAGAACAGAAGGTTCGCACCTCTGAATTCTTCGGAATTTATGTGCGAAATTACATTTTCAATTTATCATGAGCTTTTCGGTGAAGTAAAAACATCCTTAGGAAACCTGCACACACCTGCGAAGCAATTCAATGGTGTGTGTCAAGTTCCCAATCTGTACTGGGCTTGGAGAGTAGGCCCCTGTGCCCAACAGTGGGACGTTAATAGGCTGGTGAAGATGATGTGATGATTTTTTTTCTATGAAGCTAAGCTTTGGACTGACAAGACATCAAGTTTTGACGACTATTTTGTAGGGTACAAACTTTGCGAGGTATTTTCAGCAGATGCAGTTTTTTTGTGTCCAAACGTAGTTAAAATGCTTAGCTTGACTTACCTGTGAACAAAAAAAAAGTTCATAAATATCAAAAGGTTCTTAATGCCTAAGCTTGAGTAACTAAATTTATATTCCAATAAATTCCTAGAAATACAACTACATAGTAAACAAATAATTCTATGATATTTAGTACCTACTAAAATATTCCCTTATTCAAATACTTCAATGCAAAAGATATAAACAGCAAATATCACAAACGATCATTTAGAAATTCCACCTTGAATTATGTATTAGTTTAGGAGGTGACCATACTGTTAATATTTCACTGTATCCACTCGGCCTTTTTCGGTCGAACTTATTTAGGATGCAATAAATTACAATAAAAATACTACTTGAACTGACTGGCACAAAATAAATTCTCGATTTGACAACTTTTCGGACTTAGGTTTGTTATACACTTAGAGATACACCTATTTAAGTATAAACGACCTGTGTGGTCCAACTCATTTTTAGGGTTCCGTACACCGAGGGTAAAACAGGATCCTATTAGTAAGACTCCGCTGGTCCGTCCGTATGTCACCAGGCTGTATCTCATGAACCGTGATAGATGTATTTCCGTTGCCGCTATAACAACAAATACTAAAAACAGAATAAAATAATTGTTTAAGTGAGACTCCGATACAACAGACATGATTTTTTTGCCGTTTTTATAGATAATAGTACGGAACCCTTCGTACGCGAGTCCGACTCGCACTTGGCCGGTTTTTACAGTAAGTTGTTAAGAGTTTTACCTTCAACAATGAGACTTCAGGTGCAAATCCATAGGGTCTCAACTGAAAGTCATACCTATGTGGATTTAAGTCCATTTACAAATGCACTCGTCATTATAGTGTGGGTGGAGAAAATTAATTATTCTCATTTTTATAATTAACATTCTCTGTATTCAGTTAACCCACAGGGTTTTTTCGATCTGTCGTGTTTTTATTATTACAGCATTTAAATAATACCTTTGTTCAAAAGTAAACAATCACTATAATTATTGTCTTGGCTGGGCAAATATTAATTAAAGAAATGAGAAGTTAAAAATAAATAATGTGTTTACATTTGATTATTTATAAAGAACAAGCTTATACACTGGCTTCGCTGTCTTAACCATAAGTGTTCAATATTTATTATCAGAGTTGCTTGGTTTTGTAATAATTATACTACTGACATTATTTTCTCAGTGGAGGACAACACCAAACCGATGTAAAATTTTTAAAACTTCTTTCGTAATATTCGTATGTACGTAGGTATTAGCCCATTCCAAATCTTGCAAGGAAAGCTTGATTTTATGCCCCACTTCCAGTGGTTGGCTCGACTTAAAATGCGGATCTTAAATAGAGCTTCGACGTCAATGCTACAATAACATATTTTTATAAATAAAATATTTTAACTTTTTAATAAAGGATTGAAACAAATTTCTACTGCACCCAGTGTACCCCAATCTAACTCGTTTGCCCCAAGTTTCGGGACGTAGCTAATGTTATTCTGATTAGATGAACATAAATTTGGACTCGCTTTGATGGAAACATGTTGGTTTGCGTTTTTTTTTAGCCAAAGGGTCGACCAAAGAGTATTGAGTGCGCTGTTTACTTTTTACTTTCAATGCCTATGCTTGTGGTCAAATTTTAATCATTCGGAATGTGCGGTTTTAAACAGCTCCGTGTGTGGTAACGAATGGGGGTTTCGTTATTTTAAGGATGGCTTTTTAATGAAATGGGTAATTTAAATTATGACAAGGTTTTTTGCGCTCTTTGGGCCTCGAACTTAACTTTTATTTTATGTGCGCTTACGCACCGCTTTGTTTTATGTCTGAATCAAATCATGTAATGAAAACATATCCTGTCGCTAAGTAGCAATGCTTGCACTGTTGTGTTCCGGTGTGGAGAGTAAGACAGCCGGTGTAATTACGGGCACAACACGCTTTTCATCTTAGCTCTCTAGGTTGGCAACGCATCTGCAAACCCCCCGAGCAGTGGTGATCACTTGCCGTCAGGTGACCCACTTCGTTTGCCTTCCTTGTCGTACATATATATATTTTTACTATTTTTCGCGCTTGTCTTTGCTCTAGTGGCAGAACTCCCTATCCCGTGGGAATTTAGACAAACCCCTTATACCATAGTTTACGTCATAAAGGTATCGTCTATCCAAAATTTCAGCTTTCTGGGTTCGGCAGTTTAGGCTGGGGCGATCATGAGGCAGATAGTAAGGACTCCTTTTTTAAATAGTTTAATTGTAAATTCAGTCTCTATTTTATTTTGAACTTTTAAGTACTAAGAGGTTTACTATTTACTGGAACTAGAGTACAAAGAAGTGTGTATGACATCAGTTGTTCTAATTTTAATTTGTATCGTTTTTTAGATAATTGTAATGAATTATTAAGTGATATCAATTAAATAAATAAATAACTTTGTTAAAATAGCAAAGTAACGACATGTTACGACATCAACGTATCGTAATCTTCATAGATAACCCTAAATTATGGCGTTATTGCCTGCATATTACGGGATTAGCTCAGTATTTAAGAATGAACTTCAAAGGTGCGCTATCTTATGATAACGAAAATGAATCACAATACAACTTAAGTGTGTCACAAATGATAGCTTCTTACTTTAGCTGCATTAGGTAAGCGAGAAGAGGACTATAGGTTATATTTATTTCAGAACAGGTAAGTTCATTTTAATCCTAACTAATATCATAAATGCGAAAGTAACTGTCTCTCTGTCTCTCTCTCTGCCTGTCTGTCTATCTGTTACCTCTTCACGGGAAAACCGCTGGACCAATCTAGATGAAATTTTGTAAGAAGATAGTTTGAATATTGAGGAATAACATAGGCTACTTTTTATTCGGGAAAATTATATAGTTCCCGCGGGATAGCGATATCCGAAATCTACGCGGACGAAGTCGCGGGCAACAGCTAGTTTGCTAATAAACGTAAGTTTAGAAACTGATTTCATGTGGGTAGATTTTTAAATTTCTTGAAGAGAAGAGCCATGGCGTGCAGTTTTCGTTTCACTGCCGCCGAAGCGTGTGCTTCAGAGGAAGGACTAAGGATTAGTCCATAACATGTCGGGCTATACTCGACTGAAATAACGTGAGTGATCCGTTTATTTTACTACGACAGATTATCATATCAGCAAAAAGACGTCCACTGATGGACCTTCCCCAAGGATCTCCACGACGATCGGTCTTGTGCTACCCGCAGCCAATGGCTTCCCGCGATCTTTACCAGATCCTCCGTCCACCTTGCGGGAGGCCTACCAACACTTCGCCTTCACGCAGTCGCCACTCTAGAACCTTACGACCCCAACGGCCATCAGTCAGCTATTCCACCTCTATTAATCTGATCAGCTAATTAAAACAAGGAACTACCTATTGACGTCATTATAATTCGCAATCATTATAAATCATTGGCCTACAATAGGGCAAATGCCACCTCGCTCACGATTTAAACATAAAAACAATCATTCTCTGTCATCGCCGGTGACGTGATATGAACTTGTGAACGTAATGAAATCATCTTCAATACTTAGATGTGTTCTAAAGGATGTGGACAAGTTATGGCCTTCGTCGACGACATTTTTCTGCAATGCTATATATATATGACACGATTTATTCGTCGTCTAAGTAGTGGGAAATAAACGCTTATATCATCATCATCATCATCGTAGCCATGTCAGCCGAAAGACGTCCACTGCTGGACATAGGCCTCCCTCAAGGCTCTCCACTCAGACCGGTCTTGTGCTTTCCGCATCCACCGCGGTCCCGCGATCATTACCAGGGTCATATATCATCATAGGTCATACTAACATTATAAATCGGAAAGTTTGCATGTTTTTTGTTCATTCACTTACAAGAAAACTAATCGAGGTGGTCCTCACCTAAGTGTCATCAAAATCGATGAAACCGTTTTTGAAGAATTGGACATAAAAATGTCGAGAGTTGGACCTAGTTAGTTTTCAAGCAGGATTCCCTTGGAGTCACAATAAGCTCAATTGATTTATGCAAAAACAACGTCGACTATCAATAGTTTAATAACAAAAAATAATAGTAAACATTGCCAAAATATCGGTTCACGTGCGCTCCACGTTTATGTAACACTTTTTTTTGACGTTCACGCGAAAATACGTGTTGATACCCAACCAATCGTCAACTTGGCACCTTGTCATGTCTGACGTCACGACGTCCCGACTAGCAACGTTAATTGCTCCTTGTTTCGTTAGTAGAAGCATAAAGCCCTCTATTACACTACTAAAGCCAACTTTTTTTTTACACCACGTCGATGGCAAACAAGAATGCGGATCGCCTGATGTTAAGCAACTATCGCCGCCTAGGAACGCTTGCAACACCAGAAGTATCACTCGTGACTTGCCAACCCTATATAAACCTTTTTATACCCCTCTTGAAGACCGCCGTGCTGTAAGTCGCTGGGAAAACCTCAACTCAAAAAAATTCAAATTCAAAAATTCAAAATTTTATTCAGCAAATAGGCAGTTGAATGCTCTTTTACACGTAATTTTTTTTGAGTCTACCAGCGCTTTCGGAAAGACCATGATTGCCAAGAAGAATGCGCCGCAAGAAACTTGGCACAAAGTCATTTTTTCTAAAAACAAGTTACATTAGCTCTTACAATACGTAACCACAGACAAATTACACAAAGAAAGCTCACTCTGTCATTAAAAGATTAAGAGAGAAAAAAAATACCGCATTTTAGAAACAAGTGTAAAAAGTAATTATTAGAACAGCAAAACCAGAACACTTTACTTTACTGGCACGTTTTAATTGAGCAGGAGATGTATAGGGTCTCCAGATCAAATATCTGTGAAAATTTAAATTACAAAGGGATGTATAGGGTCCCAGAATTAATACTATAATATAATACTTAATCTAAATGGCTTAGAGATGTATAGTCTCTAGGGTCAATTTAAACTAAATTTAAAATCAGCAGAGGTGTAAAACGCCTCCACGGTCAAATAACAGGAAGTTCATTCCACTATTTAAGTGTTCTTGGGAGAAAGCACCTTGCACTAACCCAGGTTAGACATTAACCCGGTGTTAAAATTACGTAAGACGTTACAAATACGTTAACATAGCGAGCTTCTCGTTAGGCAAATTATGCGTCTAATTATAGAGGCTGGAGTGAAGCTAGTCGTTTGTAGTGACCAAGAAAGTAGGGGGAGACCACCGATGAGGTGGAAGGACGACATCTGGTGACAGGTGGATGGAGGATGGATGCAGATGGCAATGGATCAGGCGTGGAGAAATGGAGAGGAGGCATAAGCCCGAAGACGGACGAACTAAGGGCTGCTATGGATGGATGGAACAAGAACGTAGAAGCGAAACCGCGGTATCCCCCTTCTACGGACCTGGATAACTTCCCAGGCTCATTTAACTTTGACGTGTACCGTACATTGTGGCGCTCAATCCACTACTTTTATATCGTTCGCTTCACGGACTGGCAATGTATTGCAAGTATTGCAACTTACAGACTTAGTGAAAATTGGGGGATACCTACAGACGACAACTGGCAGAAATAGACGAACGTGCTGAGAAATCGGTCTCTATTCTTAAAGGATTAGCTTTTATTTAGGTTTTAATGGAGGGAAAACAACAGGCGACGCATGAAAATGTGTTGTCTAAAAGATAGCAATTGTGGAATTCTTTGAAACGGTTTACGACTTTTACAAAAAAAGAAGGCCGACTATTGTGCCACTAAATATTGTAAGTATAAGTAGTTAGTTCATGGATTTTTTTTCCTAGAAACCTGAAGCGAACTTTCCTTTAGAAACATTTCTGGCGCAAGAAATCGACTGCAAATCACGAAAAATACTTAAAACATCCCGTTTTGGTAGCGCAGTCAAGTAAAAAAAGGTGACAATTTATTAACTAAAAAATTTATTGAATCAGGCGTTACAATTTATTGTTGAAGTTCTATTTCAAGTAACGGATTAAATTAATTTGCTCCTCCGCGAAGTAGTGCAGTATAGTCGTGCAAAATAGCCTCGTCTGCGCTGAGTATTTATTTTCATGCACTAATTAATAATAATAATTAATATAATAATGATGAATATTATACAACATGAGTATTCTAATTTATCGAATAAGGTAAATTATATATTTTTTTTTTTTATAAACTCACTGAAACATGAATACACAGAAAAAAACCAGAAAAATGCCAACCCCGGGAATCGAACCCGGATCCTCGACACTCCGGGTCGTGTGCTTTTCCCCTACACCACGATTGGACATAGAGGAAAGGCCGAATTTTTTCCATGTATTCAAATCTTAGCTTGTTTTTATCACTTTTTGCAGTGACTCGAATAAGGTGTTACTTTGAAAATACAAATGAAAATGAAATCCAAAATAGCAGGCTGCGTTTCTGTTTTTTTTGGGGCTTTCAAATCACTTTTGTGAATTAATCCAGCGTGTACTCGTACGTACAGAACTCAACTAACAGATAAAAATAGCTGAGCGAGTGTGTTCGGAACGTCTTCGCCATTTTTGAAGGCTTCTTAGAAGATCAATTATAAGGGCACTTTACCTTTACTGCCGACGAATTATTGAAGTAGACTTCGCAGATTCTATTTGCGTCACGACTTTATTCTTAGTAAAATACGATACGTGGAAAATTAGGGCAAAATAAATTAGAGTTCTGGTTATTATTTCTAATCTTGTCTACTTTAATTTTACTAAACTGTAGTTGTGAAAACCTTAGATCGCAGATATCTTAGATAGCCTACATTAACTGTAGGACTCGGGTGTGGAATAAAATAAAAAATCAGGCACCTCAGGCACTCACATTTAGGCCATGCATGCCTGACCTGTCAGCGCTGCTCGCCAAATCTATACGAACACTAATCCACCCCGTGATTGGTCCGTCAATCTCGACCAATCGTGACGACAGATTCTGTGACGTACGATGTCACGTCACAGCGCATTCTAACCAATGACAGACCTTTCGGTGAATAACGCAGAAACAATTGAAAATGTAGGTTTCGTGACATCGAACTTGTAGAAGCAGAGTAGAGCATTTTCTTACCTTTTTCTGTTTTGTTTGTTATGTGGTGTTGAATAAAGAGTTCTTGTATTGTATTGTATTGTAAAGGCAGACGACTGGAAAAGGCGTTATGATGAGTCTTAAGCAACATATAGGACAAAAAGTCTCTCGACGCGTGTGTGTGAATGCGATAAACTCGAAATCTACTGAATTTTGATGTGTAATAGATATTCTTTTAGAGAAGGTAAATTTAGACGACTGGATAGCCGAGTGGTTAGAGAGCCAGAGTGCAAAGTTTGAGGTTCCGAGTTCGATCCTCGGCCGGGGCAGATATTTAGCATGATGAATAATATTAATGTTTGTTCTCGAGTCTTAAGTATGTTTATCCGTTGTCTAGTACCCATAGTAGGTACAGGCTTTGCCCAATTTTGGACTAGATCAACTGGTGTCAATTCAATATCATTGTCCCATGATATTTATTTATATTTATTTTGTTATTTATAAGTAGTGCAGTAAGTAGCGAAGTCGGGACAGCTCACTAGTAAAGTATAAAGAATAAACTCTTAAAATCATCTGTCATCTGTCAGTGTTGTAATTCTAAAACTTTGCACTTAATGATATTAAAAGTAAAGATTATGTCATATGCTCACAAAATAATCAAAGAATATGTTCCGAACATGTTGACATTTGCCTTGGGTTTGAACCTTATTCAAGAGCGACTGAGGCCAAAGAGGCTACAATTGTAGTCTTTTCTGCGCTTCATTTTCGGCATGCTGATGACAATATTCTACCTCTTTTTTATGTAACTAGCTGTTGCCCGCGACTTTGTCCGCTATCCCGCGTGAACTATATAATTTTCCCAAATAAAAAGTAGCCTATGTTATTCCTCTATATTCAAACTATCTTCTTATCAAATTTCATCTAGATTGGTGCAGCGGTTTTCCCGCGAAGAGGTAACAAACAGACATACAGACAGAGAGACAGAGGGACAGAAAGACCGAGAGACAGAGTTACTTTCGCATTTATAATATTAGTTAGGATATCATTGTTTCCACTACCCTCATACCTACTCACTAATCCCCCATAGACCTTACCCTATTAATTCCCTAAATTAAAATAGCCGCAATGTGGACCGCAGCCTAAGTCGATGACGTCACCGGATCAATTCCACCCGGGTGCCCTGGTATCCGGATTAGCGCCCTGCTCCCCCCTAATCTCAGCCGTACGAGGTTTGCGAGGTTTTTATAAAACGTCGATTGAGTGAAAATTTAAAAGCGCGGGTTTGAATACTTTGAATAGGCTGTTAGGGTTTTAGAAAAAAAATAGGGACGTTTTTTATGTGGACAAGCGACTGGCCAGATAGATGTCTAATGCTTTAAAAAAATACATTTTGTGAAACAGTTCTAAATCGCATCACTTGCGTTGATCTGTTATTTTCTTCATTCAAATATGTCTGCCTAGTAGAGATCGCTGCGTAGCGCTATAAGACCAACTATTTTCATTATAATTAGGTTTTTTTTTTATACGGCGAGGAAGGCAAACGAGCAAGTGGGTCACCTGATGGTAAGTGATCACCACTGCCCATAGACATCCACAACCCCGGAGGGTTCGCAGATGCGTTGCCAACCTAGAGAGCTAAGATGAAATGCCTCGTGGTTGTAATTTTGGTGTTCGATAAAGAGTTGTTATAATTGTATTGACCTCAAAAATACCACACCAGTGACAAATTTGAAGCCCTTGACAATAGGGTTTTGTTTACATATTTTTGGGTACACATACATACATACATATCAATCCTGTACTGACTATATTTATGGGCCAGGATCGTTTCCGCAGGACAGTCTCCGTAACTCGTCAACGGTTAATGGCATCGACTTGAAATTTGGTGTGGATATGTAAGTTGAATGACAATACAAGTAAGTACTTACAGTTAACAAAGTACAGTCGGCAAACACGGCAACAAAAAAAAACTTCCAATATGAGCTACAAATGCATATATATACATATAGAGTTTTCTGCGTTAGTCAAATTAAGTACCTACCTACTCCCTAATAATATGAAGGCCCAAGTTTTTGCCGCGTCGAATCCGCTGATGGATGTTCAATTAATAAGATTGTATCAGGATAATTTGATTCGCTCTATTCGTACTTAAGTATTGCGTATATAAAAATAGTTTTAGGGTTCCATTTGTGAATATATGGTGTACATTTTAATTGCGTCTCTGGCTATTAAGTATTTGTACACTAACTTTTGGGTGCGAGTATTCCGCATATTTTATTCAACCCCGTTCTCTTGAAATTTAGTTTTATGAATGGGTGGAATTGAAAAAAAAAATGGTATAACGTGTTCTTTAATTTCTCTTGAAGAGTACAAACTACACAGGAGTTCTCAAAGTAATCAAAACTTTAAAAATAATTATTGTCCATATTAACTTCTACCCGAGAAGAGGTAAAAAAGTGACAGGTTATGTTTGAGGCTGACTGTACGGTACGTGACACATGCAAGACTTTCTCTTGTAATATTATTTATTCTTCAATTACAGTCAATAGCGTTCATTGTCCAAAAATTTAGTTGGCGAGACTACCCTCCCTCATTTGATATTCACTATGATTTATCATAATATCTCAACACAGCGCGAAGAGTTTGATAAATGACTGGATGTTCCGTTTAAACCTAATAAATGGACAAGTCCACACTTGGCACCGTTTTAACCTTGGATAATGATACGTTAACTACGCCGCTATCAAGATCCTTCGATCTACTTCAGGGTTTAACAAAAAGATGCGTTTGCGCAAAACAATAAACTTTTTAATGTAATATCGTTAAGGGGAGGCTTGATTTCATAATCCAATAAGTTAACACTATAATAAGTTAACATTTGACTTACCTTTAGACTTATTATAGAGTTGTTAATCATTTTTTTGCAAATGTTTGGCGTACTTTCAGTGGTCGGGTTTATTTGAGATTTGGTATGAATATGTAAACTGGTCGCCCTGTACAAATTGACACAAAAATCACTAACTAAAAAGAGAAAAACTAGTATCATAACTTAATTACTTGTTACAGCTGTTTTTTGTAATTTCGTTTGCCCCCCTTCCGGCTCATTTAATCAACATGATCATGCTACATTTCAGCATTTAAATGACGCTTTTCAATGCATCTGCTTGAACAATTCACTTTCAAAGGATATATAACATGGCTCGTAAGTTAAATTTACCGCACTAGTGCGATTTTTTTACAGTTTTTTTAATTATAAGAAGTCCAATTCAAAGGATTATAAGCAAGGAGTTTTGAATTCACTTCGAAAAATTTATAAATATAGCAATTTATATAAGCAGCGAATTTGCTAAATTTAGTGTAACATAAAATGTATTTATTTACCTCAGAATTTAAAGTTTTTCACCTCTTATTTATTCGAAAAATTCGCAGTGGCTGAACGTTCGATTTATACCTCTGCCTGATAATTTTATTTTACCTAATTAAAAATAAAACTTATTCATGCGCGGTTATAAGGTCGCGCCATTACTGTTGTTCTTGCGTTTATGTTTTAATTTGTGATAATGATAAATAATTAGCTGTTTTCTTATAAACGTATTGCAAAATGTCGTAGGATACACTGTTGGCAAGGTTTTAAAAACTCGTAACGATGAAAACCCTCGCCACGGCTCGGGTTTATCACTCGTCAACTTATTTGTAAAGCCCTCCTTACCAACCTCGTATTTTATATATATTTATATTTTCTATTATGCCAAAGAACTCGTATCACAAAAAATCATTTAATCATTTATCATCAAAAGGTTAACGAAAAGGGTCCCAAGTTGGTAGACATATAGGTAGACATATAAGTTGAAACCCGTCCCCTATTTCACCAACTTTACAATTGTCAGTTTTCAATGACAATTCGGTGTCAACTGCTGACTTGAAGAGCTTTTGTTTTAGCGCGCTTCGTATTGTCAAAGAAATGTAGTTCGAATTGTCAAATAATACTGACAATTGTAAAGATGGTGGAAGGGGCCTGCCCTTAACGTCCAACCACTTCATTATTGCACCGGCGTGAAATTGATGGGAGTTATACTGTTCTTGGTACGGCCCACGTTCCGTTTTGGTTTAACTGCCTAACTAAATAATTGGGGCTTTGTTTCACGGTGTTTATAGGCCATATAATCATATCCACTCGTACAGTCAGCGGTAGAAGTAGCTAAGCAACCGAAGCGGTCACAATGATCTGCACAAGCTCTTATGTCTATAACAATAGAGCCGTGCTTAGATCATTGTGAACGCGTCGGTAATGTAGCTACTTTTGCTGCTGACTGTACAATACAAGTAAGGAAGAGCAACGCGTGGCACATATTTCGACAGCTCTTTTAAAAACACTTTGAGGTTAATTTAAACTTTCGCGATCCTCACACATTATCATGATACTCGGGACTTGATCGCGTAAAAAACATATATTTAAATTTGAATTTAAATACCTCGACGTTTCGGACGCGACGTTGCGTCCATGGTCTCGAACGGCGATTAAGTCCCGAGTATCATGAAAATGCACTTTTTTTGATTAAGCGAATATTTTCGGAAAAAATAGCTCAAAATGTTGCAGCCCCCTTTCCATTACCTTCTAAACCCGAGGTCAAAAAAATATGAAAAGAAATTACAAAGGTAACGAAAACATTATCGGATTCATCGTTTTTGAATTACCTATTGCCGAAAAACTGCGCTTCTAAAGGACGTAAGTACCATGAAGATACACTCTTTTCATCGGTACTGAATTTATTTGTAGTAACGGTTACGGAACCCTACTTCAGGCATGGCCCGACATGCTCCTGCCCGGTTTTATAAGGTTAAAACTATTTTTATCAAAATGTGCCTCCAAGAAGTGAGATGAGTTTATAGATAATCATTTAAAAGCTTTAAGTTTTTTGCACCTACCGGTCATCAAAGGTACTACTTATAATGGAATTGAGGTTAGGGTTGTCATGGGGTAGAAACAAATACACTACAAAACAAAAAAATTGTACGTCTAAAAACTTGCAACAATCCCGAATTAAGGCATGAGTTTTAATTGTATCTTGTTTTTTTTTTATATGTCTCTACTGTTGTACCATTGCTGTAATCTCTGACATTTATTAAGTGAAGTAAAATATGAAAAAACTATTGGCCACTTAACACAAGAATATATTATTAAAATTCTCATATTTAATATACGACTCATTGTATTTGAAATGAGAAATAAAATATTACTGAAATATAACGGATCACTCGCGTGTATAAGTTGAGTTTAGCCCGACATGTTTCGGAATAATTCGTAGTCCTTCCTCTAGGAGCGCACTACCCAGCGGCAGCGAGACGCACACTACGCGCCGCGGCTCGTAGTCTAAACTCGACTTGTTTAGGTGAGTGATACCCTTTATGTCACTCTGATTAAGTCTCACGGTAGTTTGATATTAAAACTGGAGAAATAAACATTATTAATTTTCCTACTCGATAACCCTCGCACCAAGCAGCGTCGAAATAAAACATATGAAGTATCATTCCGTACGTGACCATTGTTATGTAATGATTGTCAGTAATGACCTGACGCAGTGCGTTCCACTTAGCACCAACCAGACAGCATTCGAGTATAAATACAGGATATCTTTTTAGCAAAAAAACAGGTGCCAATTCTAATTTTAAAGACAAATGACAAAGTTTAAGGTGATAGGTTGCCGTGTTTTGTTTTATTCGTATTTAAGGCAACGCTATTAAAAATGTATCGCTAGTATAGCTAGTGTCGAATGAGGAATGTTAACGCCAATAGATATAACTCTTATAAGTTTCCAATTTAATACTACTGACGCCATCTAGCGCGCGGGACCTCAATCGACGATCCCACGTACAAACAAATATTTAGTCATATCAGTGACTTTCTTTTCAAATTAGGAATTCGCCTTATACGCGTCATACGAGCCATTTCCGCTACCTATCCCTTTTCCGCACCTCAGCGCATACGTGCGAAAGAGATAGACAAAGGAAGACTATCGCTTGCATTTGGGCAAGTTCTCCGAAGACCGCGTCCGCGTCTGCATGGCTGCCGTCTTCGCTCCACTCAAATTAACTTAAATACTGTGAAAATCAGAACTATTTTGACTTTACGGGAGCTCCCGCGATTGTGTGTAACAAGGAAGTGGAATTGGAGTGTTCGTGGTGTTTGTATTTGTCCCTGAAGGACTCAGGGCTCCTCGGCCCACAGCACGCGCCACGTGGAAGTCCTAAGGAAGAATCCTCATCACCGGCGAAGACATCAAGCACCTCAACAAGGATTCGAGGTATTGTGCTTTCCCCGCCTTCCTTTTCTCGTATGACAATCTCTCGGCTCAAGTCAAATAGTAGTTTTTTCACAAATCCGCTAATCGTAAAATTAACCCCCATTTTGATTTTCAAAGAAATATACAGTCGACTACCTTTTCATAATTCCCCGCAAAATAGGCAAGTAGCTTGTCTCTCATTGGTGGAGAATGACAGATAGACCTCAGTCGACACTAGCAATCCTAGCGGATTTTTGACTCACTATAGCCCTTCATTGACACAAAAAGATCTTGTCCCAAACTAGACAAAGCCTCCGACGGATAAACATACTTAAATAGATAAATACATACTTAAATGCATCCAAGACTCGAGAACAAACATTCGTATTCGATCGAACCCCGGTCCTCAAGCTTCGTAGTCAGATTCTGTATGGCATAACATCTCTGAGAAGTACAGAGCCATAACGTTATCTAATCCAGTGGTCAAAACTGGAACTAATGCCGGCACCATGTCAATGTCAATAGGAATGTTGCTTCTTGGTCAAATCAGCAACTTTTTTTGAAATGTCAAAACGATTTCATCGGATTGTTAGTATGAAGTTTGTATTGAATTACAAAACTTTGACGTCATCATTTTCAGTGATCAAACTGCCTCCTTTTATTAGTTTCTGTTAAATTAAAAACTGTTTCAATTGCAGTAATAAGTGAGGCTTTGGTTTCATAGGTGAAAATGTTAAATTATTTTATTTTGACATCGTCAGCTACACTATTTTGCGGCAACACTGTATTCACCAACAGCTAAGCCAACCATCGCTGCGTCAGATATGTGAATAATGGCACTGGGGTGCTATTCTCAAAGGTTATATTCACGGCTGTTGCAATGTCAATGTCAAATTAGCTGTCAAATATCGAAAATTTGACACCTTGGTGCTAAAACAGACGTGAATGCAATGATGGTTACCTCAGAGAATAGCTCTGATCAATGATTTGTTGTGATGTAACACACGTCAATCGTTTTACTTTAATTTAGTTTTGGGCTACTGAGGTACTACTCGTAAATAGAATACGTAATAGACAAAATTTAATCGTTACACCAAAAATCATATTACTTTGCTTTTTTTTTCTTTATACAATATAGGCTTGCGTTTGACCAATCACGCCTGATGGTAAGCGAAGGTATGGTCTACGATGGAGCACGCTTGGCTAGCAAATAGACACATAAGAATAGATACGTGTCAGTCACTAGCCACTACACCGTTGCGTTCTTTTGTAGGAGAAGAAAGGCAAACGAGTAAGCTGGTCACCTGATGGTAAGTGATCACCTCTGCCCATACACATTTGTAATACCAGATGCATTGCAGATGCGATGCCAACCTAGAGGGCTAAAATGAAATACCTCTTGTGCCCGTAATTTCACCGGCTGTCTTACTCTCCACTGCGGAACATAACAGTGCAAGCACTGCTGCTTGGCGGCAGGATTAGCGAGTAAGATAGTGGTAGCGATCCAGACAGACCTTGCACATGGTCCTCATCATGTCAGCCAAAAGACGTCCACTGCTGAACATAGGCCTTCCCCAAGGCTCTTCATTCAGACCGGTCTTGTACTTTCCGCGTCCACCGCGATCCCGCGATTTTCACCAGGTCGTCGCTCCATCTTGTTGGAGGCCTACCGACAGCTCAAGGTCCTATAACACCTACAAGATATCGTGTTCGTTTGTTTATAAAATCTCGCACAATACCTACCAAACTTGCCAAACAAAATAAAATTAACATTTTATTCAGTACTAATTGAACCAAACCCAAACGGGCCGAGTGGTTAACGCGCGTTTAACTCAACACTTCCAGTTAACTAGATATTATTGACGATAGTAATGGTTATTTGCATTTTGATTACCTACATAGGCTACATATCGTTTGTAATCTTAATGGTTTCAATGTTGATTTATTTCTTGCTGAATGAATAATAAGATTGTGATTAATTTCAATCGCAAAAAAACAGCTGGTGATGATGGGACTCCATAGGGTGAATGTGATTGAAAGAAACGAACAATAGGCAATGAGATGGTGTTACATTATGCCGCAGAAGCAAATGTTAAAATGTAACTAAATGCGGTCAGCAAGTATACCTAAATACAACCTGCCTTATCTGGGTTCCCAATCAGTGGGACGCGTCCCCTGGGAAACAGTGATTGTGAAGGAGGCTGCGAGGCTTCATAATTAAAAAAGTGTCACTACGAATTTCACCTTTACGTAAAATAGTGAAAGAGATACTTAGAATCTAAAACGAGCACACGACACGATACGATAGACAGCCCAGGTGTAGCGTCCTAATTATCCAAATTAACGCTCCCAAAGAAGCAGGAGGGAGGGTAGGAGGGGGGGGGGGGGGGCTGGGGGAGGCAGCGGTTGTAGGAAAAAAAGATCAGAAAGGCGAATATAGAAAAAAGTTAAGAACCTATGCTATAGCTACTGCTATATGCTCAATCATGAAACGCACCGATAGTCTAGATAATAAGAATAAATAAAGTGTCAAGGGATACTGTGCAAAAATAAATCAATAAATTAATAATCGTGATGGCTAAAAAAAATCCCCAAAGTGAACTATCAAAACAAACAAACCATCAATCAATAAATAATAAACTGGTGATTTAAAACCCAATCATCGTCAATTACATCATCGATCATAATCAAATGCAAATATATGCAAAGATAAGCGTTCAGACAATTACGACGATGGGCAAACATTTATGTTAAAGAAAATTGCAGACGCACCATCTTTAAGCGATAAATTTGTAAAACTACAATTCCCGAATAAGCCATCTCAATCTGAGAAGTCTGTGCCCAGCATAGGCTGAAGATGTCATAGGAATAACAATCGAACTGAACGAAGACGAAGATATAAATGCGACCGAATTTTTACAAGCAGTTTTAGAATGTTGATAATGACCACATAATTAGCCTAAATACGATACGATAGAAGAACATAAAATACTGTAATTAAATAAAGGGTTTTTAGTTCATACAATACCTACAGTACCTAGTGAATGTTCTTTATTGAAAAGCGCAAAAACAATACAATTAAGTTACAGAATAAAAAAGGCAGGGAGATAATAGTCATAAACCTTATGCTAGAATAACATGATGATTCATTACATATATATTTTCAGCGATTAACTAATAATATTCTCTAACATACTAAGTACGGGCTTGAGATCAATGACAACAATAGCGTCATTCAAGTAATGATAGCATTACACTTTACAACTTGCCGTGTCCAAATTAAACAAACAGGTGGTTTTTTAATTGACCTTTAAAGGAGTACCGGTTAAATGTTTAATTTATCCGTTAAGTATCTAGACCTAGACCGGCTTCACCGTAAGCGTCTTTGATATAGGACGGAGCAGGTGCATTTTCTATTTGAATTTAAAAACAATATTAAAGTTGTTTATGGTAAAGCTAGACGAAGTCTGGAAAAGCGAAGTTGATTATAGTAAGGCACAGACTTTCTGTTTTACATTGATACGAAGATTAATTAGATGGATGGGTAAAAAAGTGGACAAAAGTTTTAATTAAACTTGGAGATAACAAAGTTCCATAATTGAAAGGATATTTTAATCACTCGAATAACTTGTAAGCAGTGACGCACTAATTGGACTGGACAGAATATTTTATAAAGAAAAGCCGTTATAATTACTTGCTCGAAACTTTATGATTTTGGGCGATTCTTTCACATCGAATATGACCTCGATTACCATAACCTTGTCAGTAAAATCACAATCTCCAACCAGCACAGCTTCTGTAATAACCCAAAATAGTTTCTTGCCTACATTAACTTCGTCAATGTTACACTAAAGATCATTATGACTTGTTTAATTGCCGATATTTGTCTAATTAAGGTCAAACCACCATAAAAAATTATTCCAAGTACCAGCATCTTCTGAGCAGTCCAAGTTAACTGCAGGTATTTCATCATCATCTAATTAGTGTAACCGTCAATACAATTCACCGAGTGTCCGGTCACGACTGACGGTTTTGCAATACACGACGTGTTGACATAGAGGTTGAATTGTAAACATCTGCAGTCATACGTGAATTCGGAGTTGAGCGCAACTAGCCGTTATATTAGGAATATTATGCAGAATATGAGCAAATACGAAGCATGCACATACATAGAGGCAAACTAAGGGGCACAATTTTCTAGAGACGAGAATAATTTTTTTTTTGCAAAACATGTCAGACAAGTACTTGGATCTAGTGAAAAGGGGTGACGAAAATTGTGCCGTGCTAACAACTCAAATTTGAAGTGCATCTCTCATTTTGATCCGGAGCAACAGGTAAAGTATTAGATGAAAAGCAGGGAACCTATCAAGAAAAGGTCAACAACTAGATAACAATGCTGACACTTAGGACCGTATACGTAATAGTATCAATAACTTTCACTGGCCAAAAAGCGTACGTTGCCAACTCAGTTCACGGTCGCGGACGACAGACCGCCTCATATCCAGTTATTTGTATTGCAATACAATTACGTCAAAAACCTGTTCTGAGCTCCGAACGGTTATAGCAACATGGATTTTGGAAGCGTAGTGAGCGTGTCAGAATTGAGTGTATTTGTTATGAAACCAGAACGTCCTAGTCTATCATGTTTAATTCAGCATGATGATAAAAATAACGTAACGACTGTTTTTTAAACCCCAATGCAAAAAGAGGCGTGTTATAAGTTCGACGTGTGTTGTCAGATCGTAGCTCGTAAACGGATGTACCAATTTGCAAGCGGGTTTTTTCAGTCCAAAGATAGTTTAATTGAAATGGTACTCAGCTAAGTTTCATTTTAATCGGATGAACCGTTTTTGAGGTATTGAACTTTCAAATGAAAATGTCAAGATATTTTACGAAAATATAGAGCATTTTATTTTAGCCATTTGCTATCTCAGTAGGATTGTCGTATTCTACGGGTAGTTGTGATGATTACATCAGCGAGACCCAGTGACTGATTAACAAAAACAATGTTGTCAAACTATAAGACAAACAAAATTTTGATAAAAACGAACCCAAAAATTAAGCACTAGTCAAATTCAGTTGTTGTTAAGTACATAATGTAAGATCCGATATTTTGTGAAATAATTTTGCTAGAGCGCACTAAAATTACACTTTTGCTAACAATACCTACACATAATCACAATCAGTATTTTAAATCGGAAAGGTACGACTGCATAAAAAACTAAGACAAAATCCCCATTGTTTGAGCCAGACATCTTGTGATCAGGACGACATTAATACCCAAATATCAAGAGAAGAAATCTTCTCATATTACGAACACGCAAATTTACAAAAGGCTCAAAAGAATGAAGCGAGGGCATTTAAATAATAATTATACTCAACAAAGAAATGAATTAAATAAAATGTCGAACTCCAGCATTTCAATGCGTTTTTAAATTCCAATAAACACGTATGAGACAAACTTTCGTCTTAAATGCTTGTAGCTGAAACAGAAAGTACAACAACCAGTGACCAAGTTTTCTATCACAACATTGAGTTTCTTATATTCCTTTGTCAATAGAAGATATTCATGATTCTGTAAATAATCATGTTCGCAATCACGACGAAAACCCAGGCAAAGACGCCTCTAAATAGAAGTCTTTCAACTGACGGATTGCATATATTTGTCTCGACGATGCAATTATTTAAAATTGGCCAAGCTTCCTTCGGAGCATCCGCTGGTCATCATTACCTGATGATTACGGTATTTACCAATTTTTTGACGATTTTAAACTGGTCGTGACGCAAAAACTGCAATACGTTTTTGCAATAACTAACATTATCTGGTTATGTAGGTACGAGGATGTTATCCATACTCAAATACCGCAATGCACTGATGTATGTACTTTAATACAATTAATATAAGTAAGCTAGTGTATCTAATTACTTCCTTAATTAATTCCTTACGTATTTTAATCGCACTTTGCTTGTTCAAATTTATCAGTGGTTCGTTTCAGAAGAACTATCAAGCACACAAGCTGACTTTCACATCCACAAATGAAATAGGAATAGCGCTTTTAAAGTTCCAAATTCGTTTCACCAAATTATAGCCAATGCACTTGCATCTTGTAGGTAGGTACCGACTTAAAAATACTATGACTCAATTATTTTTCATTCAGTCACAAATTTAGTATTTTCACTCCTTTTGTAATCATTATATAGAATACACTTATTGCGCAATAACCAATTCAAGGTATGTTAATCTGAAAATCGTTGCAATGTTAAACCGACACACATTCATTACCTACACTAGATAAAGATCTGTATACCTAAGTTACTTGCAGCAAGCTGATGCAAGGCAGATGGGCAAAAAACTTAAGGCATTACCATAATTCAAGGATAACAGAAACGACATTTTAAATTATAATTTGACTAGATAAAACGTACGTAAAACCTTTGTTTCTGATCATAAATAATTCAGCGTATAATCCGGCTAACTATAATTACATGACTGGTATTTAATAACACCTAGTAATTTGTTGGATTATATTTAAATTAACAGTTTAACGGTTCTTTCTTATTTGTTTACAGATACAAAAAAAAACCTAATTTAAATAAGAGTACGTAGTTTCAAAAACGTTAGTCAATTATTAAATTGTGTGTTTATGTTTTGAAACGAACTGTATACAAGACCATCAAATGTAGAGTTAACTGAATCATTTCAGTAGCCTAACGTAGAGTTTTAAAGTGACGTTGAACCTAGAGTTGAAAGGCAACGCGCCATCTCACATAACCATGTATATTTAATATCTTTCACATAGAAGTATAGTCTAGAGTCTAGAACTGACAAGTGAACGCTTTTCACAAATACAAAAGGATTCCTAGAAATCCCACAACAATGGGACTGAGAGATTTATCCTTAACGTGCGAGTTTTCTCTCGATTCAAATTCAAAACGTGGGTGGGTAGCTTCGTATTATATCTTCTACGTGGATTGAAAGTAGCCATGCCTAAGCTTGTAGGTACCTGAAGTGTCTTGATTATGTAACATAGCTTTTTAATCTAACCTCGCGAATTAAAGAAGATTTGCGATGACCTTGGTTAGCCACTAACTCGGTGCGTAGTTAATCACGAATTGGTGTCAAACGAAGGTCAGCGCAAGTAGGTCTAAAGAAAATTGTGTATGGTGTATTACATTGCCAGGCCGTGAAGCGAACGAGTTATAAGTAATCAATTGTGCGCCGCAATGTCATGCAACGTACGTACACGATTTTTGTTCAACGGTGAATTGTTAGTTTTGTACGGTTTATTATGGGTAGCTTGATTTGTGAGGTGTTGTTTTGTTTTCTTGAATCAACAGTTGTCGCTGTATAGTCCCTCGCGCTGTTGAGATTATAATACGACCATGTGTGGTGAGCTGTGATTATGGTGAGATGAGAATGTGGTCAAGTGAGAACGTGGTGAATTGAGAATTTGGTGAGCTGCTCATAAGGGTGGCGGGATCTGATCTAAAAAGTAGCTTGTTACCCGACCGCCGGAGGAGGGTTTATGTATTTCGAGCGTATGAATGTATTTATGTCTAATTCTTTGGCACGTTCTACAGCCTAAACCGTGCGACGGATTTTAACGTGTGAGATGTCCTTAAATTTGTCCAGTTATGGGTATATTATTTCCTGGAATTGCAGTCGGGTTTTCTGTTTTTAGTTTTTAAGTTGGTTAGGTTATTCCATTCCAAAAATATGCCTGCATGTTTGTTAAAAACAAAAATAATTGTTGCTGCCGCAGAAGTACCTTCGTCGTTGTGTGAAAGATGGACAAATCAGCCAACTGGTTAGTAGATTTTTATGGTCTCACTACTGCGATAAATGAATTATGTTTTCCATAAACATTTCTAACGCAACTAGCATAATCAAATTAATCAACTTGTTACCGTCACGGTTAACCGAACACTGTTGCGAACACATCGCGAAAACATAATCATTGATTAAACTTTTAAAACAATATTGTACGCTTCGCTGGGTAAAGGGACCGCTTGTTCGCTGCTGACTTTTTATACGCCATTTCATAGTGTGTGGTAATTTTACTTTCAGGATTACTTTGGCTTGTGAACCGGTACTTCAATGCCTATATGTTTGATATGATATAGCCTTACAGTTGATAATATATAACATGTGGCTGGAGAGACTCCCCGGCGTGCGAGTGCGGAGCCGCGGTCCGCTCACCAAATATAACGGCAACCCTGCGGACTTGTTCGACCTCGCAAATGACGCCATCCACTGGATTAAGGGCCTCAACATAGAGCTGTAGTATAGATTGTAATGTAGAATTAGTGTTTGAACGACTGACTAAAATGCCATACGAATAATAATAATAAAAAGTTGATAATATAACTAGCATGCCCTGCTCCGATTTTAACTAAAATATATTACAATAGGGAGTAACTAGATGGTAAGACATAATCAGAAGAAAAGAAAATGCAACATCATAGGACAAAGTAATCATAATTTCCGACCGACCGGATGGCCTAGTGGTTAGCGACCCTGACTATGAAGCTTGAGGTCCCGGGTTCGAATCCCGGTCGGGGCAGATGTTTGTATGATGAATACGAATTTTTGTTCTCGGGTCTTGGATTTTTAATATTATTATGTATATAATTTTTATATATTTTCATATAATTTTTATTTTTTTATTTTTGATAAGTATGTATTTATCTATATAAGTATGTTTATCCGTTGTCTGGTGCCCATAGTACAGGCTTTGCCTAGTTTGGGACTAGGTCAATTGGTGTCAATTTGTCCCATGATATTTATTTATTTAAGTGCCTTTGTACATCCTTAATAATTTACACGTGCAACTATTATTAAACAAGGTGTCGGACAAATTTTCTAGCGATATTAAAATACCTAACCTGCTCTTTACAAGTCAAGAATGGTATGTTTTGTAGGGCTGACGAAAATAAAGTACAAACAAAATATGTTTAAGGTTTACGCCATCATATTATTATTATAATTATTATTATTATTATAATAACTTGTAATGAAAGTAACTAATAACTAACTAGTAACTAATATATATATATATATATATATATATACATATATACATATTTACTGTTTTCATAGGTATCCTAATGTATTTTTATGACTTTTTAATTAAATAACTTGACACTAATACGGATAATATCGGATTAAATATCTTTGCAAATCTCGACGTTAGCAGAATCGTCAAAGAAACGCAGAGATTCTTAAGGTCATTTATCGTTGTCTTTCTCTTCAAATTTCATTCTAAAGCTTGGTAGTACACTTTTGAAATCCAGTAGATATTTCCAAGTGACATTCAGAACATAACATATAAGTGAAATAAAATAATATGATATCTACAGTTCTCCAGTCCAGTAACACAAAAGCAGGTAGTTCAGTAACTCGCATGTCTTTCGAAACTTAGTCAGAAACATTTACGAGGAAAAGATACAGTTTCATTACATTATAACGTGCCATGTATTCGTAATGTAACATTTGATTATTGTTTTCGTCGAAAATTATATTACCTCGGTCGTCGTTAAGATGATTTGGGGACGGTCGAATATACTCCGAGCGTAGAAAGAGTACTTATCGTGAAGATAATAATGTTCAAAGCATTTCGTAATTTTAAAATAATAACACCACCTTTTACGAAATCAGTTGCATAATATTATTATTGCAATGATTGATTCTGTTTTGGTTGCGACTGAATTGTAAACTATCATTCAAACTAAAAACATTTAATTTGCTCACCGGTGACCACACGTGTAACATAGCTACGTCTATGCGACAAATTTATCATTCCGTGCAACATCCCCCCTCCACTGTCACGCGAATCAGCACATGCCACATAGACTCTACTATCACCACCACCACTAAACTATACGCTGCCAGGTTTCGGAATTCTACGAGCCCATTTTCAAAGCACCAAAACCACCGTTCAACGGTGCTAACCAGTTATTCCACTTGCGTTGCGTCATGTATTAGAAATATATTCAGTTAACTCTTTTACTAATGTATAGGATATTTATCCTTATTAGAATGTCATAAGGTAGAGGATTGAAATGATTTATCGATATAATCCCGGGAAATATTAAAATGATGCCTTCCTACTGCAGTGGCTGTGCAATGCTACTAAGTAAGCGGATTGCAAACCAAATTATTATAGTAACAATAATGTACGGATCTGGTAACATACAAGCTATTTCAAACGTACGTGTAGGTATTTATGACTCTAGTATACCGACGTTGTAACATTTATGTGGCTGAAGTGGCTGAGTATTTTAGTGCTTTAAGGAAGTTCTATAACTTCGTTTGGTATAATAACACCCGTATACCTCACAGTCAAGGACACCATATGTATGCATCACAAACCTTACACATACCTTATTACCGAGACAAGAAAGTTGATGTGTACATATTCTTGTAACTTTGTGTGATAAATACTAATTTGCTGCTCTTGTCTGTACGTGCTTTCAACATATTGCTGAACAGGCGCCTATTTTACAAACGTAAAAAATGTCAGTTGACAATGACAATTCGATGTAAAAAGCTGACATTAAGAGTTTTTGTTCCTAAACCCTGAACCAAAAAGAGGGGTGTTACATGTTTGACTTGAGCATCTGGTGTATCTATCTGTGGCATCGTAACTCCTAAACGGATGAATAGAGATGGTTCTTAGTTAAGTTTGTTCAAATTCGGTTCAGCTGTTTTTGTAGTATTGAAGTTTGAAATGAAAATGTCGGGCTTTTCAACTTAAATTGATTAAAAAGCCGTGTCTAAATTCGTGACCGCGGACCGGGAGACGAGCTGTCGCTAGGCCTCCAACAAGATGGAGCGACGACAAGATATTCTGCCGTCTATTTTTTCTTCGAACAAGGTTATGTAAGTACATTTTGACAAGTGGAGTTCCTTGAAGCGACTCCAGCCACTTGACCATTTTATCGGATGTTTGGCCAGCCCGCCCATGTTTGGACAAACTTGACAATATTTGCACTGTTTAATGTCAAAGACGGGGTAGGGTCAGAGCACCAGTTCCTGAAGGGTAATAATGTACGTCGTAAATAAAGTTTCGTTTAATACTTTGTATAGAAATTGATACGTGTTTATGCGAGACGTTTTATGTCGGATGTGTTTTATGGTGGTCGCACAATAAAAGCGAATGTTGGTACTGTATCTTTGGAAATATTAGGGAACATTATTTAGGTGCCTTAGTAACGTTAAATACCAATTTTAATGCTGTTGCATAATACTTTTAAAGCAGACATTTTACCAGTTTCAAATGATTGGCGGTTAATCACGTAAGACATAATGAGGATGGGATATTTCTAATAAGGTAATCGCGACCAATATTTATCTATTTATCCCGTTCTCATTAGGTATGTCAGACATTTTAAGTCTGGTTTTATGCCAACTTTTAAGACAATGTTACGGTATTTAAAAACGTTATGTCTCACATATTTGTATCAGTATTAATTTTTCAAATCGTGTACTTAACAAAACACACTGATAAACAAAAATGGTGTAGGGTCGTAAATGTAGCCAAACAGAAATGAACAATCATAAAATAGCGTGTTATATTCAGATAGCTTCATGTCGTAAATTTATGATTCAATCAGCGAATCGGAAGTAAGGCCGTCCTTCAATGTCCGAAATATGTACGAAGCTTGTCACGAAGATAGGTAATAGTTTGGAGCTAGGCTAGGTTATATGAAGAAGTCTTTTGGACAGTAACTGATAACCTAAAAGAAACCTAAAGTTCATTTTCAAATACCTAGTCGACTTTTTATTTTTTATTTTTCACAATATGGCATCTGATGGTCGCCATATTGGATTTAAATTACTGTCATGTCTTCAGTGACACTCGCAAGATTAACACAAATCGATTGACGTAAGAATCATTAAAATCGGTATACGCGGTCGGTCTCTAAGAGTGCCACAAAGGAACAAACAAACATACATACATAGGCTGATAAACACATTACCCTCCTTTGCGTTTCGCAGTCGGGTAAACAAGGCATACCCCACCCTTGTCTCTCATCATCATGAACATTAATGTGACATGGTACTAATAAGTCTGTTAAATGTCTGACCGACCGTAGACAAGCCGTGATTACAGTACCCGCGACCGTGTGACTATATCGTATGTATAGTATATGTATACTTACATTTACTTATTACAAAGTTGCTATTGACATCCACTGCCAATGCCACACGACAATTACGCAACGTGTATGTCTGTCTAGTCTCAGGTCAATGTTGTTGACCTAACGTACTACCTACTTTACCACTGACAGTGATTTTTGCTTATTTTTATAAAAAAAAACTTGGGAAATGTAAGCCCGACTAGAATAACAAAAGATACGAATACTTTTTACCAAACACGGCACAAAATAATGCATGCAGAAGTTGTAAAATATAAACGTTGATTATAAATTTTTAAGGCAAAAAACTAGACCTAGAATAATAAACGACGATATATCAGCTAAGTATGAAAAACAAAATAACAATGACCAAATGAAAGCCAACAAAAATCTAATCCCGGATAAATATCACTTAACAGCACACATTCACATAAACGAAATATAGAAGAAAACACGAGCACACAATCAATAACACTAAGACCAATCTTTGTATTGGATTCGTCTATTTTTGTAGCGACAAATTGTTGCTGACCTCTATACGAGAGGGCCAGCACGATTTTATGAGTACAGACGATTGTGGGTCAATTGGACATAGAACTACATTAAGGCAGAGTAAAATGACAAAATGTAACGTGAGCATCATTTACTAGGAAATGTTATACCGGTCTTGCGATTTACGAGAATGTGACTTCAATTATTCATGCAATGAGTGATTTGAAACGCAGAAATACATTAAAGCCTATCTCTGCAAGGCAAAACGTAATGATGCTAGTTAATGAAATAAAAAAAAGTAAGCTTTGAGGAACACACAGCTGCTTAACGAATTTTTCTTTGCATTGTCATTGTATGTTACCTTTGAGGAATACAATATCATCAAAACTGTACTTAGTAAAAAAAAAAAAACATATCCAGTAGCTAACTATAAAGACTCGTAGGTATCCAGGCACATAATTGTGAGGACAGGGAAGAATCGCTTGTAGACGTAGACTAAACAAGATCAATCAAAAATGACGTCGGAAATTTCATTGACAGATTTCATTTCGTACATAAATTTTATTTCTAAAATAGATTGCTAAGATAGATTGGATTGATTGGGAGTTACGAGTTACGATTAGTACAACAGTCAGCCCTAAGAATAACTAAACATAGTTAATAGGTACTGTAAAAGCGACAAAACAGTAAAAGTACTTTTAAGGTTAATCGTACCATGAGAGTTACAGTTTCGCGGTTTTCTCGAATCCAAATAAGTACAAAATATGTAGCCAATGCCCAGCCGACGTCTCACGAGCCTATTCTTGACTTGGAAGAAAGACGAGAGTGACAACTGACTGTAGTTAAGAAGACAACTGGCCACTGATAACATATTTGCGCTAATTGGAAAGCACGAAAACTGCTGAGTTGAATAATTTTCATCGTTATATTTAAAAAGACAGTTACAGTCATTAGGGCAAGGAACAATATAACACAATCAATCACGTTCGTTACAGCAATCAGGGGAAAACCAATTACGAAAACATTATGATTTTGTAGTAAGTAAACGTAAGAAATAACCTTTTAAACTATCTAAGGGCGATGTTGCTAAACAAACCACTTTATTAAACGGAACAAGTTACAAGGAATTAACTTCATAATTTACAATACAATACAGAACTCTTTATTGAACAACACAAACAAACAAAACAGAAAAAAGGTGCAAAGGAAATACGACTTTGCCGGTACAGAGTGAAATGATAATCTACTTGAGTAAATATTAAATTGCTGAAAGAAATATAAGCAAAATTAATTATACCAATAATTATGACGATTCCCAAATTAAAACACTTATAAGCATTCAAGTTTGATGAGTTCAGGGACCTTGTTCATAAAACGCTTGCTAAAAGGCCTTTTAATATATTTAAGACCACTTCAATTACATCGAAAGGTACTTAATTAAAAGCCGCTTAGCATCGCCTCTAGGTTCCATGAGCTAAATGTAAAAATAGAACCTTAGAAATATAAAATTACCATTAGCTTTATGATTTTCAAGAACAGCTGCATGGTAATATCAAACTAACTATTAAACTCCGATAACAACCAGAACGTTTTTAATTTATAGTAAAATAACTTATGGCATTCTTATATTCTCCCGCACTGAATTCTCTCTCTCTCTCTTTGTTCTGACTAATCATCAAAATCTTTACAGTACTTTCAATTGACTTTTATTCTTGATGTAAACATATTCATATTCAGTACGAAATCCCCTCGGAACACTAATCGAGAGATAAAAGTAATTCCACCACTCCACTTTTTATAACCAACGCATTAATTTGTTAAAGAGATCAAGCGCGTACATACGAGCTATAGATCATATAAAATTAATTAAACGTAGTACCTCTTATAGGACAATCACATCAGAAAAAAATGTCCACGGGATGGACCTGTCATTAACGATTATAGTACGTTTTTTAACCTGATGTGACAAAAAACAATTAAAAGTTGTATAATTATAACCATTTTAAAAAGGTCTCCCAGCTCACGATTCAGCGATATAAGAAGTGTCAGGTTGTTCTGGACATTGCGAATCAAGATCTTTTTCAATAACTTGCGCAATAATTCTTAACACGCCATTATAAAAATCCTTACCTCGATGTTGATTGAAATAAAGAGTAATTGCTATTCAAGAATGATGAATCGCCTTCGAGATTGCTATACACGGTTGGTGTTTATAGAAATAAGAACCCACAGAAACCTGCTTGGGTTACTAATTGCAATGTTTAACCGAATAAGGTTAACAGTGATTTACTTCTCTTTGGGATTACGTTTCAAAACAAACCGGCACTGATGTGTGCTTTAACATGGTATACATTTTTACATTGAGAGTTTCTTAAGACAGACAATTTATTTCAAGTGGAAAAAGTTGAAAGACAGGCCAATATCTTTTCCAGTAAAGCATAGTAATCAAAAACAGGTAGTTTTTCCTACTTTTTTGAAAACTAGGAAAACTGCAATCAAAACATTGTCAAACAACGATTTTAACGCTTTCTGCGGTCGAAATAAGGTTAAAGTTCATACCGCACTGTTGGTTACCTGAACAGCTAATTTATTTTCCAAAGCCTTACTAAATAACAAGATTGGAAAGCGATTATGCAAGGAAAAAGTTTTCCCTTAAGTAACAAGTTTCTTTGAGAAACTTGATCTTGTATTGGGAGCTATTTATTTCTTTCAAAGTCAGGCAAATATTACGCAACTAAGCTCTACTCATTTTGGCACCATATTTAAATTAAGAACCCGAAAATGATAGGTAAGTTGAAATAGTAAAGATATCACAAATAAATTAGCCGCAATTTGTCAAGTTAAGAGTTAGTATAAAATTATACAATACACTATGACGAATTAAAATTCTCGGCTACCGCTTATCCCTCGATACCATCGAACACATAATTTAAGACTTTGAACTTAAATAGTTGCAGAATATTTTCATTTAAAGGTCGACGGCCAACGTGACAAACAACCTTAGAGTATTTATTTTAAACAAGTACACTGCCATAAAAACTGTTGCCACAATATTTAACATGGCTTTCAACCGACTTAACTATGGAGGCGGTAAAGTAAATTAAGTACTTATAAAATTAAATTGAAATTACCGTTTCATTAACCATCAAGATAAGAAACAAGATCAAATAAAAAATCAATTTGAACGCGAAGAAAAAACCAAACCGCACAATTTTAACCAAAATAGAATACGTGAACGAGCATCTCGGTGTGAAAAAAAAGAATAAAGCGAAAAAGAGATCATTAACCCAGACAAGTGTAGGATAAAATTAATACGCATCATTAGTCCATACGATCTGTGAGAATGGAATTCTGTACGAATAGGCAATAATAATACACACGTTTACGAAGATATAGTGAACCGGTTGTATTAACAAGGAAAAAGAATGGCACTATTTATTGCATTTCTTCTATTATAGGTGAATATTCGGGGCTTTGACCGAAGCCGTTTTGTTACCGACACAAAAAAAATTCGATTCCCATTAGAAGAAGCAACTTCTTCTACTATTTAAGTTGTAAATTATTGACGGAGGACTTCCTGTCTTATAACAGAACATCATAATAGAATAGGTTTATTCGGGCGCGGGCAATCTGCAAAATCAGAAACCAAGAACATTTGACTTATGATCTCCCAAACAGCATCAAAAAGGCGGGTACCTGAACAGTTGAAACATCGCACGTTAGCAGAAAGAAATACGCTCTCATAAACCTCGGATGTAAACAAACGGACCGAACGAACCACGAAACAAAAACGATAAGGAACCCACTGTAACTGATCGGGCGAATCAACAGAAGCCCGAGTACGAATATTCGAATCCTGCGTAACTTAACGTTATCGTATCGAAATCGAGAAACTACATACCCAATTTTAGTTCCAAATACGCTAATAGTCGGGCGCTATGCCAAACGTCATACAAATTTCTCGATAACGTAGTTCTCGGGATTCAAATATTCGTGCTCGGGCCTCTGTACGATGTTTTTGTACAAAAAGCGAACGAGAAGAATAATAACCTCATTACATACGTCCGCTCGGGGTACGAATCGAAGTAATGATGCATTAATACGTTCGACGGTGTTTGCTTGAGGAGAATATTTGGAAGTTTGGTGTATGGCTTGTTGAGCTGTGTGCACGATGCACGATTCTAACTGTTGAGAGTTCACACTAGTAAAATATTTCACACTAGTGAAAAACAAAATGAAGTATGTGTTACAAATCAAATCACTAATAGTTTCAGTATTATGCTGGCAATTTTTATCTAAAATTTCTTTCCAGCGAATAATACTAATCAAACGTCACACATTTGATGTATACACGTTCATTAATTAGAAATCTTCACACAATGACTAACCGCAGGCCATGACCAATCCACAAAATAATCTCAATTATCAATCGAGACAAAAAATATTGCGAATTGCTTTTTAACAACTCACACCTCCGGTTTTAGGAATGAAGTCACACGCAAACGATACAAGACAAGCATAGCGAATCACAAATGATATCAATAAATCGGTCGTGAATTACAATTCAAGGATCAAGATTGTACAGGGTGAGGAGTCATGACATAAGAACGAACTTGTGATCAAATTGGCAATTATTTCACAGTTTTTACGAACATTTATAACAGGCGAAGAAACAATAAATTGATTGGGATATTAAGCAAAGGCTCGTCTGGTTTTGTAGTTAGTTTGAAAAATACACGATCCAAATAAGTTAAATAAAGCTGAAGATCATTCGATACGTCACACGTTAATAATTTGTTACTAGCTTTTAGTAAAGCGACAACAAAGCATTAACCGACATACATAATAAATAATGACTCAGAAAGCTTTTTTGTTCCGATGTTATTTAAACAGCTTTGTGGTTAGAATCGCTCCCATTTGTCGTAAAATCTGCTTATGTACTTAGTTTTATGTATACGTAAAACTTGGGCAAGTATCAAAAGACTTTGTAGCGAAGACGACAATGTCATGAACTCATCTTGACACTGATATTTTCTCCACAAACGATGATAACGATAGAAATTGACATAAGAATGTCAATAAATTTTCGTAAGAGGATTGTAAGTCAATACGGTTAGTATGGAATATGAAACACGACCGTGTACTTAACATAAATGCCTTTGTTATATGAAATGTGATAAGAATAATGTATCTATTGAAGTCAATATATACCTACGATACACATGTTATATTATGAAATAAATATTAATTATATTGCATAAAATGATTGGTGATTTCAATTCAGATCCAAGAACAACTTGAAGTGACGATAAATAAAAATAACAATCAATACAGTAAGGAACTGATTCAAAGAAACTGACAGCACAACGTTATAAATAACCCAAAGAAAGAAAATATTCTTCTTCAATTAAACAGTCTTAAACATGTAAGAAAAATGATCCTTGATGTTGCAACAACTCTTTATAACATAATTTGGAATTTGTGTATACAAACTGAGCTCAGATTGAAATAGAGAAATATTATCTAATTAGTGGCCTTTTGATCAAAGATTAAAGCCTCACTAATGAGGGTCCAGTATCAATTGTGATCAAAAACCAATTACGCGGTCAATTCCTGCCTTCTCTATATTCGTACAATGGACCCTAAAAAAGTCTACAGACATAAAAGAAAAATGGATTCCGCACATTGAAGGCAAACATAATAAAAAACCTTCAATATATAGCGTGGAAGAGATTTACTGCCTTCTATGCAATATAATATTGTAAAAAAAGATGATGGAAACGCTATTCTTGATGATAAAATTAGTAATGGAGTAACAGGAGAATAAGTTAATGATAATTCAGAATCAACTGTCCCTATGCCATATTATTGAGCTGTCGGTAGGCCTCCAACAAGATGGAGCGACGACCTAGTAAAGATCGCAGGACCGCGGTGGATGCGGAAAGCACAGGATCGGTCAGATAGGAGAGCCTTGAGGGAGGCCTATGTCCAGCAGTGGACGTCTTTCGGCTGACATGATGAAGCCATATTATCAGCAGAACACCTACTTTACCAACATGCAAATAAAACAAAAATCTCAAGGCAATTTTGAACCTTATAAAGTACAAAAAAAGTTCCGCTTCAAACAAGCCGTGATTTAACCCTTCTGAACATTTTATTTAACAACATTAACAAAAGAAGGCAATCAGTTACTTCATTATGGAGCGGAAAGATCCATTACTTTACTGGCGTTTAAGACGTCTATAATTTGTGCCTCAAATTAGGGAGCGAGATAAAAAATACTACCGCATTGAGGTATTCAATTATATGGAGGTACAGTATAATTGTACCAAGGCTACCGAAGATATAGGTGAGAATAAAAACAGTAAGCTACAACGCGTGTGCTTGTGCGTTACACTTATATTTAAGAGATGTGTTTATGTTTGTAAGATCTCATGATTTACAACATAAAATTATGATTACCTACAGGGAGAAAAAAAAATGTGTAAATTCAGAAGAAAAAAGATTAGATTAGATTAGATTAGATTATTTATTCCTTCAATATATAATTACATCATAAATTGTACAATGTCAAGTTAAGTGAATTTATATTGAAATCGTCAAAAGTTTAAAAATAACATTAAACTAACTAAATTATTAAAAATAAATTGAATATCGCACTATGTCAAAATTAAGAATAAAACAGTATAAATAAATTAACAATTCAATTGGTTCTCCTCTAAGGATCGTCATGGTTATAAGCGTAACAATGAAATAAAACGAGGTCAATATTAATACATGTCAAAATAGAAAATTTAAAATATTAAATAAATTTAAAACCACAAATAAATAGATTAAAATGTCATGTCCAAAAATTCATTAATAGAGTAAATTGGATTATTCAACAAAAGGACTTTCAATCGACGACCAAACGTTTAGTCATTTTGTTCGTTTTTAAGATCAGAGGGTAGGTGCTCGTAATATTTGGGGCCGATAACTCGCGGGTTTTTTCCCGCTAACGCCATTCGGTGGGGTACCGCACATAAGCGACCAGTGCTACGAGTGATCTTGCCCACCACACCCATTCGACTGAAATTACCAATATTTATGCGCGTATACATTATAACTTAGCTAAGTGATTGGGATAATCTAGTCAAGAGAGTCCTAAAATTGCAAAATCTATGGATAGAAATGAATCGTCCATATAAACAAAAAAAAAGGCGAGCTGAATGCGATGTTTTGGCTTCCGTACTGATTTTACAAATGGACTGTTGCTTCAATAATTATCCCGTAATTCATTTATCAAAAGGGTTATCTGAAGGTTGTAATTTGGAATCTTTACCCCATTGTTGAGGAATAAGATTTATTGAATATCTTCAGCTGCCGCAATTAAACAAAAGTACGAAAGCCAAATCGGCCGTTTCGAGGTTTTAATCCAATGAATGAATTATTGTTGCTTTGCACGCTTTATCTTATGTCTATAAAGATGGGTGTTATTCTCAGATTTTTTACGGTTGTATCATCGTTGAATCGGTTTTCATTCAGTAGGTACCTAAAAGTGATACTAGAACTTAAAGCTGTATTATTAAAAAAATATTATTCAATACCGCGACTGGCTGACAGAAAAAGCACTCTCTTAACCTTTTAAGCCGGAGTCTTGAAATTTGGAGACAGTCAGGTTATCTATACCTATAAAACAGTACCGTGACTGACTGACTTTTGGTACACGGTAAAATTTTCAATACGCTAAAATCAAAACATACAACCTTGCATGAGAATCATAACAAATGCCCAACTTAAGAAAATCGGAACGTACCTTGATTATTAGTAAATTTAACAAAAACCGTAAAAAGAGTAATAATAGATAAAATTGGGTTCAGACGATACAAATAGGTCAAGTTAACCCCTAGTGAGATTCAAACCCAGGTAGGTGAAAGTCTATCTAAATGGATTTTAATGATAGTAATTTTACATTTACTCGTAAAAAGACCATAGCTACTTACTATTAATAGACACAAAAAACTCTTCACATAGCCAAAGCCACAGGCAAAGCGCCATACTATATTTAAATTTGTAACTACGCGTGAAACTCAAGTGATTCGGAACGATACCGGTTTACCGATTTAGCGTTCTTAACGACGATCATTACCGGTAATTTTAGTGCACAATCTGTGAACGAGTGCATCATTAGGCTGTTGGCACCCAGGGCTGCATCGCTTACCTGCAAGCACAGTCGGGGATACAAGTGTCTAAAGCCTTTATACATGCAGGAAATATCATGCAATTTGCATTACATCGCGCGGCTGAGAAGCTGGCTAGTTGAACGTGAGCGAGCTAGAGCAGCAAAGTAATGATGCTTGTAAGTTTTTACTTTGCAAGTGTGTAGAAGGCTGTTGTTTCTCAATGGTAAATTATCTCATTTATCCGGTAAATCTTAATGGTAGTGATGGTTCTAAATGCTTCGAATGTTACCTTGAATAGACTACACTTAAATATATTAGCCTTCTACCAACTACGCAATCACTAATTGTATTTTTTTAATGTTTGACTGTTTAATAGCCTAGTTACATACAACCATAGATAATTGTTTTCGATTTTCTGATTAGTACATCGCGATTTTTATGATTCAAGTTTTTGGTAGCAGATCTGCAGAAGCAACTCGAAGAACGGTCACTTTACAATGACTCTGAGCCAAGTTTCTTACGACGCGTTAAAGCGCTGGCAGACCCAAATAAGACATAAAAAAACCCTTTAATGAGTATTTCTTGGATTTGGTAGAAATTTTCTAAATGGTAATTATAGAAATTGAAAGTCTTGGAAAAAAAACCGATTCTGTCACCGAATGTACATTCACCGTAGTAAAGTTTAAACAACATTCGTAGCTTCTCGGTTAGGCGATTGTTAGCTTAATCTACCGTGACGACTGATTTTTAGAGAGTATTAAAGAGCTAGTTAAACGGGGGCAAGCTTATTGCAAATGGAATGCAATATAATAAGAGCTTAACTCCTCGCATGTTCTAAGTAAAACGTAACGTGCATTCAAGTCTCGTTGATTTTCCTTAATCACAAATGTAATTGATTAAAATAAAAACGCAAAAAAAGACTATACATTTGGCACTGATCAGACAAATCAAGTGATAAGAGATGATAATGAATATTTTAAAAAACAGTCGAATTGAGAACTTCCTCCTTTGTTGAAGTCGGTTAAAAATCTAAGTGCCTTACCGCAAAGAAGGTGCCACAAGCTATAGAAAAAAGAAAACCGCGTCTCCTATGGAATCTAATTGATTGACTTTGAGAATCAGTTTTAATTTGTCACTAACCTAACCTAAAATTATGATGATTGAGTTGGTATGAAGTTCAAGCATTTAATGCGAAAAGGTTTTACCTAGTTAAGCTACTGTTTGACCGAGCGAGTTAGAAGTATGTTAAGTTATTCGATTGTATACTCATTGACATATAAAGGTAGGTATTTTTAAAGGAAAAAAAAATGCAAGGGCGATTTCAACACAAAGCCACTCATTCTCTCCGACAAAAAAATCTCTAGAAATCTATAAATGTTTTTTTAACACAAAAGACTGAGAAACGTCGCAGTCATAAATTCTGTGGATATTCTTGTATTTTATTATGTCTAACGTCGAGCGCAACTAGTTTGAGTGACATTAAGGCAAGATAGAAATAGATGCAAGATTTCTGACTGAATGTCATCGAATTAACAACATAGAGGAAAAAACGTAATTAAGTACAATAATAAAGCAGCGCAAAATTGGGTCCAATTTGCACGCAAAATTACCTTTTACCGCTGCGTATAGGCACAATGCAGAAAGCACAAGACCGGTCTGTGTGGAGAGCCTTGGGGGAGGCCTATGCCAACAGTGGACGTCTTTCGCCTGACATGGTGATGATGATGACGATGGGCACAATACATAAATTCTGGATAATGTAATAGAAAAATTGACCCCTAACCCAACATGATGGAAAGTTCAAATGAGACAAAAGGTGTAACTCACTAGTTCACGCTAGCTTTGAAGAGCCCTATAATGCATCTGCCCAAAAATAAAGATGGAAGCGTTCATAGCAGTCAGTTCTGAAGGTTTTCGGGCTAGATAAAAAGAGATATCAATGTAATCATCAACTCATTTTGGGAGGGCATCGGTTGCTCAAATGTCTCGGCTCAGCTGAAAGCGCTAGGCAGAGCCAAGCCCAGTAGACAGGCGTGAAACTGTGGATGCAGCCGAGACGTGACGGCAGCCTGGACCTGCAGCCTTATTGACTAACTCGGTCGCAATCAGCATCGTGTTCATTGTATGGGCGGATAATTGGTATCGGAAGCAGCTAGCTGTCACAGTCGTACGAAAACTGACATTCCAATCCGATGACGAGTGTCAAAATAGTTACGCAAATGCCCAGCCGGTGGACAAATCCTTTAATATTCGACACCAAACCTGATATTTGTGACGCATGCATCAACAGATGTTGGCTCACACAGCCACTTGGTGGGTGCCAGAGAACAGCCAGTGACGACGAGGCAGACCAAGAAGATGGCGGGAAATTAGAATCATACGCAAATGAATGGACTGACATTGCGCAAAGGCAGGTTTTGAGGAGATTAAGAGGAAAGATCTTAAAAGGAAGTAATAAAAGTTGTTGAGCAGTGCAATGGAGATTTGTTCATATATCTACTAGAGTCTAAAGCATCCAAAAGCTCTTATAATTGCTTCCTACACTTATACTTCGTTTATTTGCTGATCGTTACCTTCTTTTTAATGCTAAAATTAAAAAAGTATAATGTACTGCATGTCTTTACCACCTTTGTTTAAAAAATATTATATATATCTAAATTTTTAACATAGTAACCACTACCACTACCCGCCCATTTCACAGAATTTCACTCTTTAACCAACTGTGCATTAAATTTTTAACTACAATACCTATTTTGTCTGCTATTATCCAGCCATTGAAAAACAGATCAGCTTTCATCATTAAAAACAGAAAATTTATCGCATTAAATAATTAAAAGCATTTCTATTAATTGAATAGGTAGTTAAAGCACTTAATATACTTCATTGGTTAATTACCTAAGGTCTATAACCTGTATTGCTTTTAGCTATGATTATAAAACGTTAATATATTTTAGGGCTTTTAATTAGCTTTTTACTGCATGATACAGTCACGAAGAGGATTTTAAGGACTATCTAACTATTAAAAATAACAATGATTACCCTTACGTCTGTGTTTAATTAAATTGTGGTAAAATAAAACAAGGTTCCATTTGCAGACTTTAAGTGGCTTTGAGTCTTCAGCGATTTACGATCATAAAGAAATCACAAAGAGCTATTAAAGACTTGGTTAAGACTGAATCGCTTGGTTCAGTGTCCTTGTAAAGCACGTGACACAGACCGATTAGCTGGGTTAGATACCTATATTAAGCTATATTTTACAAGCTTTTATGTATGTTCACCTGTTCCCTTGTGTGTAAGTGTAACAAATCTTGCAAGTTAAATTTGACCCATTTCCAGTGGTCGGATTAGATGGATGGATAGATTGGATGACAATGCAAGTAGAGTTTTTGGAAAAAGGACAGGTAAGGAGTACCCAAAACCGAAGAGCATGTATAATAATAAATAAATATAATAAATATCATGGGACAATTTGACACCAATTGACCTAGTCCCAAACTAGGCAAAGCCTGTACTATGGGTACCAGACAACGGATAAACATACTTATATAGATAAATACACACTTATATACATATTAAACACCCAAGACCTGAGAACAAACATTCATATTCATCATACAAACATCTGCCCCGACCGGGATTTGAACCCGGGATTTCAAGCTTCATAGTCAGGGTCTCTAACCACTAGGCTATTCGGCCGTCCGGCGGTATGAAGAATGTTATGAGATTAAGGGAAGCAAAGGTTGTATGTCAGGATCGTAGCAAGTGGAAGTCCGTGGTCTCTGCCTGCCCCTCCGGGAAACAGGCGTGACTGTATGTATGCATGTATGTATGTAAGTATGCAAGTAGAGTCAACATAAAGTACGTGTAGCAGAAAAAGCTAGTATATTCTTACTAAAAAACTTTTTTCTGTTGTTTTTTGTGTTATTTTGTATAATAATACTGAATATTTGGGGGGATTTGTCCAAGTATTAAAAATTAAACTTAATCTGAACAAGAGTGCCACAAAATTATGTTTAGCTTCTATTATTAACTATCTCGGACTAGTGACTATCTTGGGGTTGCTGGTTCTCATACCCATGAGAACTCGGCCGGTGGTGATCGTTTACCATCAGGCAATCAGGCAAATCGCTTGCTCGTTTGCCCCCCTTTTTCAATAAAACCATACTGCGTATTAAATTGCTACAATCCTCGCACGAACGGTATCGTAGAGTGTATGGTCACAGATTGGACACGCCGTGAAACAAAGTCGCGTTGGTGAGGCATTTTAAACGTCACCACGCTCATGTACATTATCTAGTACATCAAGGGCTTGTTATAACTGATAAAGTTTCTGATAGCTGGTAGATAAAATATCTAACAGATAAACCCTCCTGATGCTTCTTCAGTCTTGTCTTTTACCAGTGAAATCTACCAAATAGAGCAATCGGGCCCTCGTGAAACAGAAATAAAGCGATCTGACGAAATATCTAGCAGATAGGCAACCAGCAAGTGGACATAGAGGTCCTTAATATCGAGCGTTCACCCATCGCTTCTAATCTATATTTTAATTCGTGAATTCCGTGATCCCGCTTCGTGAAAGCTTCAAAACGTCATCCGTAAGTTAGTTACAAAATCCGCCGCAACAGTTCGGTTTCAATTAAAAGTTGTTTCTGTTTGGATGAGAGGGAAATCCTATAGAGTATATTTCACCAAAACCAGACCCCTACAGGGCCGAAACCCTATTAGGTTTTAATTCACCGTAAAGCGGCTTTGGAGTAATTAATTACAACCATCTGCCTTCTAATTGTTCTCGTTTCTTTGCAACAGGTATGCTATAGGAATTTTAATAGCCACGAGCGTAAAGTCTTCGATAATTTTGGACAGATTGTGTATTTTCAAAGTTTTTTAGTAACTGGCAAAGTATGCATGTTCGGGTCAAATCTTGCTAGTTAAATTTGAACCACTTCTAGAATTCAGATTGACCTTAAATTTGGTACGGGAATGTGAATTGGATGACTTACAAGAACAGTCGGCAAAAAAGCTTGTTTAAAAAAATACCGTTTTAACAAAAAAACTTAATTTATCGTAGGAACCGAACTTGACGTGTAAGGCAGGATAGTTAGTTACGGATTATTGCAATTTTTATTCTATAATTATTGCTTGGAGGCTGTTTTGTCTGGGCCTTACTTTTTGTGTCGTAAAAATCTTGCTTTAGAAAATAACAATTCTGGAATACATTATTCAAAATAATTTTATCCCTGCCGTACCTACAACCTAAACTCCATGACTAATGAATCATACTCCGCGTAAGCATTAAATTAACATCACCAAAAAAAGCTTAGATAAATCTAAAGTGATATCGATTTATCTCACGAAAAAAAAAGACAAACGCAGGTCAAAAGTTCACTAAGCCATACTGAAGTAACTTACAAAGACGATCAATTAAGGTGAAAGTGTACAAAAACGTTTTCTAAGTGTTTTCGTGACGACGTCATTTTATCGACAATCGCTAGTGATACAATCTTGGATTACTTGAAAGCCCCATAGTTTTTAAACGTCGTTATATGCCCACGTGACTTAATGATGTAATTTTTACACGACTGCCCAAAGAAAAAGAGTGTTTGTTTTTATATTTTTGACATAATTTATCACTAGTCATAATTCTTTTTTTCTCTGAAACTGTTAATTGTTCACGATTATTATAAAACAAACCTAGCCTGTAGGTTAGGTTAGGTTAGGTTCTACAGAACAGAGTTCTACAGAATTACCATTACAAAATTCCTGAAATATTTACGGTTTCAGAAAAAAAGAGTTATGACTAGTGATGGATTATGACAAACATTACATTATGACTAAAAAATTTCGACGAAACAAGGGGACCCCAATTGGCACATTAAATTTTCCTGTATTACCTAGTGTTATTCTCTAATAGAGCCTCTCTCTCAGCCTCGAGTGTCACTTAGGGGTACTAAATAACAACCGATTTGACACATCAACGATGAAACAGCCACGAACAACCTTAGAGAATAACAGACCAGGAGTTCTTAACAAAACAAAAGTATACAAACATTCAAAGGTGAGTATTTTGTTCCTTTCTCACCTAAACTCATTAAAGAAACCAAAAGTAAGTTCATCTTTGCCACAATATTTAAAAGCGTAGAGTTTAAAAGTTTGATGGGCACGAGCAGTCAAAATTATAATACTTTACATCAAAATTAGTGTCGATTAAAAAAAAAATACTTTGTTGTCTGTTACCGTGTACTTCGTGCTAATCTCAAATTCAAATCGCACATCTGCTCCACACAAACAGATCGCGCAAGGCTCGTAAAAATTTATAACTGCTAAAAATTACCAACGGGTCCGCCGGCATAACACTCATAAAAAAACCTTCAAGATTCTGGATCCCAGGGGACTGCTGCCTGGACGTAAATAGTCCAGTCAATCAGGTTGCAGCAACTTACCTGTAATAAGAAAAATCATTGATAGGGACTACGCCAGTTATGGAATTATGAATTGAAAAATGAAAAAGAAGTTGATACGGGTTAGGTGCATTGTCAGCTAGAGTAGAAGGTTCCGTAGATTTATAATAAAATTTAAAAAAAAATCTTTGTAAATAATAATTTGGTTTCCATCGATTAAACGACCTCAATGATATATAGTGTCATTAAAGATTAAAATGGTCAAACGTTCAAAATTGTCATTGAAACTGGCAAAACAAGCCAATAACCTGTCAATCAGTTTTACATTCCATGTTGTATGTAAGCTACATTCGGTTCTTGAGATTAAAACCCTACACTACGAACATACTACTGGGGAACCTTATTTCAAACAGGACGAGTTAATCCAGACATGCTAAACAAGAATAAAAAACTGTAATATGCGTCTAGAATTTTTCTCAAACGGAATTTCTAATTTAAAAGCCGCTTCAACTTAATTTGGGTCATCCTTATTATGTCTATCAAAATAAAGACAGACTTCAAGCATCTTTAAAAGAAGGTAGTTGTTGCACGCGGCTTTGTCGTCGTAGAATTCGTTTATCCCTACTGTATCCTCTTAATAGCCGTTTCCAATGTTCAATCTATACTCAAGAGCAATAAAAACGGGTCACTTTATATGAACAATTCCATACAAAGTGACCCGTTTTTTTGCTCTTGAGTGTATCTCTTCATCGTCAGCCTTTTTTACGTCCCACTGCTGGGCACAGGCCTCTTCTCAGAATGAATGAATCTATCTCTTGTTTTCATCTAATAGGATAGAAACATCTTCAATTTTGCCGTCTCAATAAACTTACTGTCAGTGAGCAATCCAGCCTCAGCTTGCTGTTAAAATTTGTCGATGGGAGAATGGTGGGTCATATCTACACTAATCTACATCTACACTAATATTATAAAGAGGAAAGATTTGTACCTATTTTTGTATGTTTGTATGTTTGTAATGAATAGGCTCAAAAAGTACTGGGCCGATTTAAAAAATTCTTTCACCAATAGAATGCTACATTCTTCCAATTTGACATAGGCTACATTTCATTTTGAAAAAAATTAGGGATCCTTGGTAAAATTTGAACAATGTAACCGAAGGTGTAGAAAAATGAGTCTTAAAATGTCTTTCGTCGAATGCGCTGCCGAAACTATTAGCGATAGAACAAAATAATGTACAACAATATTGATAATTGTCTACCCCGTGCGAAGCCGGGACGGGCTGCTAGTCAGTCATATACAGGTAGCAAATTGTTGGTTAAGTTTTATTAAATTTGTCAGTAAGTATAATCGTCCCATGATAACTCAATATAAGTTATTTAATTGGCAACCCAGAAAAATCACGCTGTGGTAATACTTTTTTCATGTCACTCTGACATAATAATAAAATGATAAATAATAATGATAGTAGTAATTTGGTGGTATACAAAAGTTGTTGTTTTTTTTTTAAATATATGGCTCTGTCGATTGGAGGATAATTTTGCCAGTGCTTAGTAAAAAAATGTAGAAAACGAAATATGAGAGGAATTTTAATGGTGGGTGAACGATGACCTGTTTAATCTAATCAAAAGTTCAAAACGTGTTGTTTGACTATAAATCAGTATTGCCATAAAAAAAACTTTAGATTTCTACTGTTGTCAATTCGTTGCAGAGTTATCGTGGGTTGACTCTAGATCAAGACAAGAGATAGATTGAATATTAAGTACGAGTAGGACTAGAAATACTTAGATAGTATCTTCACTATTAGTAATAAAGTAATTACCTTACTCTGACTACATTAATAATAAGTTAAGACTAAGACTATGTAACGTAAATGCATGACTAATTGACACCGAGCGATGTCACATGCTTGCTCGAAACAGGTTTCGCAAGGTCTTCAGACATGTAATTTTTCCTTATTTTAAAGTACGAAAACAGTACGAAAAGTAATTGTAAACAGGTTGATCATACTTTGGAGACGGTACTGAGAAATTATATTAAAACGATTTTTGATTTGACGGCTATCAAAAGTGGTCGTATTGAAAGCTTTCTCTTGTAATATACAATGAAAACCGATGTCGTTAAAAGATAAAATAAAAGTTAGTCTTCCGTACGATGACGTATTTGTGTGTTAACAGTTTTCTAAATTTCGGACAGATTTTTTTGTCATTTCCTTTTTGGAACCCTTATAGGAACACTTTGTATGTCAGTCTGTCAATCCTAAGTAAATCAAAGACTTTGAAATTTGGCACTAAGCAACGTTTCAGGACACAAGTCTAGGAAAAAGTCCGGAAAAACATCAGAATCGGGAACTATAATTTAATAGATAATACAATTTAATCTAACATTAATCATTGGAAAGAGACATTACTGAACGCTAACATATTATCAGGTTACTATTTGACTTATTAAACGCAACAAAACACACAAAACAAGCAATTAGCTATATAAGCCAAGATTTACCCAAAACGGCGATTTACCAATTAAGATCGGTATCAATGAAAAATGCTCGAACAGCTAATCGTTACAAGCATTAATTACGGTCAAGTTTTTATAAGAGAATTAGCCTTTGAACGAATGAATACAATCTTTATTTACACGGTTCCATTTTGTGTGGTCGATGGAAGAGATGTTGACACCTTTTCTGTGATGGTGACACCTTTTCGGCTTAACAGTTTTGCGAAAGGACTATATTTTAACAAATGTGTGGTAAAAAAAAAAAAAAATTCGTTAGGTACACCAACGTTAAGTATAGCTTAATTGGTGGAGCGTGGTACGGATTACCGAGGTTGCTGGTTCAAGTCCAGCTGCTTAACGGATTTTTCTTTTTCTTTGCATTGTCATTGTATGTTGAAATGTGTGGTAATTGAACACTGGAAATTTATTCGTCATAATTATCAGAATGCTAGTAAAGTGACTATCACAGAAGATGACTTGAACGCATTTCTTTTTTTTAATAGGCTTACGTTTGACCACAACCACTCCAGATGATAAGTAGAGATGAGGTCGAAGATAGAGCATGCTTGTCTATTAAATGATTAACCTTAGACTTGAAAACGGCCGAATTGAAGTGTTCAGAGAACACAAACGCAGGTAGAGAGTTCCACTCCTTAACTGTACCAATCCACTCCTAAGCTGTACCAATAGTGACGTAAGAGAGGTCATGAAATGTCACGACAATCTACAAAGACACTTGGACTGATAAGAGTACGGTACTCAACAAAGAAGAGTGGAAAGAACGAACATTCTACAAGCCACGAAATAGGCAACATAGAAGAAAACATAATTTAAAAAGAAACCCAAAGACGAAGTAGATGCACAATTATCGTTGACATAATATTCACCGACTGGATGACAAACAGTCTTTTCAACACAAAAATAACATTAATTTGACAATCACAAATGGGGTTAATGTCTTGGGTTGTAAATGTGGCATAGCAGACAAACTATTAAGCGTAATCTTGATCTGCTAACAAAAATACGACTCAGACATCAATTGAGCACAATAAAGCAAATAACAACAGCCTTGTACATTACAAATCACGCGTCGTAACCTCTAAACACCCCATTTATTATTTTGTACACGGCAATCGTCAAATATAAGATGATCTATCCTTGTCTGAATTGTAGATGAAAGAAACAGTAGGATCGACATAATTCTTTAGATGTTTCGTCACAGTAAATTACACCTTACACTTGCGGAGCAAAAGAAGTCATGTATAATATTTGGCATAAAACAATATTACAATAAATATTCGGCTACTAGAGACCAGACAAGTCATCGTCTTCATATCAGACGAAAGATGTACTCTGCCCGACGTAGGTTCCCCCCACCAATCTCCAACAAGGTCGTTTGCACCCAAATCGTAGTAGGGGAACTAATTCTGACTGACCTGGTAGGAGGAGTCCATCAAAGAAGACAAACAGACAAATGGTCAACATGAAAGAGCGCCATTTTGTTTAAAATCAGAACAGCGCTATTTCAGACTGGCCTGGGAACACAAAGCGCAGGAGTGGCAAAGAAAGATAATCTCGGAGCGCTCACCTTTCCTAGTCTGGGATGGGGTACGCAGGTATATACCTATTTATATAATTAGTGTACAATGGCTTCATTAGCACGCTACGGCAGCGAGCCAAGTGTATTTGTATTACGGCTGGATTAAGTATAGTCGCCTAGTGCTATGGCATTAGAATAATCAATAATCTCGAGGAAGTTTATATCTTCTTTGATTTATTATTTATAGCGGCATTTTTCGGATTTTATCGAAAAACATGCTGCAGTTTGATATGGGTAGAAATAAAATTAGCGACTATTGGATCGTAGACAATTCATTCACTATAAACATTTACTTAAAATCATTTTATTACGTAGGCACTTTGGCATAGACAAGACAATCGTTCCTCAGGTACCCGATAACGCCAAATGCTTCGGTAGGTGCATGACAATTTAACCAAATTCAACGCAGTAAAAAACATGTGAAAAATAAAAGTTCAACTTTTTGAATGGGGTTGAATAAAACCTTACTGTTCCAAAATTCTAGGTCAGGCATAAAATACAGGATACGAACAAAACTTAATTTGCCCAATAGCTCTATGAAAAATTTAATTTCGCCTGGTTTTCTAGACAGACAAACAAATCCGTTGCTTTATTGTGACCTAAATCTGCATACGCCAGGTGCAAGACATTACAATATGAGTTTTCAGAAGGTCGTCTTGTGCCTTTACGGGCTGGCTTTGCCAATATGGCTGCTTTCAAGATGGCGGCTAATCTTAAGGAAAAGAAATATGACGTTTGTTTACAAATGCCAAGTAATTTGTTTTTATAAGTCTTGATGTGACCCGATGACCCCTATTACAGATGTAATGCCTAAGTACATGGTAAGATATGACCCTAATCTTCACGCAATATTATATGCATACGAGGGAAATCTATACCTATAAAACAGTACCGTGACTGACTGACTGACTGACTGACAGACAACGCACAGCCTAAACTACTGGTCCTAGAGGCTTGAAATTTGGCAAACATATACCTTGAGTATTCTAGAGGTGCACTAAAAAGGGATTTTTAGAAATTCCCACGTGATAGGGAATAAATGGGATTTATATTTTCGGATCAAAGTGGCTCTATCTCAGTAACTATAATTATTAGACATTTCAAATTTGGCATGCAAGTAGGTAACAATAACAGCTGAAAACGGTTTTCAGGATTTTCCGAATTCCCACGGGATAAAGACCAAACAGTATTTATTTTCATAACAACTGACTAGCGGATATAGAGGACACTCACAGCCTAAACTATGGTGCTAGAGACCTGAAATTTGTAATACCTAGAGTATCATAGAGGTGCTCTAAATAAGGATTTTTTGAAATTCCCGTGGGATAGAGAAATATTTTAACTTTGTTTCTTTGTTTGTAGTAGGTAATCTCTGAAACTTTCACCAATAGAAAGCTACACTGTCCCAGATTGACATTGAATTCAATTACGGTATAAAAGTAGCCTATGTCAATCAGAAACAGAGTAGCTTTCTATTAATGAAAAAAAATTTTTAATTGTGAACTAAAAAACAATTACTTTGCTCACCCGCGACCATTAATGACAAATAGTTATATCTGTGCGGCAAATGTATGTTTCCATGCAACACCTCCACCTCCACTGCTACACGAATCAACACATGCCACACAGACCCAACTATCACCACCACCACTATACTAAACGCTGACGCGTTTCGGCACTCTCCACGAGGCCATTTACGAAGCACAACAACAACCGCTCAACATGCCACCACTTCCACTACTGACATATGTAAACCATGAACTCAACTTAGTTAATGACAAAACCAACGTACCCACTAATATTTTATAAATTCCAAACTACCCTTTTATGTAAGTCCTAAACTACCCTTTTTTAAGAAATGAATTCCAAACTACCCTTTTTATTTTTATTTTTAATCTACGCCAGGTACCCCGTTATTTTTAACCGAGTACGGTAAAAAGAGAAGTCATGTTCTCATTATTACTATGACACATTATTAAAATTAGAACCAAGTCGTAACAAAGGCGAAGAAACCAAATTAACTTGTTCATTAATAATAGACCCCATGTTGTTGTACCTAATTATTTCCAGTTGTTCTAAAACCGATAGCCGCAAACCCTTATCACAATAATGTAAAATTTCGTACGTATCTGAGTCTAACACCGAATGATTCGTTTCTAATAAATGCTTGGCAAAGTTTGATTTCTCTGGATGATCATGCCTATATGACGAGACATGCTCTTTAAATCTAGTATCAAAGCTTCGACCGGTTTGTCCAATGTATACTTGACTACAGTCGCCACAAGTGAGTTTATATACGCCCGACCTGTTCCCTTTATCCACCTTTTCTTTGTTATTACAAAGTCTAGAACGTAAAGAATTAGTAGTCTTAAAGGCAACATTGATGTTATTTGATTTTAAAATATTATAAATCTTGTCAGACAACCGGCCAACATAAGTAATACTAGATCTAAATTTGTTAGTAGGCTGAGATGGCAACGCAGAGTAAAGCATGCTATTCACTATCCGTCCCTGCTTCTTTTGAACCAGACTATTAACCATTGCTGTACTATAACCATTTGTTGTTGCTATCTGATATAAAGTACGTAACTCAGAATCATAATGCTCTTTCGAAAGAGGTACAGTTAGTAGTCTATGTACATAACAATGGAAAGCAGCCAGTTTATGCTGCCATGGGTGAGTA